>CM060889.1:61975000-62410000 GCA_030762935.1 Hymenopus coronatus
TGTCCACAGACAAGCACAGACCTTTTTGTAAACATGCTTTTTTTGGATTCAGGGGGACCCAAAACATGTTACTTCCGGTAAAATCTCGGTATTGAATTTTTGGGTGGAATGCAATACCTTCTCTATACACTACGCGTAGAGAAAGTAAAAGCTAATATCGTGCATATAATAATAAGATACATTTGCATTCAACTGGTGCATTTGATTCATACATTTTTCTTAAACTCTGTGCGACTGCATTAATAGCGAGATAACAACGAAAATAATATAGCAGCTAATTTTTCTAATGTATACGTAGGTATTTTACGTTCTCTACACGTACTATGTACATTGTGTAAGCAGAAGGTATTCCATTCCACCAAAAAATTCAATACCAAGATTTCACCGGAAATATATATTTTAGTGTCCCCTGTATCCCAAAAAAAAAACTTTTTTTAAAAAAAGGTCCGTGTGTGTGTCCGTGTGTCTGCGAGTCTGTGAACATAACTCAAAAAGGAAAAGTCGGTAAAATACCAAACTTGGTATTTAAGTTTAGTATCTTCCAGGGATGCGACACGAAGATTTTGAGAAAAATCCCCTCACCACAAACTACCCTTTACATGGATTTTTTTCGAAAATTTTGAATTTCTTAAAAATGTCTCTAACGATTTTAATTAAAATATCATATAAGACATTTACCACACAAAAAAATGTAGAGCATATTAAAACACACAATTTATGTTATATACATTTTTTTCGTGGAATTGGTCGTTTTTTTTAGATATTCCTTGTTTTTGGTTTCAGCTTTGAAAAACTTATACTTTTGTCATACAGGAATTTGTCAACTCGTGTCCATACAAACAAAGGAACTTCAGTCACATAGCAACCAGCTTTTGAGTATCACTTTAACCTACGCTACTCCCTTATTTCGCTTCTACTTACAAGGAAGCAAGTAACACGACTATTTCTACTAATAGCATGAAGTAAATAGAAGCAGGAGCTTTTTAACAATACTTTGTTGCAGAGATGTAGAGAAAGTCATGTGAATGGAACATATCAGATGTTTTATAACAGCAGTGACTTAACGAACATACCATCACTCTACTTATTAATATATTATTCAATTTCTAAAACAATGTACAATACACTTTTCAAGGAATACATTTAAATTTTTTTCGTGATTTCAGAAGTAGTCCAAAAATTCGCAAATCACATCAATTAAAAATCGGTGGGAGCATGCATCTTTTAGTAGCCCAAACGGCGACCTGGCAACACTGCATTGCACATACGTGGTAGGGAAAGTAAAGCAATGGAAATAGGCAACTATTTATGTAGGTAGAGATTGTAAACAAATGTAAATGGCGATCTTCACTGATAATTTCCGGTTTGCACATCAAGTATTAACAGTAGAACACAGCCAGTGTGCGGGAGCGAGGCGCATGCGCTGTCCGCGCTACCTTGACACAGAAAGGCGGATTACATAAACGCTATTTCTCTTTTTTCCTGTCTCTTTCTCGCTCTGAGGGCCTCTCGTTTGTCTTTTTAACCTCCGCGTGTTTATTACTCATGTGCAAAACATAAATGCTCTCTCGTAAAAGCTTTTGCTCTTTTCTCGAATCAGCGGAACACCTGCACCTCTATACAATATGGATGCACTTCCACAAAAGATATTATTATTCCACGCCCAACTGCGCGCGCATGACGTCACTATACACCAAACACACTTTTGTGTTTGTCTACCCGTTTAATGTCATTTCCGGTTAAATCTGATTGCTAGATTTGTTACACTCCAAAAACTCTCTGCAACAAATTATTGTTAAAAAGCTTATGCTTCTATTTACTTCATGTTAATCGAGAAAAAAATTAGCAAAAATAGTCTTATTACTTTGTTTTCGTAAACTTCCACGGCCAATATTAAAATTATCTTGGTCCAGAGTTTCCGGTGTAGACCGCGTCTTAAGGCTAAAATCTGCCGACGTTTCGCCCATCTTGTGATAAGGCTTCCTCAGGGCTAACTCAGTTACATTTTATTTGTCAGCTAAATATCTTCAGTATACAATATTTTAATCAAAATCGTTAGAGCCATTTTTGAGAAAATCAACATTTCCGAAAAAAATTCCATGTAAAGGGTAGTTGGGGGGGGGTTCTTGAAAATCTTCGTGTCGCATCCGTGGAAGATACTAAACCTAAATACCAAGTTTGGTATTTTACCGACTTTTCATTTTTGAGTTATCGTGTTCACGGACACACTAGCCGTTTGTACATAGTGGATACAAACGGTAATAATGTATTGCACCCAATTATTCGATGTGGAGAGTTCACCGGAAAGGCATGTTTTGAGGTCGAAAAAAGCATGTTTATAAAAAGGTCCGTGTGTGTGTGGACAACAACCAAAGTTGGTATCTATGTTTACTACCTTCCAAAATCCCACTACAAACTACCCTTTACATGGAAATTTTTTTAAAATTTTTGTTTTTCTCAAATATGGTCTTAGCATTTGGATTAAAATACCGTAAATTGAAGATATTTAAATCACAAATAAGCTGTATATTTTGAATTTTCTGGGAAGATCTCTTTATTCTGGATGAATTTTACCGGAATTTGCGTGACTGGTAAACCGTAAGAGATGCACAAAAACTTAGTCAACAGAAAATGTAGAGCTCGTTAAAAACACACAATTTATGTTATACACTTTTTTTTTTTTTCTCGTGGAGTTGGTCGTTTTTGAGATATTCCTTGTTATTGGTTTCAGCTTTTAAAAAGCTTATACTTTTCTCATACAGGAATTTGTGAACTCGTGTCCATACAAACAAAGGAACTTCAGTTACATAGCAACCAGCCTTTGACTATCACTTTAATCTATGGTACTCACTTATTTCGCTTCTACTTACAAGGAAGTAAGTAATAAGACTATTTCTGATAATTTTTATCTTGATTAGCATCAAGTAAATACAATAATAATGTTTTGTAAGAATCATTGGTTAAGCCCGCGTGTCTGCCTCATATTGAAGAGGTCGCGAGTTCGAATCCCGCTTAGGGTGACTTACTTGGATAAAGTTTCCCTTACCCTGTCGAATAACTTTGGTAAAGCTATACGATGGTTCCATTACACACACAAGAGTCTTACTGTTGAAAACATTAAGTTGTTCAGATGTTAAAGTTGCCACATTGCCCAAATTTTGACTTCTTCTTGGGATCATTGGGCCTTTAGCTTCACAGATCCCTCGGCTTCGCTTTGCGGCTTAGGGCCCTCCACAGACCAGTAAGTAACTACAATGACGAAATAACAAATTGAGGTAATGCCCATCGTATACTAATAATAAAACTTTAAGCTTTGTGAACTGCAAGATCATTTGAGCAATTTTATTCATCGTCCGATATGACTAACCAGGTTAAAAGACGTTAAGCTACATTAAATAATATGTTAGAGAATATGCACACATATTTTGTTATATAAAGATGGTGGTTGCCCGAATGCGGATGCTCCATTACTTGAACAAGAGAAAGTGTTACTGCTCAAGGCCACGTGATGTAGGTTACAGACGAGCAATGATGAATTGATTCCGCCTTTGGCGCTCTCTATACTGACAACACCGTACGTACCTACCACCAACATCTTGCCATTAGCTTTGTCCTCTTCTATGGGTCACTATTAGACATAGGGCGATTCACGAACGAATCGTTCATGCGAACGACTACAAGGAAAGAATTGCATGAATCGTGTCAATCTTGGCATGAATCGTCGTTCAAAAAGAATCACAAGTTTGAAGAATCATATTCAGATATTGGGGTTTGTTTTTCTTTTGCTTCCACCTTTCGAAGTACGAAGCCGAGCTTCGACGAAAACTGCCGAGTGCGCACGATGATGTGTACAGGGATTTAAATATAAGAATATATATATATTGTTTGGGGATGAGTTATAAAAGCAAGCGTTACAATTTACAACCGTTTATATATACTGTAGCAGTACCTTAAGTATAATATAAGCACTACGTTAGCAAGATTATAATTTCAGAAACCAAGTTTTACGACAAATAAAGCACTTATGCTGCAACATAGGAACATTAATACTCTACAAATACCGCCATGCAGTCCAAGTTTAGGTGTTACCAACTATGTTTGCAAAAGATGGAAAGGAGTAGGACGCTTTTTTTTTTAAAGCAGTTACCACAGGACTATCTTGTCGGTTACTGAAAATGAATCGCTAGTGGAATATGGACATTGTTGCTGTATCGAAATAGCCGATCATTGGTGGCAGGCAGACATTCATTTTCCCTCGCAAAGTGACATGGTCTCTCTGGATGGCATTTTTTTCCAATAATATAATTTTTAAATAGTTGATGCTACCAGATTCAGTAATGTTAAAAGTAGAAAAATTCTGTCATTTAGTGTTATAAAATGACAAGGCCAACTTTGGTTTATGTGTCCACGGCCTCATTCAATTAGGCCAGACTCTCGAGCCATAAAATGGCGGATGATGAACCAGACGAGAGCAAAATTACAACTGCTACACTGTCTCTGTTGTATAGCATGTTTTCGTTCTGCACGAGTAAGTCTAAGCAAGGAAACAACTCAATATCGCATGAACTCCGTGAAATAGGTAAAAACAATCTATTTATTTATAATATGTCTATGAATATTAAGAACACGTGTTAAAATTGATTTATATTGTTCGCAGCTTGCTACCGACAATATCAAACACCATTGTTATCACTTCTATCACACACCTACAATGTATTTTCAATTATAAGCCCTGTTTAACATCTAAGGTAACATTAGGGACTTTGCTTTAGAAGCAATTCGTTTGCTGTAGGTTGGGTTTTAATCATTTTTACCTTCTCTACACGTGCTATCTAGATAGTGTACAGAGAAGTTATTGTATTACAGCCAAAAATTCAACCGAGATTTCACTGGAAATATACGTTTTACGATCCCCTGTATCCAAATATTTCTAGTTATTTATGACGTAAGAGCGTAAAGTTAGGGTCCTTCATTCGAGCGGGAATATTGTGAAGCGAGACGCGTATCACATAATCTTTTACTCTACAAGAATCTTCTGATGATAAAAGAAAAGCAAGGAAAGATTAAATAAATTTGAGGTTAAGTTTGAGCCATTCAACATTCAAGGATTATATTTCGCGATGACGCTACTGCTATAGCAGGCCAATATTATAATTGTTCTGTGATCTCCTTAGAGCTGCTGTGAAACAATATTGTTTGTCTGTTGTATATACACTCATATTATCAATTATTTTGACGAGCCTAAGTTGCAACAAAATTACTTTACGCTCCACGCACTTTGCGCGAGGATTTCGTAAAAATCAAGTTTGCGATCTGAAATGATCTCGTCAACTACTCATTATGCTCCGTCGTAGAAAAAAGCTGTTTAAGAAAAAGTACCGTGTGTGTGTGTGTGTGTGTGTGTGCGTGCCTGTGAACACAATAACTCAAAAACGAAAAGTCAGTAAAATATCAAATTTGGTATTTAAGTTTAGTATCTTCCAGGGATGCGGCACGAAGAATTTGAGGAAAAAAAAAACCCACCCCAAACTACCTTCACATGGAAATAATTTCTATAATTTAATTTTCTCGAAAATGGCTATAACGATTTTGGTAAAATATACGATGGTTCCGCCACACACACGGACACGCGCGCGGGCGCACACACACACGGACACGCGCACGCACGCGCACACACACACACACAAACAGTCTTAAGACTTATTGGCGATCCATACTTGAAAGTGTTGAAAACATTAAGTTATTCAGATGTGAAAGTTGCCAGACTGCCCAAGTTTTGCCTACTTCTTGGGATCATTGGGCTTTTAGTTTCACAGCTCCCTCGGCTACGCTTTGCGGGTTAGGGCCCTCCACGTTGGGCTTCGCTTTGCATCTTAGGGCCCTAAATGTTTATAACAGACCAGTAAGTAACTAAAATGCAGCTCTAATGACGAAATAACGAAAGTATCCACGTATTGGGGTAATGCCACGTGGTGGAACCATCATATCTTAATAATACGATTTTGATTAAACTACCGTTTACATGAAATATAAAATGTATATGTTGAACTCTCTGGGAATTACCAGTAAAGACCTCTTTATTCTGGATGAATCTTTACGAATGTTGTATAACTGGTACACCGTAAGACACACAAAAATGTAGAGTTTGATAAAACGCACAATTTATCTTAGATACATTTTCTCGTGGAGTTGATCCTTTTTGAGGCATTCCTTGTTATTAGTTTCAGCTTTAAAGTACTTATACCTTTCTCATACAGGAATTTGTCAACTCCTGTCCATACAAACAAAGGAACTTCAGTCACATAGCAACCAGCTTTTGACTTCATTTTAACCTATGATACTCCCTTATTTCACTTCTACTTACAAGGAAGCAAGTAATAAAACAATTTCTGCTAATTGTTTCTTGATTAGCATGAAGTAAATAGGATAGGCTCTGGAACAGTAATTTGTTGCAGAGATGTAGAGAAAATCATGTGAATGGAGCACATCAGATTTGTGGCTCTCTCTGTCCTAAGTGAGAACAGATACTCAACTGGAATGCATGTATATTGGATATTCTGTCCACAAGCGACGGGTTTTCCACAATCTTCAACCTTTGAACCGAACTAACTTTTCAAGTCATTATAAAATTCAAAGAAAGACCAAATGTTTGATTAGTGACACTGTGTCCGAAATACGTAAAACAGAGTATTCAACTCATTGGTTTAACGAAATCATCTTTATTCTTCCATTCACATGACATCTCTGTAACAAATTATTATTGATAAGGTTACTCTTTTTGTCTACTTCATAATAATGGAGATAAAAATTAGCTTATTACTCGCTTCCTTGTAAGTAGAAGCGAAATAAGGGAGTACCATAGGTTAAAGTGATAGTCAAAAACTGGTTGCTATGTGACTGAAGTTCCTTTGTTTGTATGTATGGACACGAGTTGACAAATACCTGTATGAGAAAAGTATGAGTTTCTTAAAGGTGAAATCAAAAACAAGGAATAACCCCAAAACGACCAACTCCACGAAAAAAATGTATATGACATAAATTATGTGTTTTAACGTGCTTCTACATTTTTAGTGTGGTAAGTTTTTCTCCATCTCTTACGGTTTAGCAGTGATGCAAAATTCTGTAACATACATCCAGAATAAAGTAGTCTTCAGAGGCTATTCCCAGAAAATGCAAGATATACATTTTATTTGTTAGGTAAATATCTTTAATATATGATATTTTAATCAAAATCGTGAGCTATTTTTGAAAAATCAAAATTTTCGAAAAATGTTCCATGTAATGGGTAGTTCGGGGTGGGGATCTTCTAGAAAATATTCGTGTGGCATCCTTGGAAGATACCAAAGTTAAATACCAAATTTCACATCAACGGTCTTTTCGTTTTTGAGCTATGCTGTCCACACACACACACACACACACACACACACACGCGCGCGCGCGGAACTTTTTCTGAAAATGCTTTTTTTTTGGGGGGGGGGGGATTCAGGGGGACCCATAACATGTATTTGCGGTGAAATCTCGGTATCGAATTTTTGGATGGAATGCATTACCTTCTCTATACACTATGCACATAGTACGTGTAGAGAAAGTAAAAATACAAAGTTTGTTATTTAACGGGATTTTTGTTTGTGAGCTATGCTGTCCAACACACTCGCGCGCGTGCACGCAAGCTGGCGTTTTTCAAGAAAATCTCCCCAACCTCAACTTCCCTTTTCTTGGAACATTTTTCGAACATTTTGAGTTTTAGTTTCTCTACACGTACTATGTACGTAGTGTTGAGAAGGTGTTGTATTGTACCCAAAAATTCGATACCAAGATTTCACCGGAAATACATGTTTAGGATCCCCTGTATCCAAAAAAAAAAAGCATTTTCAGAAAAAGGTCCGTGTGTCTGTGAACACGATAACTCAAAAAAGAAAAGTCGGTAAAATACCTAACTTGGTATTTAAGTTTAGTATCTTCCAGGGATGCGACACAAAGATTTTGAGAAAAATAGCCCCCCCAAATACCCTTTACATGGAACGTTTTTCGAAAATTTTGACTTTTTAAAAATGTCTCTAATGCTTTTGATTATTATGTCGTATATTAAAGATATTTACCTGACAAATAAAATGTATATATTGAAGTTTCTGGGAATAGTCTCTGAAGACTACTTTATTGTGGGAGATTTTTACGGAAATTTGCATAACTGCTAAACCGTAAGAGATGGACAAAACCTTACCACACAAAAATGTAGAGCATGTTAAAACACACAATTTATGTTATATACATTTTTTTGACTATCACTTTAACCTATGGTACTCCCTTATTTCGCTTCTACTTACAATAAAGCAAGTAATAAGACTATTTCTGCTAATTTTTTCTCGATTAGCATGAAGTAAATGGAAGCTTAAGCTTTTTAACAACAATTTCTTGCAGAGATGTGTAACACAACAGATTTGTTACGTTATGATCACTGCCTTATCGACCCAAGAAGGTATTTCGTCATCAAGTTTCATCTGTTTGTATACAGCATCATCCCAGTTGCAGCAACAAATGTTTCTGAAATCTTGTTTGAATTACAATTTCAGTACTGCAAGACGGAAGGCTGTGCCGAATACAGAATTAGGCCCCGTTTCCTAGAACCTGTACGGAATATTGTTTTCAACTGACTTTTTATGAAACGGGAACCCCATAAGTCAGGAGGTCCAGCAACCCGGGCAGGCTTACAACACGTCCGTTACAAGTTTGGTGCTCGTGTGCGATATATCTAACAGTTCAATGCCATCTTGTCAACTATACACATTTATTTCTCATCAGCACTTTATCTCTTCTCTTTATAACTTTAATGCTTCAAAATACGATTTTCCGCATGGCTGTAAGAAATCATTGTTAAAAAGCTTATGCTTCTATTTACTACATGCTAATGGAGGAAAAATTAGCAGAAATAGTCTTATTACTTGCTTCCTTGAAGGGAAATAAGGGAGTATCATACGTTAAAGTGATAGTAAAAAAAAAATGTATATAACATAAATTGTCTGTTTTAACATGCTCTACATTTTGTGTGGTAAGTTTTTGTCCATCTCTTACGGTTTAGCAGTTATGCAAAATTCCGTAAAATTTACCCAGAATAAAGTAGTCCTCAGAGGCTATTCCCAAAAAATTCAAGATATACATTTTATTTGACAGGTAAATATCTTTAATATACCACATAATCAAAATCGTTAGACATTTTTGAAAAAATCAACATTTTCGAAAAACGTTCCAGGTAAAGGGTATTTTGAGGTGGGGGATTTTCTCAAAATCTTTGTGTCACATCCCTGGAAAATACCAAACTTAAATACCAAGTTAGGTACTTTGCCGACTTTTCGTTTTTGAGTTATCGTGTTCACAGACGCACGCACGCACACACGGACCTTTTTCTGAAAATGCAGTTTTTGGATTCAGGGGACCCAAAATAAGTATTTCCGGTGAAATCTCGGTATTGAATTTTTGGGTACAATACAATACCTTCTCTATACACTATGTACATAGTACGTGTAGAGAAAGTAAAAATACGAGAATACACTAGGCCAAAGTGACAGTCAAATCTTTTAAAATCTGGTTGCTATGTGATTGAAAACCGTTTCTTTGCTTGGCCAGGAGTTGATGACAAGTTCCCGTATTGAAACCAATAACAAGGAACACCTCAAAATGGTCAACTCTACAAAAAACGTATGTGGCGAAATTGTGTGTTTTAACTAGACCTATTTTTTTTTTTTTTTTTTGTATCTCTTGCGGTTTATTAGTTATGAAAAATTAAAAAAAAAAAAAAAAAAAAAATTGTTCAGAATGAAGAGGTCTTCAGAGGTTATTCACAGAAAATTCAAGCTATACATTTTAAATGTCATGTAAATTTCTTTAAACTAGCATTTTAATCAAAATCGTTAAGAGACTTTTTGAGAAAATCAAAAATTTTGAAAAATGTTCTATGTAAAGTGTAGTTGAGAGTGGGGGGATTTTCTATATAAAGCTTCGTGTCGCACCTCTGGAAGGTACTGAACTTAGGTAAATACTAGCTTTGGAATTTAATTTTTTGAGTTATGCTGTCCACACTGACCTTTTTCTAAAAATCTCATGTTTTCTATTGACATGACTTTCTATCTACTTCATGCTAATTGATGTAAACATCTACAGAAATTGTCTTATTACTTGCTTGCGTAGCAAGGGAGTACATTATGCTAAAGCGACTGTCAAATCTTTTAAAAGTTCATTAATTGAGGTTCGGTTCGCTTTACATGGTCACCTTTGAGAAATAACAAATGGTCAGCTCTAAAAGAAAATCTATTTCACATCAATTGTTTGTTTTAAGTGAGCTATATTTTTTGCGTATAAAGTATTTGTCTATCTCTAACGGTTTAACCGTTATACAAAATTGAGCGAAATTGACACAGAATAAAACGGCCGTCTGAGGCTATTCCCAAATAATTCAAGATATAAATTTCATTTGTCATGTAAATATCTTTAATATACGATATTTCAATCTTATCTTTTCAGAGGCATTTTTGAGAAAGTAAAAACTTTCGAAAACTTTTCAATGTAAAGGGTGGTTTGTTTGGGGGGGAATTGTGTTGAAAATCTTCATGTCGATTCCTTGGAAAATAGTAAACTCAAATACCACAGTCTTGGTTTTTGAGTTTACATGTTCGCAGATACATGAACCTAAAACATATATTTCTAGTGAAATCTCTGTATCAAGTTTTTGGGTGCAATACAATACCTTCTCTATACACTATGTACATAGTACGTGCGGATAGAGAAAGTAATAATATTGAGTTTTTCACTTTCTCTACACGTACTATGTACATAGTGCGTAGAGCAGATATTGCACTCCACACAAATATTCGATACCAAGATTTCACCGAAAATATATGTTTTAGGGTCTCCTGTATCCAAAATATCTGATGTGTTCCATTCACATGACTTGCTCTACATCTCTGCATCAAATTGGTTTTAAAAAGCTTATGCTTCTATTTACTTCATGCTAATCGACAAAAAAATTAGCAGAAATAGTCTTATTACTTGCTTCCTTGTAAGTAGAAGGGAAATAAGGGAGTAGCATAGGTTAAAGAGATAGTCAAAAGCTGGTTGCTATGTGACTGAAATTCCTTTATTTGTATGGACACGAGTTGACAAATTCCTGAATGAGAAAAAGTTAAGATTTTCGAACCTGAAAACAAGGAATATCTAAAAAACGATCAACTCCACGAAAAAAATGTACACAACTAAAATTGTGTGTTTTAATGTGTTCTACATTTTTGGTATTGTAAGTTTTTGTGTATCTCTTACGGTTCAGCAGTTATGCAAAATTCCGTAAAATTCACTCAGAATAAAGTAGTCTTCAGAGGCTATTCCCAGAAAATTCAAAATATACATTTTGTTTGTCAGGTAAATATCTTTAATGTACAATATTTTAATCAAAATTGTTACAGCCATTTTTTATAAAATCTAAATTTTCGAAAAATGTTCCATGTAAAGGGTAGTTTGGGGTGGGGGGATTTTTCTCAAAATCTTCGTATCGCATCCCTGGAAGATACTCAACTTAAATACCAAGTTTGGTATTTTACCGACTTTTCGTTTTTGTGTTACCATGTTCACAGACACACACACGGACCTTTTTGTGAAAATGCTTTTTTTTTTTTTTTTTTTTTTTTTTTTGAGATATAGGGGACCCTAAAACATATTTCCGTTGAAATCTTGGTATCGAATTTTTTGGTGGAGTACAATACCTTCTCTATACACTATGTACATAGTGCGTGTAGAGAAAGTAAAAAAGTATTTTCAGAAAAAGGTCCTGTGTCTGTGAACACGATAACTCAAAAATGAAAAGTAGATAAAATACCAAACTTAAGTTCGTACGATCCAGGGATGCGACACGAACATTTTGAAAAAAAAATCCCCCCTCCCCAAACTACCCTTTACATGGAACTTTTTACGAAAATTATGATTTTGTCAAATATGGCTGTAACGATTTTGTTTAAAATATCGTATACTAAACATATTTACCTGGCAAATAAAATGTATATCTTGAATTTTCTGGGAATATCCTCTCAAGACTACTTTATTCTGGATCAATTTTACGGAAATTTGTATAGCTGCTAAATCGTAAGACATGGACAAAAATTTACCGTACCAAAAATGTAGAGCACTTTAAAACACACAATTTATGTTATATGCATTTTTTGCGTGGAATTGGTCGTTTATGAGATATTCCTTGCTTTCAGCTTTGAAAAACTTATACTTTTCTCATACAGGAATTTGTCAACTCCTGCCCATACAAACAAATGAACTTGAGTCACATAGCAACCAGCTTTTGGCTATCATTTTAACCTATGCTACTCTCTTATTTTCCTTCTACTTAAGGAAGCAAGTAATAAGACTATTTCTGTTAATTTTTTCTGGATTAGCTTGAAGTAAATAGAAGCATCAGATTTTTAACCTTTGGTTTATATTTGCGTGAGAAGCAAGTGCCTAATTAGCGTCAGTATGTAATAACTTCTATTTCGAGCCTCGCTAAGATAACGCCAGCCAGCGTCTTCACTATTATTAGACGCGCTCTTATCAGATAGTGGTTATATAACTCATAGTTCCTTCTGCGTCTTTGCTTTCCGGAAAAATCATGTCGCAGTTGTACACCTCACTAAATATTATCAACGAACCCTACTGTCTCTATCAAGAAATAGAAGGGTCTTGAGAGCCTATTCCCAGAAAACTCAAGATATACATTTTATTTGTAAGGTAAATCTTTAATAAAACATTTTTGAAAAGAAACATTTTCCATAAAATGTTGTGTCACATCGTTGGTATTTCACCGACACGAACCTTTTTAAAACATGTTTCCGGTTGCAAATGGTGGTGCAGTACTGGACACGTGTTCTCATGAATCAAACGGTTGCACCTGAGACTGAATAGTAACTGTAAAACAAGGCCAGGTGTTTTTTACTTTCTCTACACGTGTGTACAGTAGATACCGAGATTTCTCTACAAATATGTTTTGAATCCACCTAAACACAAAAAAGCATTTTTAGAAAAAGGTCCGTGTGTGTCTCTGTGGTCAGCATAGATCAAAAACTAAAAGACCGTTAAATACCAAACCCCCACCCCCACCCCCACCCCCAAAATACCTTTTATAAGGAACTTTTTTTGAAAATTTTGATTTTCTGAAAAATGGCTCTGACGATTTTGATTAAAATACCGTATATTAAAGATATTTATTTGGCAAATAAAATGTATATCTTTAACTTTCTGGGAATAACCTCTAGAGACATCTTTATTCTAGATGAATTTTGAGTAATTGCTAAATCGTAAGAGATAGACAAAAACTTACTACATAAAAATGTAGATATGGATAAAACACACAATTTATGTTATATACATTTTTTTCGTGGAGTTGATCGTTTTTGACATATTCCTTGTTTTTGGTTTCAGCTTTAAAAAACATACTTTTCTCATAGAGGCATTTGTCAACTGCTGACCATACATACAAACAAAGGAACTTCAGTCACATAGCAACCAGCTTTTGGCTGTCACTTTAACCTTATTTCTCTCCTACTTACAAGGAAGCAAGTAATAAGATTCTCGATTAGCATGACGTAAATGGAAGCATAAGCTTTTTAAGAATAGTTTAATGTAGAGAAAGTCCTAGGGAGCACATGTACGGAAATGATCAGTATTTATCGCTTGCCTTGCCGCCAGGAATAATCTGTCCAAGGTCGGTATGCATGTGTCCCTGCTCCGTGCAACAGTGGTGTAACTTCACCATACCAACATTTCACTCAGCGTCCCGTTCTATACTGGGCGTGAAAGACAGCTTAATTTTGCTCAGAGGCCTCTCTATCAGGTTTGACGTTCTTTTTACTTTCTCTACACGTACGACGTACATAGTGTATAGAGAAGCTATTCCATTCCACCCAAAAATTTGATACCGATATTACACCGGAAATACATCTTTTGCTTCCCCCTGTATAACAAAAAAGAATTTTTGAAAAAGGTCCGTGTTTATGCATGTGTCTGTGGACAGCATAGCTCAAAAACGAAAACACCGTTAAAAACCAAACTTGGTATTTAAGTTTAGTATCTTCCAAAGATGTGACACGAAGATTTTCAAGAAAATCCCCCCACCCCCAACTACCCTTCACGTGGAACTTTTTTCGAAAATTTTGATTTTCTAAAGAATGTCACTAACGATTAAAATATCGTATATTAAAGATATTTACCTGACAAATAAAATGTATATCTTGAATTTTCTGGGAATAGCCTCTGAAGACTACTTTATTCTGGATGAATTTTACGGAATTTGCCATAACTGCTAAGCCGTAAGAGATGGATAAAAACTTGGCATACAAAAAATATAGAGCACATTAAAACACACAATTTATGTCTTATACGTTTTTTTCGTGGAGTTGATCGTTTTTGAAGTATTCCTTGTTTTTGGTTTCAGCTTTGAAAAACATACTTTGCTCATACAGGAATTCATCAACTCCTGTCCATACATACAAACAAAGGAACTTCAGTCACATAGCAACCAGCTTTTGACTACCACTTTAGCCTATGGTACTCCCTTATTTCCCTTATTCCCTTCTGCTTACAAGGAAGCAAGTAATAAGACTATTTGTGCTCATTTTTATCGATTAGCATGAAGTAGATAGAAGAATAAGCGTTTTTTAACAATAATTTGTTTCAGAGATGTAGAGAAAGTCATGTGAATGAAATATCTATTTGTTTTTGTTTTTTAATTTTTATTTCTCTATATGTACTATGTACATAGCGTGTAGAGAAAGTATTGTAATGCTCCCAAAAATTCAATACCGAGATTTCTCAGGAAATACACGTTTTAGGATCCCATGGATCCTAAAAAAGATCCGTATGTGTGTGTCTGTCGACAACATAGCTGAAAAACAAAAGGACCGTTAAATTCCAAACTTGGTATTTAAGTTTCGTATCTTCCCAACAAAATCCCCCCACCCCAAACTACCCTCTACATGGGAAAATTTTGATTTTCTGAAAAATGGCTCTAACGATTTTGATTAAAATCGAAGCCATTTCCATCAAAATAAAATGTATATTTTGAATTTTATGGGAATAGCTTCCAAAGTCCTGTTTATTCTGGATGGATTTTGCTTAATTTTGCATAACCAGTAAACCATAAGAAATAGACAAAAACTTACTGCACAAAAAATTTAGATCTCGTTAAAACACACAGTTTATGTCATATACATTTTTGTTTTCGTGGAGTTGACCGTTTTCAGATATTTCTTGTAATTGGCTTCAGTTTTAAAGTACTTATACTTTTCTCAACTCCTGGTCACGCAAAGAAACGGATTTCAATCTCATAGCAACCACATTTTAAAATATTTGACTGTCAGTTTAGCCTAGTTATTCCCTTATTTCCGTTCTAGTAATAAAGGAACTAAGTAATAAGAGCGTTTCTGCTAATGTTTTAGCATGAAATAGAAGAATAAGCTTTTTAACAATAATTTGTTACAGAGATGTTGAGAATGGAACACATCAGATTTTTTTCCACAGCCCAAATTCCTTTTTCTCTAAAAGAATCTGTTCTGTAGCAAATACATGAAAAATACTCTGGACACTTTACAAAATTAGGTCCAGCAAATAAATATAACTATTGCTTACGTTTCAAAAGCTGGCCATTAACTGATACTTTTTCTATTCTTACTAGGACCATTGAAGAATGGGATGAATTGCCTGTAGCAGCCTTTCAGGGCTG
Organism: Hymenopus coronatus; assembly: GCA_030762935.1. Lineage (NCBI taxonomy): Eukaryota > Metazoa > Arthropoda > Insecta > Mantodea > Hymenopodidae > Hymenopus > Hymenopus coronatus. The sequence goes on from CM060889.1 coordinate 61,990,746, forward strand.
CCCTCTGACCTCAAAGAAACTTAGGGATAATTTAAAGAGAATAAATGTTCGTTAATTTGAGTAAATATTGTGAAGTAATTAAGGATCTCAAAAACTGTGTTAGTGTATAGCATTAATGTTGAGGCTTCATAATAACTGTTTATAAACATGCTGGTAATTGACAAACGTATTGCTATACTGAACAAGAAGTTAGGTATTTAAAAAAAACAAAAAAACATGTATATGTAATATGTTAGTTGTATTACAATTCTTAATTTAACTTATGCCGGTCCCCATGGCCGCGCTCGCCAAGGTTTTGGTGCTTCGTAGCGCTGGGGTCGTGGGTTCGAGTCCCGCCTTGGGCACGGGTGTTATATGTGTGTGTTGTAAAAAGTAAGAAAACAGTAATAATACGGCAAAACAAGGTAAAAAGAAAAAGGTAAATAAAATAGGATATACAATGCCGGAGTCCTGATCAGACTCCGGTACTGCATTTAAACAAAACAAAAAAAAAACAACTTATGATTATTATTGTAAGTGAATTTTGTACATTTAATTCTGCCACCGGACAGTACCCAATTGTAGAGTATAAATACATACATAAGTATTTTCCCAAAACACACCCGCCATCCTGCAAAACCCACAATCCCGTGAGCACGTGGTTAAGTTCTCTCCGAGAACAGGGACACGTCTAGCACACCTCGGCCTGCCAATTACAATGGAAAAAATAAGTATTTTCCTTTCCAAATATTTAGTATGTTGTTACCCTGGACTACTACAGAAAAAAAGAAGACATTCTTCTACTCATTATTGCCAACTAATCGTACACGAAAACAAATGATAACTTTTAGGTTAAGTTTGAGTAATCACACAAGAAAGTTGTAACGGAAGTTTATAGTAATGTGACAGACTTGAGGAGTCATATCATCACATGAACCAGAACCACATTTGTTTCCAATTGTAGGGAGTGTTGAGCATAACCTTCCGTTGCAAATGTAGATATAATCACAAGCTTACATTTAAACCACTGCAAACCTAAACACGTTCTGATACTTCGAAAAACTAAGCCAATAATACTTTTCCGTAATGTCTCCTACCTTTTTCTTTAAAATCCATTCTTGAAAATGATAGACAATAATCCTATAGTGACGCTACTTCAATGCCCTCTACAACACAAAAATCATCCATTATCGAAAATGGCGATTTGTTGATTTCAGTTAACTACAATGGTTACCATAGCAACTCGACATGAATATTAATAGAAATAAATTTGTTTGCTGATATAAGATTTAATATGGCATATTATTTTCATGTATTAAAACGTATTTCTAACTCATTAATAAAGCTCGTCTTTTGCACCTAGGTAAATAATTGAAACTTGTATCTAGATTACACCTTTTTATTAATCTTTCTTGCAGTATAAGGTATATGGGTGTGGGAAATAAGATTTTTTTGGCATTAAAGGATGTGGAGTTTGAAAGATGTGGTACGTGCACGTGAAAATATCGAGTTGAGTGACGTCAGAGACATTCTGAGAGTTTGTTCTGTGACTCACAAGGAAGTTGATGCAGTACCACACAGTACCTCCCTTTCAGTTTGTCACCTTCACATCAATAATTATATTCACGTGCCCCTAATTATACTAAATAAGGGATGTATTGTGTTTCATGTCGAGATTTCTCCCTCAATCCAAACATGATATTTATACTTTCTCAAGCACGTATGTACAATGTACACAGTGGATAGGAAGGTATAGTATTCCATCAAAAATCGACACCGAGATTTCAGATACATATTTTGAGACCTCCTGACATGTCCATCTGTGTGTGAACACGATAACTCAGAAACAAAAAATCGCTAAAATACCAAACTTGGCATTTTGAGTTTAGTATATTCCAAGGATGCGACAATAAGATTTTCAGGAAAATGTTCCCGCCTTAAACTACCCTTTACAAGAAAAAAATTCGTAATTTTAGATTCTCAAAAATTCCATGCATGACAAAGGGCTCAAATTTGAATTTGGGAATATCCTCTCAAGACCTCTTTATTCTGAATGAATTTTGGATAACTAGTAAACCGTAACACATAGACAAAAACTTGCTGCTAGATCTCGTTAAAATACACAAATTATGTCGTTTCCCTTTTTTTTTTTTTTTTTTCTTTTTTTTTTTGGTGCAGTTCACCATTTACGAAATACTCCCTTTTTATTGGTTTCAGCTTTAAAAAAACTTACACTTTTTTCATACAGGAATTTGTCAACTGCTGTCCATACGAACAAAGGAACTTCAGTCACATAGCAACCAGCTTTTGACTATCACTTTAATCTACTGTACTCCCTTATTTCACTTCTACTTACAAGGAAGAAAGTAATAAAACTATTTCTGCTAATTTTTCTCGATTAGCATGAAGTAAATAGAAGTAAGCTTTTTAACAATAATTTGTTTGCAGAACAGAGAAAGTTATGTGAATATAACAATTGTTATTTTTACTTTCCCTACACATAGTGTATAGAGAAGGTATTGCATTCCACCCAAAATTGGGTACCAGGATATCACCGGAAATAGACGTTTTAGGCCCCCGTGGATAAAAGTCCGGGTGTAAGTTGTGTCCGTGTGTCTGTGAACACGATAACTCAAAACGAAAAATCAGTAAAATACCAAAGCTGGTATTTAAGTTTAGTATATTCCAAGAATGCGACACGAAGATTTTGAGGAAAATCCTTTAAATGCAAATATGTTCGAAAAATATGCTTTTGTAAAAAATGGCTTTGATTAAAATACCGTATATTAAAATATTTACCTAACAAATAAAATATATAGTTTTTTAGATATTCCTTGTTTTTGGTTTCAGCTTTAAAAAACACTTTTCTCATGCAAGAATTTGGCAATCATAGAAACGGTATTGTTAAAACATATGAGTATCGTTTTAGCGTAGTTACAAAAGTAATGAATTAAGAACACTCGAGCGCAGGCAGATGTTTTGGTTTGCACGTGGTTCCCCTGATGCCGGCCCCTCACACAGGGAAGCAGGAAGCTGAGTGAGTCACGTGATACCTCCCAGTAACGAGCAATAGTTTACTATGCACCATGCTTATTTATATACTCTCAGTGCAACAATGCGACCTGCATCAACTGTTTCTTCTATCTACATGAACAGAAATAGTCATACTAATTGTAGAAGGCTAAACTCATAGGTTTGCTATGTGATGACTTTGAAATGCTGTTTTTTTTTTAATTTCTCTACACGTACTATGTACATAGTGTATAGCGAAGGTACCCAAAAATTCAATCCCGGAAATATGTTTTCGGGCGCTGAGCAAAAAATACAAAATACAAAAAGGTCCGTGTGCGCATAGCTCAAAAACTAATAGACTGTTAAATCTTAAACTTGGTGTTTAAGTTTAGTATCTTTCCAGGATGCGACACAATCCCCCCATCCCAAGCTACCCTTTACATGGAACATTTTTTGAAAATATTGTTTTTCTCAAACCAGGCTCTAACAATTTTGATTAAAATACGGTATATTTAAGATATTTACATGAAAAATAAACTGTATATGTTGAATTTTCTGGGAATAGTCTCTGAAGACATCTTAATTCGCATTACCGTAAGAGATAGACAAAAAATTCCCGCATAAAAATGTAGAGTTTGAAGCAAGTTTGTCTTATGCATTTTTTTTTTTTTGTGGAATTTCCGAGACATTCCTTGTTATTGGTATTATATTTAAAGTAGCTATAATTTTGTCATATTGGAATTTTCAACTCTTAGTCATATAAAGAAAGGAATCTTAATGCCATAGCAACCATATTTCAAAACATTTGACTGTCACTTTAACCTATAGTACTCCCTTATTTCCCTTCTACTTACAAGGAAGCAAGTAATAAGACTATTTCTGCTAATGTTTATCTGGATTAGCGTGGTATAGATAGAAGAATAAGCATTTTAACAATAGTTTGTTACAGAGATATAGTCATGTGACTGGAACAAGGACATATTTTATGTCTACCCCTCCTTTAACAACACGATGGCATCGGCGGTATTTCCCCTTGGAACATATTACTAATCTTGTGTTTTTATTTGTCTTTACTTCTTTTCATTAGATAACATACACAGACTCTGGAAAAGATAGAAGATTATCTGGGCTAGAGAAAAACGGAGAATCAAACCCGGTACTTCCGACACAGCAGGCGGGTGTTTTACCGACTGAGCTTTGGGTCCAACCCAATTTAAGTTTTCTTAAAAAAATCTGATGTGTTCCATTTACACGACTTTCTCTGCATATCTGCGACAAATTATTGTTAAAATGTTTATGCTTCTATTTACTTCACGATAATGGAGAAAAAATTAGCAGAAATAGTCTTATTACTTGCTTCCTTGTAAGTAGAAGAGAAATAAGGGAGTAGCATAGGTTAAAGTGATAGTCAAAAGTCGGCTGCTATGTGACTGTACTTCCTTTGTTTGTATGGACAGAAGTTGATAAATTCCTGTATGAGAAAAGTATGTTTTTTAAAGCTGAAACCGAAAACAAGGAATATCTCAAAAGCGATCAACTCTAGGATAAAAATTATATAACATAAGTTGTGTGTTTTAATGTGCTCTGCATTTTTTGTGTGGTAGGTTTTTGTCCATCTTTTACGGTTTAGCAGTTATGGAAAGTTTCGAAAATTCATCCAGAATAAAGTACTCTTCAGTGGCTATTCCTAGAAAATTCAAGATATACATTTTATTTGTGAGGTAAGTATCTTTAATATACGATATTTTAGTCAAAATTGTTACTGCCATTATTGAGAAAATCAACATTTTCGAAAAAAGTTTCATGTAAACGGTAGTTGAGGGTGGGTGGATTTTCTTGAAAAGCTTCGTGTCGCATCCCTAGAAGATACTAAACTTGAATACCAAATTTGGTATTTTACCGACTTTTCGATTTTGAGTTATCCTGTACACAGACACACGTGGACCTTTTTCTGAAAATGCTTATTTTGGCTACAGGGCATCCTAAAACACATATTTCCGGTGAAATCTCGGTATCGACTTTTTGGGTGGAATACATTTGCTAATTGTACTGTAAGTATTAAACTCTTACAAGCAAACGCTAACTTACAGATCAAATATTTCAGAAACATGATGGTGGAGAATAAAAGCTTGTTTACAGAGAGTGAATGTGAGTGCACCAACATGACACGGAACAAACCCGATTATCTGAATTTGCTGCAAGTCTAACGCACTTTTTTACTTTCTCTACACGTACTATGTACATAGTACTCCGCCCAAAAATTCGATACCGAGATTCACCGCAATATATGTCCCCTGTATCCAAGAAGATCATTTTCAGAAAAAGGTCCGCGCGTGTGGATAGCATAGCTCAAAAAATGAAAAAACATTTAAATACCAAACTGAATATTTAAGTGTGGTATCTTGCAAGGATGCGACATGAAGATTTTCAAGAAAATCCCTCACACCAAAATGCTCTTTACATGGAAAAATATCGAAGACTTTTCGTTTTCACAACAATGGCTTTGACCAATTATATTAAATATATTTACATGCCAAATAAAATGTATATCTTCAATGTTCAGGGAGCAGCCTCAAAGATCTCTTTTTTCTGGATGATTTTGATTGATTTTGCTAAACCGTAAGAGATGGACAAAAACTTACCAAACAAAACATGTAGAGCACTTTAAAATACACAATTTATGTTATATATATTTCGTGCAGTTTATCGTTTTTGAGATATTCCTTGTTTTAGTTTCAGGTTTAAAAGACTTATTCTCACACAGGAATTTGTCAACTTGTGTCCATACAAACAAAGGAACTTCAGTCACATAGGAACCAGCTTTTGACCTATGGTACTCCCTTATTTCGCTTCTACTTACAAGGAAGCAAGTAATAAGACTAACTCTGCTAATTTTTTCTCGATTAGCATGAAGTAAATAGAAGCATAAGCTTATTGTAGATATGCAGAGAAAGTGATGTGAATGGAACACATCAGATTTTCCCCCTAGGCTATTTGCTATCACTTCCTCGTGATAGTGTGGGATTTTTCGATGCTGAAGTACTTTCCCGCCATTTCCTGTCTGCTGTAAAACTCCTATTAAATTAGTTTACAGAATTTTACTTTCTTTATTATAAATAACAACAGCAATTATCAATTTACATTTCAATACTTATATTTTACTGGAAATATATGTTTTGAGCTCCCCTAAAATTAGAAAACATCCGTGTGTCTGCGCGCGCGCGTGAACAGCATAAGTGTCCCATTCACAGGACTTTCTCTACATCTCTGCAACAGGTTGTTTTTTTGTTTCTTGTTAGCCTAACGTCGTTTAACCTGGTGTGTCATATCAGACGATGAATGAAATTGATGAAATGATGCTCAAATGATCTCGGGGTCCATGAAGCTTAAAGTTACTTGACATGCGTCTTCTCAGGATAAGGGAAATCCCCGAAAAAAACCTTATCCGGGTAACTCACCCTAAGCGAGATTCGAACTCACGACCTGTTGAATGTGAAGCAGACACCACACCACCCAGGTGGGCAACAAATTATTGTTAAAAAGCTTATGCTTCTATTTACTTCCTGTTAATGTAGATAAACATTAACAGAAATTGTCTGATTACTTGCTTCCTTGTAAATAGAAGGGAATACACTAGGATAAAGTGATAGTCAAATTCTTTAAAAGCTGGTTATGTGAAACAATTGACGTTCGGTTCGCTTTGCATAGTCCGTTTGAGAAACGTTAAGTAGTTAGAAATGGAAACCAATAACAAGGAATATCTTGAAAACGGTCAATTCCAAGAAAAACATATATGACCTAAATTTTGTGTGTATTAAGTAACTCTTACGGTTTAACCGTTGTGCAAATTTCATTCAGAAAAAAATTCCTCCAGAGGCTATGCTTAGAAAATTCAAATATGCATTTTATTTGTCATTTAAATATTTTTAATATGTGGTATTTTAATCAAAACGTTAGAGCCAGATTTCAGAAAACCAAAAATGTTGAAAACTTTTTCCATGCATAGGGTAGTTTGTGGTATGGATTTTTTTTTTTATTTTATTTTGGTGTTGCATCCTTGGAATATACTAAACATAAATAAGTTTGATTTTTAAAGCTGGTTTTCGTTTTTGAACTATGCTGACACGCACACACACCAACGAACCCTGTTCTAAAAATGCTTTTTTCTACGACCGAGCGTAATTGAGTAGTTTACGGAATCCGCGCACAAAGGTAAAGTAATTTACGATCGATATTAGTGTGTATACATCAACACGATATAATGTTATATTCAAATATTGTTTCGTAGCAGCTCTAAGGATATCATAATTCTCAACAATAATATTGGTTTGTCATGGCCTGCTATAATGCGAAATAAATAACCCTTGGTGAATGGCTCAAACCTAATCTCACATTTATTTAATCTTTCGTAGCTTTACTTTTAATATCAGAAAATTCTCGTAGAAACAAGCGTAAAGTTTCACAATATTCGAACCAGAAACCGTAACTCTACTCTTGCACCATTTTGGATTCAAGGATGCTGAAAACATGGACATGGAATGCAATAGTTTCTCAACTCGCGACGTGGAAGTAAGCAGGTCTGTTATCTGTTTAAATATAATATTGTGCTCTTTTTCCGGGATCAAAGGTGTTACACCCTTAGCGGTCTCCTCACGTCTCACGTTGCGCTGACCACTTTATAACAAGTTTCTTTTCTTTGTATTTCTGCAGCTCTATTTAACTGCCGTGGTCATGTCGGGGCTCTCTTTGCTTTCTCTATGTAGAATATACACATGGTATTATATGCCAACCAAAAATTCATCATCGAAATTACATGTTTTGAGGTCTCCCAAATCCAAAAACTAGTATCTTTAGAAAGATGGTCCATGCGTATATACGGACAGCTTAACTCCAAACATGTGACATACAGATTTTTTGGAAAATCCCCCAACCCAAACCACTCTTTACATGCAACAAAAAAAAAAAAAAAAATCGATTTTTTTTTTATTTTCTCAAAATGACTCAAACGATTTTGATTAAGATCTCGTATATTTAAGATATTTACATGACAAATAAAATGCATATCTTCAATATCCTGGAAATACATGTCTCCTGATTCAAAAAACAGTATTTTTAGAAAAATCCGATGTGTTCCATTCACATGGCCTTCTCTACACCTCTGTAACAAATTATTGTTAAAAAGCTTGATCCTCTATCTGCTTTATGATAATCAAGATGAACATTAGCAGAAATAATAAATAAAGTCAAAACAATAAATTCTAATCTTAATAAAGTTATTAATAAATGTTTACGTTTAGAAGAAAATACTAATAAAATTGCTCCCTTGTAAGTAGAAGCTATATAAGGGAATACACTTGGATAAAACGAATGTCATATCTTTTAAAAGCTGTTGCCATGTGGTTGAAAACCGCTTCTATGCATTGCTAGGAGTTTACAAATTTCTGTATCAAACTAAAAAAGTAAGTATTTTAAATCTGAAACAAATAACAAAGAATATCTCAGAAATGGTGAATTCCACGAAAAAAAAAACGTATATGACATAAATTGTGTGTTTTTAACGCGACTAACATTTTTTGTGTAGTAAGTTTTTGTTGATCTCTTACGGTTTACCAGTTATGCAAAATTCATCCACAATAAAGAGGTTTTTACAGCCTACTGCCATAAAATTCAAGGTATACATTTTATTTGACATATAAATATGTTTAATATACAGTATTTTAATAGAAATCGTTACAGCCAATTTTGAGAAAATCAAAATTTCTATTTTTTTTTCTATGTAAAGGGTAGTTTGGGATGGGGGGATTTTTCTCAAAATCTTCGTGTCACATCCCTAGAAGATACTAAACTTAAATACCAAGTTTGGTGGTTTACCGACGTTCCATTTTTGAGTTATAGTGTTCACACACACAGACACACGCGCGCGCGTATTTTTCTAAAAATACTTTTACTTTCTCTACACGTACTATGTACATAGAGTATAGAGAATTTCACCGTAAATTCATGTTTTGTGTCTCCCTGAATCCAAAAAAGCATTTTCAGAAAAATGTCCGTCTGTCTTGGGAGTTAAGTTCAGTATCTTCCAAGGATCCGACAAGAAACTCCCCCAGCCCCAGCTACCCTTTACATGGAACTTTTTTCAAAAATCTTTTCTAAAAAATGACTAACGATTTTGACTAAAATCTCTTATATTTAAGTGACAAATAAAATATATATCTGGAGTTTTCTAGGATTAGCTTCTGAAGATATGTTTATTCTGAATAACTAGTAAACCGTGAGACACAGACAAAAGCTTACCACACAAAAAATGTAGACCTCATTACAACACAGAATTTGTTATTTACATTTTTTATTGGAGTTGATCGTTTTCCTGGTTTTTGGTTTCAGCTTTAAAAAATTTATACTTTTCTCTTACACGAATTCGTCAACTTCTGTCTATACGAACAAAGGAACTTCAGTCACATAGTAACCAGTTTTTGACTACCACTTTAACCTATGCTACTCTCTTATTTCGCTTCTACTTACAAGAAAGCAAGTAATAAGACAATTTCTGCTAATTTTTTCTCGATTAGCATGAAGTAAATAGAACAATAAGTTGTTGTAGAGAAAGTCATGTGAATGGAACACATCAGATTCTTTTTGCATACAGGAGACCCTAAAACGTGTATTTCCGGTGAAATCTCGGTATGGAATTTTTGGGTGCAATACAATACTTTGTGTATTCACTATGTACATAGTACGTGTAGAGAAAATAAATATTGAGTAAGTATTAGAGAAAATCGGACGAACTTTCCGACAATGAGCTCGAAAAACGTTATAAAGTAGCTGTCAGATAAATACATGTTTTAAGTGGCTCTCTAGTAATGCAATGTGATATAATCAGATTTAAAGCTACATCTCGTCGCTCTCTAGCGGAGAATGCCCAATCAACAGTTCTCACTCAAGGAAATGCACATTTGTCCCATATTTACCACGTGCCCAAATGTATTGTATATGCTGAGAATTTACTAGAAACACGTGTTTAGTGTAACAGTAAAACGATTTTGATTAAAATATCGTACATTAAAGATATTTACATGACAAATAAAATATATATCTTCAATTTTCTGAGAGTAGCCTCTGAAGACTACTTCATTCTGGATACATTTTTCGGAATTTTGCGTAACTGGTAAACCGTAAAAGATAGACAAAAACTTACTACACAAAAGAAACAATTTATGTCAGATGTTTTTTTCATAGAGTTGACCGTTTTCGAGATATTTCTTGTTTCAGTTTTAAAATGCTTAAACTTTTCTGATACGGAAACTTGTCAACTCTTGGTCACAAAGAAACATAGCAACCACATTTTAAAACATTTGACTATCACTTTATCCTAGTATATCCCTTCTGCTTACAAGGCAGCAAGTAATGCTAATTTTTATCATGATCAGCATGAAGTAAATAGAAAGATAAGCATTTTAAGAATAATTTGTTAGATGTAGAGAAAGTAATGTGAATGAAGCATATCAGATTTTTTTCAATAATATATAATGTAGATGATTTTCAGTATTTTTAGGTCACTAACTGCCGAGAGACACATACTGGAATATCAGGGCTGACAACCTCTCCATTTTTTGTCGCGTTACTCACACAAAAAGTGACCTAGGTCAACACACGCAATTAAACACCAAATTGAGAAAACTTGAAAGATCAATTACTCTAAACAAGCGGCTATAATCCGAGTTAAAAACCTCATGTGTTCCATTCACATGATTTTCTCTACACCATTAACTACATGATTGTTGTTAAAACGTTTGTGCTCCTATTTACTTCATGCTAATCAGAAAAAGTAGCAGAAATAGTCTTATCACTTGCTTCCTTGTAAGTAGAAGAGAAATAAGGGAGTAGCATAGGTTAAAGTGAAGTCAAAAGCTGGTTGCTATGTGGATGAAACCTGCTTCTATGCATTGCCAGGAGTTTATGAATTTCCGTGGGAGAAAAGTACAGCATTTTAAATCGGGACCACAGAACAAGGAATATCTCAGAAATCGTCAACTACTCCACGAAGAAAACGTATATGACATAAATTGTGTGTTTTAAGAAAGTCTATGTTTTTGGTGTTGTAAGTTTTTGTTTATCAGTTGCGGTTTAACAGATAAGCAAAATTCAGCAACTCATCCAGAATAAAGAAGTTTTTAGAGGCTATTCCCAGGAAATTCAAGATATACATTTTATTTGTCAAGTAAATATGTGTAATATATGGCATTTTAATCAAAATCGTCCATATTTTTTAAGTCTAAAGGGTAGCTTGCGGTGCGGGGATTTTCTCCAAATCTTCGTGCCGTATCCCTGGAAGTTACTAAACCTAAATAGCAAGTTTGGTGTTTTACCGACTTTTCGTTTTTGAGTTATCGTGTTCACAGACACACGTGGATGTTTTTCTCAAAACGCTTTTTTGGATACGAGTTGCCTAGAACGTGTATTTGCAGTGAAATCTCGGTATTGAATTTTTGGATGGAATGCAATACCTTCTGTGTAGAGAAAGTGAAAACGTATTTTAAATTTGAGTAGTGTGTCTAAAGAAGCATTATGTTTGAGTTTTCGGGATTGTGTGGCTGACCATGGCCAGTGGGTACATAACTGGGTACACAGATTTCACCGGAAATACATGTTTTAGGACCCGTGTAGCCAAAAAGTCATTTTTAGAAAAATGTCTGTGAACGCGATAACTCAAAAACGAAAAGTTGGTAAAATACCAAACTTGGTTTTAAGTTTTTTGTTGTTGTAAGTTTTTGTCCATCTCTTACAGTTTAGCAGTTATGCAAAATTCCGTAAAATTCATCCAGAATAAAGCAGTCTTCGGAGGCTATTCCCAGAAAATTCAAGATATACATTTTATTTGTCAGGTAAATATCTTTAATATACGATATCTTAATAGAGCCATTTTTTCAGAAAATCAAAATGTTCGAAAAAAGTTTAAAATAAAGGGTAGTTTCGGGTGAGGGGATTTTTCTCAAAATCTTCGTGTCGCATTCCTGCAAGATATTAAAGTTAAATACCAAGTTTGGTATTTTACTGGCTTTTCGTTTTTGAGTTATCTTGTTCACAGACACACGGACCTTTTTCTGAAAACGCTTTTTTTGGATACAGAGGGCCCTAAAACATATATTTCCGGTGAAATCTCAGTATCGAATTTTTGGGTGAAATACAGTACCTTCTCTATACACTGTGTACATAGTACGTGTAGAGAAAGTAACAAACCCCAATACCTGATCACGATTCTTTTCGACTCATACGATCTTTTTGAAACATGTTGAGACGAGGGCCGCTCCGGGCGGAGTGGTTAGACGGCCCAGGTTCGATACCGAGCGACCGCATGTGAGATTTGTGGTGGACAAAGCGGCGCTAGGACGGGTTTTCTCCGGTTTCCCCCGCCATCGCATTCCACCGGTGCTCCATCATCATTCATGTATCATCAGTGTCAGCGCCTGCGGTGCCATAAGTAGTTAAAGCGGGCGTTAAACACTACCAACAAAAAAAAAAAATGTTGAGACGCACGATTCTCGCGATTCTTTTTGAACGACGATTCATGCCAAGATTGACACGATTCTTTCCTTGTAGTCGTTTATATGAACGATTCGTTCATGAATCGTCTAGAGCGAAGGAGTCGATATGTTTCAGAGGGCGGAAATGTTACAGTTTTGCTGAAGCAAGTAGCGTCATCTACACACTATCATACGCAACATGTCCAATTAATTGCTTAAAGTTTTTGAAGTAAAGATCAAAGGACAATGATAGAAGGGGAGGTATCTCTAGTTGAAGGAATATATAATTCAATCACATTGTCAGAAGTTGTTATTGATAAATTGGTGTTACTGCAGTAAGATCATAAGTTAATTTCTTGTCTAAAGTTAGACTGCACAGCTTTAGTACAATGTGTGGTATTACTCCAAGCTTCTGGTATCATAAGCACACAACTATTTCTCGTGATAGTTGCTTGTCAACGGTCTCCAGCTGGAAATCAACAAACAATACACAATCCTTCTCTTGATAATGTATAACATGTTTCAAGTATATCACTGAAAAATCACTTAAATAAGCATCTACCCATACTAGCCTATGTACTGAAACACATTTCATTTTTTTGCTTCTGCTATTCGAGAAATTACAACCAAACACCACACACGTATTGACCAACCACCCCTAACTACCTTTTACACAATACATTTTTCGAAAATGGCTTTAACGATTTTTGTCAAAATACCTTAAGTATAAAATATTTTTTAAAAAAAAGAAATGTATATGTTGAATTGTCTGGGAATAGCCTCTGAATGCCTCTTCATTCTGGATGACTTTTGTATAACTGATAAATTGTAAGAGATAGACAAAAGCATACTACACAAGACCTCATTATAACACACAATTAATGTCATATACATGTTGTTGTTTTTTGCGAGATATTCCGGAATTATTGGTTTCAATTTTAGTCACTTAAACTTTTCTCGAACGGAAAGACATCTAAGTATTTTATGTTTAAATGTAAGCTTGTGACTATGTCTACATTTGAAGAGGTTGCAAGTCGAGCGTAAGGTTATTGCAAACAAATCTGGTTCTGTTGATACGCATAACCAGAAGCTCATGTGATAATATGACAAAACTGGGCCGAGTGGTTAGACCACTCGCCTCTCACCTAGACGGCCGGGGTGAGATTTGTGGCGGGTTTTCTCCGGGTACTCCGGTTGCCATCGCATTCCACCGGTGCTCCATTATCATTCATGTATCACCGCCTGCGGTGCCATTAGTAGTTAAAGCGGGCGTTAAACAATACAAAAAAAACAACAACAACACAACATTGTACAAATTGTCACATTACTATAAATTTCCGTTACAATTTTCTTGTGTGATTTACTCAAGCTTAACGTAAAAGTTATCATATGTTTTGATGTATTGTTTATTTCTGAAAAATCATGACGTGATTTATAAAGTTTGTTTCACGTTGCTAACATAACGACGTGTTACTTATTTTTTCTTCTTTTTTTTTTGGTAGTTTAACGTCCTTTAACCTGGTTGGTCATATTGGCCGATGAATGAAAATTGGTGAAATGATACTCAAATGATCTCGGGGTCCATGGAGGTTAAAGTTACTCGACATTCGTCTTGTCAGGATAAGGGAAAACCTTATCCGGGTAACTCACCCTAAGCGAGATTCGAACTCACGACCTGTTGAATATGAGGCAGACACGCTACCACCACACCAACCAGGCGGGCTATTTATGGCTGAACTGATACTTAACCTAAAATTTTCATTTATTTTCATGTATGATTAGTTGGCAATAATGAGTAGAAGAATGTCTTCTTTTTTCAAGGCCTCCTGTTGTACTCCAGGGTAACAATATACTAAACATTTCTCAAGAATCATGACGTGATTTGTTGCACGTTGCTATGTGATAATACACACGGACGTGTTACTTATTTTATACGACAATAAACAGAAAGCGTTGCTTACTGGCACAATTTAATTACAGATGCTTAACCACCGTATTTAATGACGCTCGTATCTTAGAAGAGTTAAAATGTTTACAGACTCGGCCGATAAGTTAGAGCAGGCGGAAGCTTCAGCTCACATATTATAACATAAAACAGATATATTGTCCTGCGCCACTTGTTTTCGGTTTCAAGCCAAACGACTGTTTTCATTCCAGAGCGTCTAACTTAAATACAACAATTTATGTGTTATTGTTACGAGCTCTTATTTTCCATTTCTTGTTTACAGTTCTTTGCCCATTTAGCGGAGCAATATTCCTTCTGAGGTCGTGGGTTCGATTCCCTTCTACCGTTTTTTGTCCCTTGTCACAAGTGTTTATAACAGCACCAATTTTTCCAATCTCGCATTGCCCCGCAATCTCTGGTGCAGGTGCTGCGGACCCCCAACACACATCACTATAACCCCGCCGCTGAATCCTTCCACTTGACAGCTAGGAATTAAGTTGGTACATCCACAAAAAACAGTTGAAAAGCCTTGCCTTTCTGAACCAATCACAAAGCAGCATTCCTGTTGGTCGGTCAGACAACGGAAACGGATCTAGATGCGGCACCAACCACGTGCTCAGTTTGTGAACTCCTAACACGTGTGTTGAGCTGTTCTGTGCAAGCTACGTATTATTTGCTGTTATTGTTGGTGTTTGTTTATACGTGAGAGAACATAACAAGACTTTCACAATTATAGAAGTGGATACACTTTTGTGCGAGAGTGGAAGAAGAAAGTGAATCATGTGCACAAAATAATACAAGAAGCACAGGAATTAGAGAATGTGAACCACTGATGATATGTCTTGGTGACGATGACGATGTTGATAATTACGATAGTGCTTCTGAGAATGAGCCTTTGATGGAATTGAGTCATTAAAATTCTAAACTGGTGAAAATCTCTTCTTTCCTTGTAACGAGCTATTTTATATTAATATATTCTATATTGTCGTAAATACGTATGTATGCTACTACGTTATTTTCAGTAAACATCAACAATAACGAATTAGTTTCATTATTCATTTACTGTGTACACTGTTTATATTCGTGTAGAGACATTTGTATCAGCTGTTGTTTACTAGCTACTCTGGCAAAGGCAGTACAGCCAACCTGTCAAGTGCAAGGATTCAGCGGCGGGGGTATAGAGGTATACCCTGACAGGGTAATAAAAATCCTGCGCGGAATGTTTTAGGCGCAACTATTGCCGATTACGTCATTCTCGCAGGCGCATCGCGAGGGCATTGCAAGCGGCAGTAAGTAATCACAAAAGCCATAGTGTATGAGAATATAAACTGAGAATATTTGTAGTAATGTTCAACATCTAACTTAGAGGACAGAATTGTTTACAATGTTGCGAAAACAAGTTCTTGTTCTTATCCTACATTCAGCCATACACGTGTGTGTTGTAGCAATGATACAGCGGTGATGGCAAACTCTCCCTCCATCCCCAGCTTTCCTACCCTCACCGAACGGTGGCGGGCTAGAACGGGAAGAGGCAAAGTAGTTGAAGGCGTGAGCTGCGTGGACCGAAATATGGTAGTATTTTAATTACCTTACCAAGGTATACACTGGCCGGACATCTGAGCTCCTCCCGGAAGGTAGCTGTTAGGATTGGGTTGGACTCGGGATGGAAGACTACGTGCCTCTGGTGAGATCTAGGCGCTATTAATTGGCTCTATCAAATTATTCGATAGTCGCCTATCTATTGGCTATTCGATTGATACCAAAGTATTCGGTTTTAAAATGTTACTACACTTTTAGTTGGTTGGTAATCAAGTGCAGATATGTCAACTCCAATGCAGGGAGTATAAAGTGCATATGTAGGATTTCTACATGTTGCGCAATAGCAGCTTGGGTCTCACATTATGTTTTCTGTGACAAGTAGAGGATATTACCGTTGCTGGCAGTTGCCTTGACAAAATAAAATGTGGCTTTCCGTCATACAACTAAGAACATGTATCATTTCTAAGAGTGGCGTATTCCTTACGAAATGTCTACCAGACTGACCTCAGTGTAGCTCGGTATGCGACACGAATATCTCTCTTTTATTCTCTGACTTTTGCTCTAATGGTCAAGAAAAACTTATGATGTGCATCAAATTATTGTTAAAAGGCTTGTGCTTCTATTTACTTCATGCTAATTGAGAAAAAAGTAGCAGAAATAGTCCTTTTACTCGCTTCCTTGTAAGTAGCAGCGAAATAAGGGAGTACCATAGGTTTAAGTGATAGTCAAAAGCTGGTTGCTATGTGACTGAAGTTCCTTTGTTTGTATGGATACGAGTTGACAAATTCCTGTATGAGAAAAGTATGTTTTTCAAAGCTAAAAAGAAGAAATATCTAAAAAACGACCAAGACCACGAAAAAAATGTATATTACATAAATTGTGTGTTTTAACGTGCTCTATATTTTTTGTATGGTAAGTTTTTGTCCATGTCTTACGGTTTACCAGTAATACAAAATTCCGTAAAATTTATTCAGAAAAAAGAAGTCTTCAGCGACTATTCCCAGAAAATTCAAGATATTCATTTTATTTGTCAGGTAAATATCTTTAATATACAATATTTTAATTAAATTCGTTAGAGCCATTTTTGTGAAAATCAAAATTTAAAAAAAAAAAAAAGTTCCAATTAGAGGGTAGTTGGGGTGGGTTTTTTTTTAAAAACGTTTGTGTTCCATCCTTGGAAGATACCAAACCTAAATACCAAGTTTGGTATTTAACGGTGTTTTCGTTTTTGAGCTATGCTGCCCACAGACACACACAGGCGGAACATTTATCTAAAAATACTTTTTTTAGGATTCAGGGGTCTCAAATCATATATTTTTGGGTACAATATAATTACCTTGTCTATACACTATGTACGCCTAGAGAAAGCAAAAATGAAAACTTGGTATTTTGCTACATAGCACTAGAAGCTGGGCGGTGGCAAGTTTAGTATCTTCCAAGGATGCGACGCGATGATTTTCAAGAATATATCTTCACCCCCAACTAAATTTTTCACGGAAAATTTTCGAATTTATTTTATTTTCATGAAAGTGGCTTTAATGATTTTGATTAAAATACCATATTTTAGATATTTACATGAAACATTAAATGTGTATCTTGAATTTTCTAGGAATACACCTTCACGACTTTTGTATAACTGGTAAACCATATGAGATACACAAAAACCTACTACATGTCGTTTCAATTTTAATCGTCACTAGCCTCTTTTGTTTTACTTGCAAGGAAGCAAGCAGTAAGATTCTCTTCGAATAGCATGGTGTAGATAAAGGAATAATGTTCTGTAAGATGTTAGGACTGCAACTCAGAGTTGCTGTTTTTCTGACCACATGTGCAGGGAGCACATCTAATTCATTGCTACAAGAGTCGAGTGCAAACAAAACTCTCCATTATTCATGACAATAACTGTTCAACATTTAATAATACCAAATTCTTTACTTTCTCTAGCTCGAGAGACATTTGTTTTGAGACGCCCTTGGTATTTATCTTCAGATGATGCGACAGGAAGCTTTTCAAGAAAATCCACCTAACCCTAACTACCCTTTATGTAACACATTTGTCGAAAATGGCTCTAACGATTTTCATTAAAATGCCGTATTCTTAACATATTTTTGTGACAAACGTAATGTATGTCTTGAATTTTCTGAAAACGTCTCTATTGGATGAATTCTGTATAACTATAAGAACCATACTACACAAAAACTGTAGATCCCATCATAACACACAATTAATGTTACATGCATGCTTTTTTTGTAGACTTAACCGTTTCCGAGATATTCTGGATTTTTTTTTTCATAGCTTAACGTCCTGCTTGGTCATATCGGACGATGATGCTCAAATGATCTCGGGGTCCATGGAGCTTAAAGTTACTCGACATTCGTCTTCTCAGGATAAGGGAAACCTTATCTGCGTAACTCACCTAAGCGACATTGGAATGTGAGCCAGACACGCTACCACCACACTACCCAGGCGGACCTGGATTGTTGTTTTCAATGTTAAGCCACTTAAACTTTTCTCAAGCGGGAAAACATCTTTTTTCTCGTTTGTTTACTCCTGGCAAGCAATTTCAATTGTTTCACATAGCGGCTTTTAAGGGACGAGACTATCGCTTTAGCCTGTGCATTTTCTTATTTCCCTTCTACTTGTAAGAAAGTTAGTTAATAAGACTATTTCTGTTTATGTTTATCTTGATTAGCATGATGTAGATAACAGATTAATGTTTTGTATAACATGTTTCCGGAAAAACTTATGTGAATGGCACACATCAGATTTTTAGAAAAAGGTCCGTCTGTGTACAGTATACCTCAAAAAGTCCGATAACTATCAAACTTAAGTTTGGTATCTTCCAAGAATGAGACACAAATATTTTCAAGAAAATCCTCCCAAACCCTTTACGTGAAAAAAACTCGGAAGATTTTGATTTTCTGAAAAATGGCTCTAACGATTTCGATTAAAATCTCTTCTATTTAAGATACTATCATCAGAAATAAACCGAATATTCTGAATTTTCTGGGAATAGCCTCTCTCGTTCACTTTTGCAAAATTGCACACGATTGTTAAAACGTAAGAGATATACAGAAACTAACTGTACAAAGAACGCAGATCTCGTTAAAACACACAATTTATTACCTACACATTTTTTTCGTGGAGCTGACCATTTTGGAGATAGTTATTGATTCCTGTTTTAAACTAAACAACTTTTCTCAAATGGGAACATGCAAAGGGAGGCGAACTATAATTGTATCAGCTTTTAAAATATTTGAATTATCATAATGTATTCCCTTATTTCGCTTCTACTTACAAGAAAGCAAGTAATAAGACTATTTCTGCTAATGTTTATCTTTGTTAGCTAAACGGACAGTCCCAAGCTTTAAAATGTGGTTGCTATGAGACTGAAGTCCGTTTCTTTGCATGATCAGGAGTTCACAAATTCCTGTATCACAAAAGTATGAGCTTTTAAAAATTGAACCAATAACAAGAAATATCTCAAAAATGATCAACTCCACGAAAAAAAAATGATTGTGATATAAATTGTGTGTTTTAACGAGATCTACATTTTTTGTGCCATGCAAATATATTCATTAAACGGTATTTTAATAAAATCATTACATCCATTTTTGAAAAAATAAAATGTTTCGAAAGTTTTCCAAGTAAAGGATAGTTTGAGGTGGGGGTGGAATTTTCTTGAAAACCTTCGTGTCGTATCTTTGGAAGATATTAACCTTAAATAAGAAATTTGGTGTTTAACGGGTTTTTGTTTTTGAGCTATGCTACCCCCCCCCCACACACACACTCGGACATGTTTATAAAAATGCCTCAAGACATGTATTTCCTCTGAAATCTCGGTATCGAATTTTTGGGTGGAATACAGTACACATATACGTAAGAAGGCTGTAGAGTGGAACGCCACTGACCCCGGCCTGCTGACACAAGCAAACCCAAGTAGGCCACGAGTATAAATACTTCCTTTTATTAAAAACAGCAGCATTGTCCATGTCAGGGAAAAGCACTCATCATCGTAAACAACCAAACAGTTTGCCAGACACCAAATTATCAAAAAAGCAACTATCTTCTTTTGTTTCTTCTTCAGAACAAAGATTTGCGTTTCTTTCATGCAATATATCACGTTTCCTTGGCTTTAGTTCACGACGCTGTGATTATACAAACGCAAAAACCTCAGGGGTATCCATTCACATGACTTTCTCTACAACAAATCATTGTTAAAAAGCTTAATGATAATCGAGAAAAAATTATTAGAAATAGTCTCATTACTTGCTTCCTTGTAAGTAGAAGCGAAATAAGGGAGTAGCATAGGTTAAAGTGATAGTCAAAAGCTGGTTGCTATGTGACTGAAGTTCCTTTGTACGGACACGAGTTGACAAATTCCTGTATGAGAAAAGTACAAGTTTTTCTAAGTTGAAACCAAAAACAAGGAATATCTAAAAAACGATCAACTCCACGAAAAAAATGTATATAACGTAAATTGTGTTTTAGCGCGCTCTACATTTTTGTGTTGTAAGTTTTTGTCTATCTCTTACGGTTTAGCAAACTTCCGAAATAACATCCAGAATAAAGTAGCCTTCAGAGGCTATTCCCAGAAAATTCAAAATATACATTTTATTTGTCACGTAAATATCATTAATATACGATATTTTAATCGTTAGAGCCATTTTTGAGAAAATCAAACTTTTCGAAAAAAGTTCCATGTAAAAGTTAGTTGGGGTGGGGGAGTTTCTTAAAAATCTACGTGTCGCATCCTTGCAAGATACCAATTTTAAATACCAATTTTTGTATTTAAGGGTCTTTTCGTTTTTCAGCTATGCTGTCCACAGACACACACGGACCTTTTTCTGAAAATTCTTTTTTTGGATACAGGGGACCCTAAAACATATATTTCCGGTTGAAATCTCCGTATTGAAATTTTGGGCACATTACAATACCTTCTGTATACACTATGTACATAGTACGCACAGAGAAAGTAAAAAGTAGTTTTTTTTAACAATATTTACACTTTTACTTTCTCTTCACGTACTATGTACACAGTATATAGAGAAGGTATTGCATTCCACCTAAAATATCGAAACCGAGATTTCACCGAAAATAGACGTTTTGGGGTCACCTGTAACCAAAAAAAGCATTTTTAGAAAAAGCTCCATGTGCCTGCGAACACGATAACTCAAAAACGAAAAGTCGGTAAAATACCAAACTTGGTATAAGAGTTTAGTATCTTCCAGGGATGCAACATGAAGATTATCAGGAAAATCTCCCCACCCAAAACTACCCTTTACATTGATAATTATTTTGAAAATTTTTATTTTCTCAAAAATGGTTCTAACGATTTTTATTAAAATACCGTATATTAAAGATATTTACCTGCCAAATAAAATGAATATGTTGAATTTTCTGGGAATAACCTTTAAAGACCTCTTTATTCTGAATGAACTTTGCATGACTATTAAACCGTAAGCGATACACAAACACTTACAATACAAAAATGTAGATCTCGTTGAAACACATTATTTATGTCATATGCATTTTTTTTTCATGGATTTGACCATTTTTGAAATATTGCTTGTTATTGATTTCAGTTGTATCTGTCAACGCTTGGCCACACAAAGAAACGAATTTCAATCCCATAGCAACCACATTTTAAAACATTTGACTGTCGGTTTAGTCTAGTGTATGCTCTTATTTCCCTTCTATTTATAAAGGAACTGAGTAATAAGTCCATTTCTGCTAATGTTTTAGCATTTAATAGACAGACGAATAAGCTTATTAACAATAATTTATTACACAGATGTAGAGAAAGTCATATGAGGGATATTTACCAAATAATTATACATAAACGAGTATTATATGAATAGTAAATTGTGTAGGTATAGCTTGATTTGGTTGCTAGCGTCGTGAGAACTCGTAGCAATAAATTCACCGGTTAGTGTGACTCCAGGCGAAACAACTGGGTCCAGCGCGAGGTTAGCTTCCAATCCGTTATTTATATATCATTATTTGGTAAATATCCGTCACATACACAAAATACCAACCGTTCCAGCATGCACACGAATTTGTTTATATTAAAACAAAACAAGCCTTTCCGACAAATAAAACTTTTGAAATCGTCACACAAAAATGCAAAATCAATCAATCACACTTAGTTTCATTGGATGTTTAGCGCGGCCCAAGTTCTGCACAATTACCAAATACTTGACTATGACTATATCCTAGTGTACTCCCTTATTTCGTTTCTACCTATAAGGAAGCAAGTAATAAGACTATTTCTGTTAATTTTTTCTCGTTTATCATGAAGGAAATACAAACTTAAGCTTATTAACAATTAATTATAGAGATGTAGAGAAAGTCATGTGAATGTAACACATCAGATTTTATTATTATTATTATACGATGGTTCCACCACTTGGCATTACTTCTATACGTGGGCACTTTTGTTATTTCGTCATTAGACTCGCTTTGTAGTCACTTACTCGTGTGTTATAAACAATCAGGGCCCTAAGCTGCAAAGCGTAGCCCAAGGTGAAGGGCCATAAGCCGAGGAATCTGTGAAGCTAGAACCCCAATGAGACTTTTACATCTGAACAACTTAATGCTTTCAAATGTGGATCTGCAATAAAAGTCACTGAAACTACTTCTTAAGACCGTTTGTGTGTGCTGCAATCGTGGTATAACTTTACCCAGACTTTTTAATTCAGGGTATCCTAAAGAATTCATTTTCTGTGAAATCTCGGTTTGAATTTTTGGGTGGAATACATGACAATCATTCTCTATTATTTACATTGCACATACGTGCTAGAGAAGATAAAAATTTGCAATAAATCGAAAAGGTTTGAAAATCCGCCGTGGATATAACTGCTCTGCTTGGATCAGTCCAAACCAAGGCATTGTACCCTGTTTCTATTCACTGGAAGGCAAACCCGTCATGAGTGAGGAAAATTACTGGTTCACCACCAAGAGAGTAGTAAAATACGTACTTACACAAGAGGCGTAACCCTTGCTTTTCTGTCCCATAGTCTGGAGGCTCATAACACATCAAAACCGTGTCATTTTCGCACTGTCACATCGTTTCGCGGTAATTTTTTGACACTACTGTTAAGGCTTCAATGTCGACTGTCACCGGATATCAAACAGCAGTACCAACTCAAGAACAAGCGAACGCAAACAGGCTTACCAATAGATCTGCGTTCCATTGAGGGGTACAACAATTACTCAACTAATAAAAGGATTGGGTAAACGTAAAACTAATCAGAAATATAACCTCGTTTCATTTTGAAACCAATTACTGCACATATTATAAATGATTACTACCTAATAACACTTATATTAAGGGACACCAGTTGTAAAATTCAAATTCCTACATTTGTAAATCGATTTTATTGCTGTTACATTAATATGAATATCAAATTTAATTGAAATTGCATAAATATATGTTGCAAGGTATAACTTATTTCTACATTTTATATGTAAATATATTGATTGCATAGTCAAAATGTTCCACAACATTGAGAACATTGATTGCAATTTTACTTTCTCTCCGCGTACTATGTACATAGTATACAGAGAAGGTATTGAATTGCACCCAAAAATTCAATAGAGATTTCACCGGAAATACATGTTTTGGGTCCCCCTGAATCCAAAAAAAGCATTTCTGGAAAAAGGTCCGTGTGTGTGTGTCTGTGTGGACAGCATAGCTCAAAAACGAAAAGACTTAAATATCAAACTGGTATTTAAGTTTGGTATCTTGTAAGGATGCGACACGAAGATTTTCAAAATAACATGGACAATTTTTCGAAAATTCTGTTTTTCTTAAAAATGGCTCTAACGATTTTGATTAAAGTACCACATATTAAAGCCATTCCCATCACAAATCAAATGTATATCTTGAATATTCTGAGAATAGCTTCTAAAGACCTGTTTATTCTGGATGAATTTTGCTTAATTTTGCATAACTAGTAAACCGTAAGAGATAGAAAAAATTTACAACACAAATATGTAGGTCTTGTTAAAATACACAAGTTATGTAATATACATTTTTTTCGTGGAGCTTACCGTTTTCGAGGTATTCCTTGTTATTAGTTTCAATTGTGAAGCACTTATACTTTTCTCAGACGGAAGTGTCCGTTTTTCTTTTGTTCTACTCCTGGCCAAGCAAAGAAGCGATTTGCAATGACAATCGTATGGCAGCTTTTAAAACATTTGACTATCATTTTAGCATAGTGCATTCCTTTAGTTTCATTCTAAATATTATAAGGAACAAAGTAATAACATTCTGCTAATGTTTATCTCGTTTAGTGTGGTGTAGAAAGAAGAAATGTCTTTTGTAAAAAGCTTGTTTTTAGAGTAGCTAGAGAAAGTCATTTGAGTGTAACACGTAAGATTTTTTTTTTTTTTCCGTGAAGTTGACCGTTTTTGAGGTAAACCTTATTACTGGTTTCAGTTTTAAAATATTTTTCAGGAATTTGTCAACTCTTGTGCACGCAAGGACACGGATTTTTGTTTGCCAAGGGTTGGTGTGTACGTCACTGACTGTTCTGTATCTGACACTACGCACGATGTTGAGTCATTAACCCCGCAAGGTCTTACACAGATTCTCCGAGGACCTTGGCCTGCTCTGAGCATGCGCGCGTGTGTGTTCCTCTCTCTGTCCCACCTTTCGCCAAGGGTCACATATCCTTCCGCATCCCTCTAACGTGCTCGTAATCGCTCTCGTTATTACTTTCTCTACACGTACCAGTGTATAAATAACATATTGTAGTGCACCCAAAAATTCAATACACACATTTCAACGCAAATACATGTTGTAGGGTCCTCTTGAATAGAAAAAATACTCTTATTACTTGCTTCCTTGTAAGTAGAAGCGAAATAAGGGAGTACCATAGGTTAAAGTAACAGTCAAAAGCTGGTTGCTTTGTGACTGAAGTTCCTTTGTTTGTATGGACACGAGTTGACAAATTCCTGTATGAGAAAAGTACAAGTTTTTTAAAGCTAAAGCCAAAATCAACGAATATCTCAAAAACGATCAACTCCACTAAAACAAATATATTACATAAATTGTGTGTTTTAATGCACTTTACATTTTTGTTTGTGGTAAGTAATGTCCATCTCTTACGGTTTAGCAGTTATGCAAAATCCCGTAAAATTCATCCAGAATAAAGTAGTCTTTCAGAGGCTATTTCCATAAAATTCAAGATATACATTTTATTTTTCTAGTAAATATCTTTAATGTACGATATTTTAATTAAAATCGTTAGAGCCATTTTTGAGAAAATAAAAATTTCCGAAAAAAAGTTCCATGTAAAGGGTAGTTGGGGGTGGGGGATTTTTTGGAAAATTTTCATGTCCCACCCTTGGAGGATACCAAACCTAAATACCAAATTTGGTATTCAACGGTCTTTTCGTTTTTGAGCTATGCTGTTCACAGACACACACGCGGACCTTTTTCAAAAAAATCCTTTTTTTTTAGATTCAGGGGGACCCAAAACATGTATTTCCAGTGCAATCTAAACCTGATATTTACGTTCAGTTTCTGCCAAGGAAGCGAAACGAAGACTATCCTTTCGAAATTTTTCTCACAAATTAAAAAGAGTTTTATTAAAATGCCTATATTAAAGACAAATAGAATGTATTATCTTGAATTTTCTGAGTAGCTCTTCATTCTGAGTATGTTTTTGTGAATTTTAAATAACTAGTAAACTGTAAGAGATAGACAAAACCTTACTACACAAAAATGTACACCTCGTTAAAACACAATTTATGTTATATACATTTTTGCCTGGAGTTGACCGTTTTTTAAATATTCCTTGTTATTGGTTTTTTATTTATTTTCTCTATACGTATGTTTTTGTGAATTTTAAATAACTAGTAAACTGTAAGAGATAGACAAAACCTTACTACACAAAAATGTACACCTCGTTAAAACACAATTTATGTTATATACATTTTTGCCTGGAGTTGACCGTTTTTTAAATATTCCTTGTTATTGGTTTTTTATTTAATTTCTCTATACGTATGTTTTTGTGAATTTTAAATAACTAGTAAACTGTAAGAGATAGACAAAACCTTACTACACAAAAATGTACAGCTCGTTAAAACACAATTTATGTTATATACATTTTTGCCTGGAGTTGACCGTTTTTTAAATATTCCTTGTTATTGGTTTTTTATTTAATTTCTCTATACGTATTATGTGGTGTATAGAGAAGGTATTGCATTCCACCCAACAAATCGACACCGACATTTTACAGGAAATACACGTATTAGGGTCTCTTGTAATAATTTTTTTTTTAGAAAAAGGTCCGTGTGTGTGTCCGTGTGAACACGATAACTCAAAAACGTAAAGTCGATAAAATACCAAAGTTGAAATACGAGGGTTGGGCAACTAGTTTTTTTCTTGTAGCTATGTGAACGGATCACCCTGGTATATGTGTCGTGTGGAAGTTCTGCAGGCATAGTGTGTATGCAGAACAACAGATGGCTCTGTGATAGCTGGTGGTAGCGCAGCGAGGGCTGTTAAATCAGTCAGTTGGTGAGTGTCGTGCAGAAGGAAGTCACTCGGAGAAGAATTGGAGCACCGTGCTCTCCCGACATTTTTCTCTGTGACTTTGATCCCATTCGTAAGATTAAGAAACTACTACGTGGTAGGCGGTTTGAAACACGAGAGGACATTGCTAATGCCGTGCGCAAACAGGTGGCCTGATTCATACATGGTGCGGCAAATGCTGCGGCAGTTGGTATTCAGCGCCTCCCACATCGTTGGCAGCGAGTGGTGACAATAGCAGGGGACTACTTTGAGGGTCTTTAGGCCCAGGTTTGTCATGTCAACTGTATGTGTACTGTGTACTACCGTAATAAATTAGTGTGTTACGATATTTATTGTCCACACATGTAGTTAACATCTTGTCCTTTCGTCTGGATATGACACATTTTCCAACCGGACTGGTATCTTCAAGAAAATAAATAGTGTCCATGACTTTCGCTCCAACTCTGTATAAGTTTAGTATCTTCCGCGGATGCGACAAGAAGATTTTGAGAAAAGTCCCGGCACCCCTAACTACCCTTTGCATGGAAAAAAGTTCGAAAAATTTGATTTTCTCAAAAAAAAAAAAATAAATAAATAAAAATAGCCCAAACGATTTTGATCAAATTGCCGTATATTAACATTATTTATATGTCATCTTTTTCAGGGTTGAGGGAGCAGACGGACCACCGGCTCGTGAGGAAGAGGGAGCCCCCGTCCCACATAGCTCAGACCACACCGGCACGTGAGGAAGAGGGCACCCCGGGACCCGTCCCACATAGCTCAGACCACATCGGCTCGGGAGGAAGAGGGCGCCCCAGGCCCCGTACCACATAGCTCAGACCACACCGGCTCGTGAGGAAGAGGGCGCCAGGCCCCGTCCCTCATAGCTCAGACCACACTGGCTCGTGAGGAAGAGGGCGCCCCGGGCCCGGTCCCACATAGCTCAGACCACACTGGCTCGTGAGGAAGAGGGCGCCCCGGGCCCGGTCCCACATAGCTCAGACCACACTGGCTCGTGAGGAAGAGGGCACCCCGGGCCCCCGTCCCACATAGCTCAGACCACACTGGCTCGTGAGGAAGAGGGAGCCCCCGTCCCACATAGCTCAGACCACATCGGCTCGGGAGGAAGAGGGCGCCCCAGGCCCCGTACCACATAGCTCAGACCACACCGGCTCGTGAGGAAGAGGTCGCCCCCGTCCCACATAGCTCAGACCACACCGGCTCGTGAGGAAGAGGGAGCCGCCGTCCCACATAGCTCAGACCACACCGGCTCGTGAGGAAGAGGGAGCCCCCGTCCCACATAGCTCAGACCACACCGGCTCGTGAGGAAGAGGGAGCCCCCGTCCCACATAGCTCAGACCACACCGGCTCGTGAGGAAGAGGGCGCCCCCGTCCCACATAGCTCAGACCACACTGGCTCGTGAGGAAGAGGGCGCCCCCGTCCCACATAGCTCAGACCACACCGGCTCGTGAGGAAGAGGGCGCCCCCGTCCCACGTAGCTCAGACCACACCGGCTCGTGAGGAAGAGGGAGCCCCCGTCCCACGTAGCTCAGACCACACCGGCTCGTGAGGAAGAGGGAGCCCCCGTCCCACATAGCTCAGACCACACCGGCTCGTGAGGAAGAGGTCGCCCCCGTCCCACGTAGCTCAGACCACACCGGCTCGTGAGGAAGAGGGAGCCCCCGTCCCACGTAGCTCAGACCACACCGGCTCGTGAGGAAGAGGGAGCCCCCGTCCCACATAGCTCAGACCACACCGGCTCGTGAGGAAGAGGGAGCCCCCGTCCCACATAGCTCAGACCGCACCGGCTCGGGAGGAAGAGGTCGCCGCCGTCCCACATAGCTCAGACCGCACCGGCTCGGGAGGAAGAGGTCGCCGCCGTCCCACATAGCTCAGACCGCACCGGCTCGGGAGGAAGAGGTCGCCGCCGTCCCACATAGCTCAGACCACACCGGCTCGGGAGGAAGAGGTCGCCGCCGTCCCTCATAGCTCAGACCACACCGGCTCGGGAGGAAGAGGTCGCCGCCGTCCCACATAGCTCAGACCGCACCGGCTCGGGAGGAAGAGGGCACCCCGGGCCGCCGTCCCACATAGCTCAGACCACACCGGCTCGTGAGGATGAGGGCACCCCGGGCCGCCGTCCCACATAGCTCAGACCGCACCGGCTCGGGAGGAAGAGGGCACCCCGGGCCGCCGTCCCACATAGCTCAGACCACACCGGCTCGTGAGGAAGAGGGCGCCCCGGGCCCCCGTCCCACATAGCTCAGACCACATCGAATCGGGAGGAAGAGGGCGCCCCAGGCCCCGTTCCACATACCTCAGACCACACCGGCTCGTGAGGAAGAGGGCGCCCGGCCCCGTCCCACATAGCTCAGACCACACCGGCTCGTGAGGAAGAGGGCGCCCGGCCCCGTCCCACATAGCTCAGACCACACCGGCTCGTGAGAAAGAGGGCGCCCCGGGCCCCGTCCCACATAGCTCAGACCACACCGGCTCGTGAGAAAGAGGGCGCCCCGGACCCCGTCCCACATAGCTCAGACCACACCGGCTCGTGAGGAAGAGGTCGCCCCCGTCCCACATAGCTCAGACCACACCGGCTGGTGAGGAAGAGGGCGCCCCCGTCCCACATAGCTCAGACCACACCGGCTCGTGAAGAAGAGGGCGCCCCGGGCCCGGACCCATATAGCTCAGACCACACCGGCTCGTGAGGAAGAGGGCGCCCCGGGCCCGGTCCCACATAGATCAGACCACACCGGCTCGTGAGGAAGAGGGCGCCCCGGGCCCGGTGCCACATAGCTCAGACCACACTGGCTCGTGAGGAAGAGGGCGCCCCGGGCCCGGTCCCACATAGCTCAGACCACACCGTCTCCTGAGGAAGAGGGCGCCCCGGGCCCGGTCCCACATAGCTCAGACCACACCGGCTCGGGAGGAAGAGGGCGCCCCGGGCCCGGTCCCACATAGCTCAGACCACACCGGCTCGTGAGGAAGAGGGCGCCCCGGGCCCGGTCCCACATAGCTCAGACCACACCGGCTTCGGGAGGAAGAGGGCGCCCCGGGCCCCATCCCACATAGCTCAGAGCACATCGGCTTCGGGAGGAAGAGGGCGCCCCGGGCCCGGTCCCACATAGCTCAGACCATACCGGCTTCGGGAGGAAGAGGGCGCCCCGGGCCCGGTCCCACATAGCTCAGAGCACATCGGCTGGTGAGGAAGAGGGCGCCCCCGTCCCACATAGCTCAGACCACACCGGCTCGTGAGGAAGAGGGCGCCCCGGGCCCCATCCCACATAGCTCAGACCACACTGGCTCGTGAGTAAGAGGTCGCCCCCGTCCCACATAGCTCAGACCACATCGGCTCGTGAGGAAGAGGGCGCCCCCGTCCCACATAGCTCAGACCACATCGGCTCGTGAGGAAGAGGGCGCCCCCGTCCCACATAGCTCAGACCACATCGGCTCGTGAGGAAGAGGGCGCCCCCGTCCCACATAGCTCAGACCACATCGGCTCGTGAGGAAGAGGGCGCCCCCGTCCCACATAGCTCAGACCACACTGGCTCGTGAGGAAGAGGGCGCCCCCGTCCCACATAGCTCAGACCACACCGGCTCGGGAGGAAGAGGGCGCCCCGGGCCCCCGTCCTACATACCTCAGACCACACCGGCTCGGGAGGAAGAGGGCGCCAGGCCCCGTCCCTCATAGCTCAGACCACACCGGCTCGGGAGGAAGAGGTCGCCCCCGTCCCTCATAGCTCAGACCACACTGGCTCGTGAGGAAGAGGGCGCCCCCGTCCCACATAGCTCAGACCACACCGGCTAGGGAGGAAGAGGTCGCCCCCGTCCCACATAGCTCAGACCACTACCAGCCGCAGCCGAGGACTTCCAACACTAAAAGAGCTACCATGCCACATAGCTCAGACCACATCGGCTGGTGAGGAAGAGGGCGCCCCCGTCCCACTAAGCTCAGATCACACCGGCTCGTGAGGAAGAGGGCGCCCCCGTCCCACATAGCTCAGACCACATCGGCTGGTGAGGAAGAGGGCGCCCCCGTCCCACATAGCTCAGACCACATCGGCTGGTGAGGAAGAGGGCGCCAGGCCCCGTCCCTCATAGCTCAGACCACACCGGCTCGGGAGGAAGAGGTCGCCCCCGTCCCACATAGCTCAGACCACACCGGCTCGGGAGGAAGAGGTCGCCCCCGTCCCACATAGCTCAGACCACACCGGCTCGGGAGGAAGAGGGCGCCCCCATCCCACATAGCTCAGACCACACCGGCTAGGGAGGAAGAGGTCGCCCCCGTCCCACATAGCTCAGACCACACCGGCTCGGGAGGAAGAGGGCGCCAGGCCCCGTCCCTCATAGCTCAGACCACACCGGCTCGTGAGGAAGAGGTCGCCCCCATCCCACATAGCTCAGACCACACCGGCTAGGGAGGAAGAGGTCGCCCCCGTCCCACATAGCTCAGACCACACCGGCTCGTGAGGAAGAGGTCGCCCCCGTCCCACATAGCTCAGACCACACTGGCTGGTGAGGAAGAGGGCGCCCCCGTCCCACATAGCTCAGACCACTACCAGCCGCAGCCGAGGACTTCCAACACTAAAAGAGCTACCATGCCACATAGCTCAGACCACATCGGCTGGTGAGGAAGAGGGCGCCCCCGTCCCACTAAGCTCAGACCACACCGGCTCGTGAGGAAGAGGTCGCCCCCGTCCCACATAGCTCAGACCACACTGGCTGGTGAGGAAGAGGGCGCCCCCGTCCCACATAGCTCAGACCACACTGGCTGGTGAGGAAGAGGGCGCCCCCGTCCCACATAGCTCAGACCACACTGGCTGGTGAGGAAGAGGGCGCCCCCGTCCCACTAAGCTCAGACCACATCGGCTGGTGAGGAAGAGGGCGCCCCCGTCCCACATAGCTCAGACCACATCGGCTGGTGAGGAAGAGGGCGCCCCCGTCCCACATAGCTCAGACCACATCGGCTGGTGAGGAAGAGGGCGCCCCCGTCCCACTAAGCTCAGACCACATCGGCTGGTGAGGAAGAGGGCGCCCCCGTCCCACATAGCTCAGACCACACTGGCTGGTGAGGAAGAGGGCGCCCCCGTCCCACATAGCTCAGACCACATCGGCTGGTGAGGAAGAGGGCGCCCCCGTCCCACTAAGCTCAGACCACACCGGCTCGTGAGGAAGAGGTCGCCCCCGTCCCACATAGCTCAGACCACACTGGCTGGTGAGGAAGAGGTCGCCCCCGTCCCACATAGCTCAGACCACACTGGCTGGTGAGGAAGAGGGCGCCCCCGTCCCACATAGCTCAGACCACTACCAGCCGCAGCCGAGGACTTCCAACACTAAAAGAGCTACCATGCCACATAGCTCAGACCACATCGGCTGGTGAGGAAGAGGGCGCCCCCGTCCCACTAAGCTCAGACCACACCGGCTCGTGAGGAAGAGGTCGCCCCCGTCCCACATAGCTCAGACCACACTGGCTGGTGAGGAAGAGGGCGCCCCCGTCCCACATAGCTCAGACCACTACCAGCCGCAGCCGAGGACTTCCAACACTAAAAGAGCTACCATGCCAATGGAAACGACATGAAGGAACAGGAAGGTCAGAGGATGACAGAAACGTGCCCAGCATTCGCCTGCAGACCGGGGAACTGTCACCTGCACTCATAAAATGTCTTATATTCACATCTATACAAATGACCTATTATATAAACAATGTCAATCGTCTGCCTTCCACATCTGACAGACCTTCGTCTTCGCTCACGTCATTGTCATCATCAACGTTAAGCTAATTTCTGCATCATTATCCTGCATTACAGTTCTTTCTAATGATTTTCAATGTTCTCAACATTTTCCCATTGTGGCCTGCCAATTTCTGCAATTTACTGGTGACACAACTGATCCACATCTTTAATTTAAAAGTGGTATATTTAAGTTTTATTTTTCTTTCTTTCTTATCTTTGAGAATCCTGGTAACGGAACTCAGTTGCCTTGGCTACTCTTTCATTCACTTTCTACACGCTTTTGAAGAACTCAGGGAACATACATTTTCTTCCTTCATCTCTGCTTCTTGTTTTATCAAGTCAAGGATATTTGCAATTATTTCTCTGCTCTAAGTAATACCTTGCCACTTAACTCTGAACACATAGCAGTCATGGTCAAAAAAATTAAATGAACACTATTTAGTGCCCACTTTCAATGCGGAACACTTTCGATACAGACTGTACGAAGTTTGTTCGCTGTGACTTTAAGTAAGCAAAGTATCATCACAAACTCCGATAAGCTGGGTTTGGTGGTCAGGCTCTGCGCACCAGTCACTAGCTGTTGACCTCTCGAGTGGAGGTCCTTGGCGATGACCACAGTACGGTTGATGTATGTTTATCAACACTTGGATCTGGTTTATTTTATTTATCATCGTATTACAATTTTTCTCACCTTTTCATGCTCCATTGTGACTCCTGGTTTTAACATTTCATTTTATCCTTTGCTGATTTTAGTTTTGTAAGGACGCTCATGAGCATCCTGCTCAGTAAAGTGAACATCTGCTTCCCTACACTCCGACTCTTAAAGTATAAAGGTCACCACAACAGAAGCTTGTATTTAAAATACAGCTAGATGTTTACTTTCTCTACACGTAATGTAGATATCTACCTATTGTAACGAAGCCAAACATTCGGTGTCGAGATTTCAACGGAAATATGTTTTGAGGTCCCCTGAGTACAAAAAACTTGAAATTTAAGTTCAGTATCTTCCAAGGATGCGACACAACGATTTTCAAGAAAATCTCCAACCCCAAACATTTTTAAAAATGTTGATTTTCTCAAAAATGGCTCTATTTATTTTGATTAAAACACTGTATATCAAAGGTATTTACATGACAAATAAAATGTATGTCTTGAGTTTTGTGGGAGTAGCCTCTGAAGACGACTTTTATATAATTGGTAAACCGTAAGATATAGACACAAACTTTTCTCAGACTGGAATTGCCAGTTTTCCTTTTGTTCTACTTCTGGCCAAGCAAAGACGCGAATTGCAATGACAATCGAAGTTTTAAGGCATTTGATTAACGCTTTAGCATAGTGCATTCCTTTAAAGAACTAATGTTTATCTCAACAGTCATGGTGTTGTGCAATATTAGCTGCTTTACAGTTAGATAATAGTACATCTTTATTTATATCATATAAGCTCTGAAGTATTGCTGAAATCTCTCCATCAAAATTTGTGGTGTTTAAACTTAATCTTTTCTAGAAAGAGAAGAGAGGGCATATTGCACTTGCACCAGTACCAGAGTTATTTGGTAAGCTGGAACCGTCAGTAATGAATTTAAATAAAAGATTAATAATTCAATGGATACCAGAATACAGGGTAATGAAACAGCTGACTTTCTAGCCAAGAAAGGTAGTAAAATTACATCTGACCCAATAAGTTATCACTATCATTATATCAACATATAATAAAGAAGATAATGTATTACAAACAAAAGGAAAACCATGGGAATGACCAGAATCCCTACATTACCAAGAAAATGGTGTGTAGCAACTTTTAGACTCCTAACAGGCCATGACTGGTAGAGTGAGATCTCCTCTGTACACTTAAACAAGATATGGACAACCTTTAGTCAACAAGATGACATCAAAATACTGGAATACAAGAGAGCGAATGGCTTCACTGCCAACTGCTCAACATTAGATACCAACCATAATCATGGTGTAGGAAGAAGAAGTTAGTAGAACAGCTAGAGGAAGTCTTTTATTGGTTAGGAACAAGCAAGATTGATCAGGAGTGTGTCTCTCTCGAAGAAGCAATGAAAACATGGAGTAGAGAAAAGGTGAAATATAGAAAATAAGATGCCAGGGGAAAATCTGATATCTCTGCATCTTTAACAAATGATTGCTAAAAACCTTATTCTTCTATCTACTTTAGCAGAAATAGTCTTATTACTTGCTTCCTTGTAAATAGAAGTGAAATAAGGGAGTACCTTAGGTTAAAGTGATAGTCAAAAGCTGCTTGCTATGTGACTGAAGTTCCTTTGTTTGTATGGACACGAGTTGACAAATTCCTGTATGAGAAAAGTATAAGCTTTTCAAAGCTGAAACCCAGAACAAGGAATATTTAAAAAACGATCAACTCCACGAAAAAAAAGTATATAACATAAATTGTCTTTTAATGTGTTCTACATTTTAGTGTGGTAAGTTTTTGTCAACTCTTACGGTTTATAAGTTACACAAAATTCATCCAGAATGAAGCGGTATTTTCAGGCTATTCACAGAATATTCAAGATATACATTTTGCCATGTAAATATCTTCAATATAAGAGGTTGTAATCAAAATCATTAGAGCCATTTTTGATAAAATCAAATTTTCGAAATGTTTCCATATAAAGGGTAGTTAGGGGAGGGGGATTTTGATGAAAATCTTCGTGTCGCAACCTTGGAAGATACCAAACTTAAATATCAACCCACTTTTCGTTATTGCGCTGCCCACATACATACATACATAAGACCTTTTTATAAACATGCAATTCGGGTGAAATTTCGGTATTGAATTTTTGAGTGCAATACAGATAGTACGTATAGAGAAAGTAAAGCGTTAGAGTGGATCATTGTTTTACGTTACATGAAAATGTTGGTGTGTTTTATCACTTGATAGTCTCGCAGAAATTTGAGCGAGAGAGAGTTGGTCTATTTCTGAACGAGAAGCTTATCAGAGGCTTGTGTGCAGCACCAAATTAAACTTCGCGACCCCAATAATTTTCTGCATGGAGGGAGTAAGTAACACTATTTCTCAAAAACCTCTTGAGTAATATTTTATGAAATATTATAGATATTACGACCTATAAATTTCCTAATAATACCTTTAAAAGACCTAAAAAAAATCTGAGTGTTCCATTCACATAACTTTCTCTACATCTCTGTAACAAATTATTAAGCTTATTCTTGTATTTACTTCATGCTAATTGAGAAAAAATTATCAGAAATAGTCTTATTACTTGCTTCATTGTAAGTAGAAGCGGAATAAGGGAGTATCATAGGTTCAAGTGATACTCAAAAGCTGGTTGCTCTGTGACTGAAGTTCCTTTGTATAGACACGAGTTGACAAATTCCTGTATGAGAAAAGTGTAAGTTTTTCAAAGCTGAAACCAATAACAAGGAATATTTAAAAAACGATCAACTCCACGAAAAAAAAGTATATAACATAAATTGTGTGTTTTAACGTGCTCTACATATTTTGTGTGGTAAGTTTTTGTCTATCTCTTCATGTTTAGCAGTTATGCAAAATCCCGGAAAATTCATCCAGAAAAAAGTAGTCTTCAGAGGCTATTCCCAGAAAATTCAAGATATACATATTATTTATCAGGTAAATATCTTTAATATACGATATTTTAATCAAAATCGTTAGAGCCATTTTTGAGAATATCAATATTTTCGAAAAAGTTCCATGTAAAGGGTAGTTGGGTGTGGGGAAAATTTCTTGAAAACCTTCGTACCACATCCTTTACTACACTTAAATGCCAAGTTTGGTATTCAATGGACTTTTCGTTTTCGAGATATGCTGCCCACAGACACACACACGGACATTTTTCTAAAAATGCTGTTTTGGATTCAGGGGGTCTGAAAACATGTATTTCTGGTGAAATCTCGGTATCGAATTTTTGGTGCATCACAATACATTTCTATACACTATGTACATAGTACGTGTAGAGAAGGTAAAAGAAAAAAAAATCATGTGTTCCATTCTCGTGACTTTCTCTACATCTCTGTAACAAAATTACAGTTAAAAACCCTGTTCTTCTCCTACTTCAAGCTAATCTAGATAAACATTAGCAGAAACTGGCTTATTACTTACTTCCTTATAAGTAGAAGGGAATACATAGGATAAAGTGACAGTCTAAAAGCCGCTGCCATGTGAATGAAAACAGTTTCTTTGCATTGGCAGGAGTTATTGTAACGGCCAACCTTGCAACACGGGGCCTGTTGCTTGAGCGAGAAGATGTGAAGGAACGAGTTGCTGCAATGTCGCATAGGTGTTCACCGCAAAGAGCAACAGGGGAATATTGTGTAGCCTAAAACTCTCATAATAAACATAAAGTGAACTTAACACACTTTTAAAACCAAACATTAAATATTTTAAACAATTAAACAACGTTAATTATTCAATAATAACTTTATGTTTGCCACAAAACGAAAGAAACGTTTGAAACCTCCGCTTTAATTGTTCTATCAAAAATAGACGCATTGCTCATAATATGTAAACAATAGAAATAGTCCGTTACATGTGTCCGGAAATCCTTGGTTTCTCAATTTTGACCTTCAAAACTGTGATAGTCAGCAGAACGTTGTTGCTCCCGCAAGTGTGTGTTTTCTTTTTTTTTAGTGTTTAACGCCCGCTTTTACTACACACGGCCCTGCAGGTGATGATACATGGAATGAAGATGGAGAACTGGTGGAATGTGACGGAGGGGGAACCCGGAGAAAAACTTGCCCCTGTTGTTGACTTAAAGATAAATTTTCTTTATTTATAACTTTGAAGGATATTAGTTTTTTTAATTGTCCACCGCAAATCCCACAAACGATCGAACCTGGCCCGTCTAGATGAGAGGCCGGTGGTGTAACCACGGCACGTTACGGAGGGGTATTCCACACGGCAGCCGTCGTCGAGGGTCCCTAATAGCTCACAAGCAATTCATCTCGACGCGGGGAGCGTCAGGATAAACCTTAGTTCGCAGACAACTACCAGCGCCATCCCGCCGCGGTCCCTCTCGTTACAACCCTGTAAGAGACCGCTTGGGATGACAGGAAGTTCGGGGGAATGAAGAAACCTGCGCGTGCCAGTCCCACACAAAACTCCATAGCCACCTGGCTCGGTCCACCTCGTCGTCTCATGGTCGGGTTGTGTATTTCCTCACCATCTGCCATGAATACACCAAGCCTTTTAAATGACCTCACAAGAAAAAATCAACAGAGTTCAAATTCGGTGAACTCGGTGGCTAACCAATTGGGCCACCTTTACCTATCCATCAATTAGGAAGTATTCTATTCAACTACCGGCGAACGGCCCAGCTGAAATGTGCCTTCATGCAAAAAGTGAGCCTGTTGACGAATGCTCAGTGCAGCGTCTTCATGAGATATGGAATTTTCCAGGAAGTTTGTGTGCCCTGTCCGGTAAATCTGTTTACAAGTACATGGGGCCCAACCATGGTCAGAGTGAACCGCACTTGGTGATGAGATGCATGTGGGTTTTCAATGTCATTTCGCGTGAGGTGTGCTTCATCTGTAAATAATAATAATACTAAGACACGGAAGTTCGGATTTGTAGAACCACTGGCAGAACATCAATGAAAGAGAATAATCCGTTGATGACATGGCCTGTACACGTTCCTAATGGCTGGTGCTCTTGCAACGGTCTCCAGACAGTCTTATCAGGAAGACTCACTTCCAACCCTAAACTTCATCTATTGATAGAACGAGTCGTGTGTACAGATTTCAGAATCTTCTCCTCTACATCTGCAGTTGTACATCTTGATCATTTCCTCCCCAAACCAGGAGATGCAAACTTCCCATGAGCACACAGACGGTCAAATGTCTTCTGATCTGGGATCTTCGCTGTGGGTACAAACGACGAGTCAGCGCAGCATTGCCGTACATTAAGTACACTTCTGTCAGCTCCTTATTTGAGTACATGTCGCTCAACGAACGACAAACACAACACTCAATGTACCCTTTGTCTCGGAATAAACTCTCAGAGTGACGTTTTAATAACTTCCGTCACTACATGCGGTGAATATTGTGACAATACCGTATGTGATCACTCTAGTTCGCTCTGGTATGCGACGGTGAAGCTGGAATGTGAATCTTCGCATTTGGAATGCGTAAACAACACGGTAACAGGAGCCTTCGGAACGCAACACATCATGATTCTTCTCCAAACTTCGGCTTCCAGTATCCAGAAACGTTGTGACGTCATTTTCTAGCTATAAAAGGAGTAAGAATTGCAGTGAATTGCACAGAGCCGTGAGTGAGTGAAGAGCTAGCGCAGCTATGTATGTCAGCAGCCGTAAATTCTCTGTGCGTCGAAACTCAAGTCAAGTGACTATTTGCAGAACTGAATGCAACACTCTATTTGTATACATTTTCAGTCAATAAGGACATTCTTTTCAATATCGCCGTTTTGAAGGCCCGGAGGTTCCTGGTTAGGGCGGGGAACCTCTCTTCAACAAGAATTACTTCGTTACCTCCGCAGAGTTATAACGTCATTAACCTACCGTGTGCTGCTTCACATGTTAAAAGTCCCCGATGACTATAGCCTCTACAAATGAAACGAAAAAAAATAACATCTGATGTGCTGCACTCACATGACTTTCTCTACATTTCTGCAACAAGTCATTATTAAAAAGCTTGTGCCTCAATTTACTTCATTCTAACCGAGAAAAAAAAAATAGCAGAAATAGTCTTATTACTTGCTTCCTTGAAATTAGAAGCGAAATAAGGGAGTAGCATAGGTTAAAGTGATAGTCAAAAGCTGGTTGCTATGTGACAGAAGTTCCTTTGTTTGAATGGATACGAGTTGACCAATTCTTGTATGAGAAAAGTATAAGTTTTTTAAAGCTGAAACCAAAAACAAGGAATATCTCAAAAACGATCAACTCCACATGTATATAACTTGAATTGTGTGTTTTAACGTGCTCTAGATTTTTTGTGCTGTAAGTTTTTCTCCATCTCTTACGGTTTAGCAGTTATACAAACTTCCGTAAAATTCATCCAGAATAAAGTAGTCTTCAGGGGCTTTTCCCAGAAAATTCAAGATTAACATGTTATTTGTCAGGTAAATATATTTAATATACGACATTTTAATCAAAATCGTTAGAGCCTTTTTTTGAGAAAATCAAAAATTTCCAAAGAAGTTCCATGGGGGGGGGGGATTTTTCTCGAAATCTTCGTGTCGCATCCCTGGAAGATTTTGGTGTTTTACCGACTTTTCGTTTTTGAGTTATCGTGTTCACAGATACACGGACTTTTTCTGAAAATGCTTTTTTTGGATACAGGGGACCCTAAAACATATATTTCCGGTGAAATCTCGGTATCAAATTTTTGGGTGGAGTGCAATACCTTCTCTATACACTATGTACACAGTACGTATAGAGAACGTAAAAATGCGTTTTTGAGAGGAACGTACAGCGGCCTTAAAAGACACTATCGAATTTTTGAGTGGAGTACAGTAATTTTATTCTTCCTCTTCTTACTGCACGCAGTAGAACAAGTAAAATAGTTACGTACTAATGCTAATCGTTGATAGTAGTACTTCTAATACACATGTAACTGGAAATTCACTATCCAGACAAGATTTTACTTTCTCTACACGTACTCTGTACATAGTGTATACAGAAGGTATTGTATTGTATACAAAAATTCAATACCGAGATTTCACCGGAAATATATGTTTTAGGGTCCTGTGAGAGCATTTTTAGAAAAAGATCTGTGTGCGTGGACAGCATAGTTCAAAAGCGAAAAGTGTTAAATTCCAAACTTGGTATTTAAGTTTATTATCTTCCAAGGATGCGACACGAAGATTTTCAAGAAAATCCCTTCACCTCCAACTACCCTTTACATGGAATTTTTTTCGAAAATTTTGATTTTCTAAAAAATGACTCTAACGATTTTGATTAAAATATCGTATATTAAAGATATTTACCTGACAAATAAAATGTACATCATGAATTTTCTGGGAATAGCCTCTGAAGACTACTTTATCCTGGATGAATTTTGCGGAGTTTTGCATAACTGCTAAACCGTAAGAGATAGACAAAAGCTTACCACACAGAAAATGTAGAGCATATTAAAATACACAATTTATGTTATATACATTTTTTTCGCGGAGTTGATCGTTTTTGAGGTATTCTTTGTTTTTGGTTTCAGCTTTGAAAAACGTATACTTTTCTCATACAGGAATTTGTCTACTGTTCATAGAAACAAAGGAACTTCAGTGACATAGCAACCAGCTTTTGAGTATCACTTTAACCTATGGTACTCCCTTCTACTTACAAGGAAGCTATTTCTGTTAATGTTTATCTCGATTAGAATCTGTAGGGTATGATATCGTGTTCTGAAGTCAAGGGAACAGTCGAACTCGGGACTGTTTGATCAGATGGAACATCATAGAGCTAAATATATGAAGAATGGTGAGGCAACACGCGCCTGGTGTGGAGTCTATCAACCGCAAATATTTCTAGCAACCTAATTTCTAAAAAGAAGTGGACGAGTTTCCATTCTTCCTGCGCAGTGTATACTTCCACATTTCAAACTGAATTCAGCTAAAACACAAGTTTTCGTGGTCGCTTCAGGAGTTTGTTGTCTGGTGCCCAGGTACGCGTCTCGTTTGTTAAAAGCTTTCCACCAAACATATCCTTCCGTGCAATAAACAAACGAAATCAAACTGTTTTCATGGTCTACAACATACAATCAGAGAATACTTAATAAAATCACGCACATAGAGTATTTAGTACATGCTCCTAATTAAAATTCGCAAATGTTTGCAACCTAAAACTTTATACTTGCATTGCGTACATCGAGGAAGAATTCTGTATTCTTTCCGCTATGCATTGCCTGCAGTTCAACAGTAGACGATCGCAATGCGAGATTTTACAGCGCTCACTTTACATACACGCTATTTTATTTGATCATGCTGCGCCATGTTTGAATCGTTCACGCTAGAGTTTTTAAAATACACGATTTGTTACTTTCGTCCAACTTTGGCTAATACATTGAGTATTTTATAAACATATACATATGCTTTTTATTGTATGCTGTGTCGAATATTAAAATTGGATTTATTGTTCTCATAGTCTTTTTGTGAGCATTTAAAATACTAGTGGCGTGCAACAAGTCCTTCGAAAATCCAAGAAATTCCACTCGTAGTATCGAAAAAAAAATTGTATTTAGTAACCGTCATCTCTTACTAGATGGCAGTTACAGTTTCAGCTATATCCATCACGTGGTTTCGTTGCTATAGCTTCTAATTTTAAACACTTCTACTTAAAAGGTTTAACACCGAAAGAGACAAAAGCCGAGTTGGATCAAGTTCATGGCACACCTGCTCCTGCGTTTCTAACAATTTACAATTGGATAAATGAATTTAACCGTACATCCATAAATGATGAACATCGTTCCGGACGTCCAGTAGAAGTGACTTACTCCGAAATGATGACAAAATCCAGGATAAGGTTTTGAGTGACCGACGAATCAAAGTTCGCGAGGCATTTCACAAGGTTCATTGTTCTCAATTTTGCGCCAAAAGTTAGGTCTGACAAAAGTCTGGGCAAGATGGGTGCCGCGTTTTCTCTCAATGGAGAATAAACGGAATCCTGTGATCGATTCGGAAGCTGGTTTGGCACTTTTGCGTTGCAATCCTGACGAGTTTCTGCGTCAATACATAACTGTGAATGAAACATGGATACACTACTACACTCCAGAGGCAAACATACAGTCGAAACAGTGGATTTTTAAAAACGAATTGCTTCCGAAAATGGCAAAAGTGGTGAAATATGCAGACAAGTGATGGCCTCGGTTTTTTGGGATGCACCCGGAATCATCTACATTGATTACTTGCAGAAAGGAAGAATAATAAATGGAGAATATTATGCATCGTTATTGCACCGGTTGAACGGAGAAATCAAGACAAAACGCTCTCATCTGGCACAACAAATGTTCTCTTCCACCAAGACAATACAAGAGTGCACACCTGCGCAGTTTCGATGGCAAAAATTGTAGAATTAAGGTTTGAATTACTACAACATTCTCCGAATTCATCAGATTTGGGCCCCAGTGACTTTTTTTTATTTCCAAACTTGAAAAAGTGACTCGGTGGAAAACAATTCACGTGTAACGAAGAGGTCATCCCCAAACAAATGCCTATTTTGAGGACCTTCCGAAATCCTACCTTTGGAAGGCTTAAAACAGCTGGAGAAATGCTGGGAAAAGTATATCGAACTAAATAATTTGTTTTTCTAGGGAATGTGTAAGAATACTAAGGAAATGGTGGACGACGGAGAGGATTATGTTGTCAATAAGAAGAGGGGCGTGCGCCTCCGCAGAGATGATTTTAATAAAAG
The DNA here is from genome assembly GCA_030762935.1 of Hymenopus coronatus. NCBI lineage: Eukaryota > Metazoa > Arthropoda > Insecta > Mantodea > Hymenopodidae > Hymenopus > Hymenopus coronatus. Next base: position 62,033,361 of record CM060889.1, read on the forward strand.
GCGCGCGCTTGGAGTGGGATAATGGGGTCGTGCTGGTTAATTCGGGCCCGAGTCGGCTTTTGGGTTGACCTGACACCACACCACGCGCCGTCCTGTACATTCTTGGCAAGGTCTTTGAACTTGTGGTGATACAGCCTGCTGCAATATCGGCTCATCTTCCAGCGTCACGTGCATCTCTACAGGTGTTGTATCCCACCCAAAAGTTACATACACGTTTTGAGACCCCCTCAATCAAAACAAAGCGTTCTTAGAAAAATGTCCATGTGTATGTGTGTCTGTGGACAGCATAGCTCAAAAACGAAAAGACCGTTAAATGCCAAACTTGGTATTTACATTCAGTATCTTCCAAAGATGCGACACGAAGATTTTCAACAAAATTCCCCCAACCCAACTAGCCTTTACATGGAAAATTATTTTTAAATTCAGTTTTTTTCTCAAAAATTGCTGTAATGATTTACATGAAAAATAAAATGGATATCTTGAATATTCTGAAAATGGCCTCTGAAGACGTGTTTATTCTTGGTGAATTTTGCTGAAATTTGTATAACTGGTAAACTCTAAGAGATAGACAAAAACTTACTATACAAAAAGTGAAGATTCTCGTTAAAATACACAATTTATGTCTTATACAGTTCTTTCCTGGAGTTAACATTTTCGAGATATTTCTTGTTATTGATTTCAGTTTTAAAATTCTTAAACTTTTCAACTCCTGGCCACGCAAAGAAACGGATTTCAATTCCATAGCAACGATATTTTAAAACATTTAACTGTCGGTTTAGCCTAGTGTATTCCCTTCTATTTAAAAGCAACTACTAAGTAATGAGACCGTTTCTGCTAATGTTTATCTTATCATGAAATAAATAGAACAATAAGCTGTTACAGAGATGTACACAAACTCATGTGAATGGAACAACACATTTTTAGAAAAAGGTCGGTGTCTGTGGACAGCAAGGTTTCCTATACATGGAAAAACTTTTGAAAATTTTGTTTTCTCAAAAATGGCTCCAATGATTTTGATTAATATTAAAGAAATGTATACCACGAATAAAAGGTATATATTGAATTTTCTGGGAATAGCCCCTGAAGAGCTGTTTACTCTGGATGAGTTTTTTTAGAAATTTCCATAATGGTTAAACCGCAAGGGATAGACAAAACTTGCTACGTAAAAACCGTAGATCTCGTTAAACAACAATTTGTCTTTCTTGTAGAGTTGATTGTTTTCGAGATATTTCTTCTTATTGATTTCAATTTTAAACTACGCAACTTTTGTCAAATGTAACCACGCAAAGCGAACCGAATTTCCATTGCACCACATAGCGACCAGCTTTTAATACATTTGACTATCACTTTAAACTATGGTACTCGCCTATTCCCTTCTACTTACAAGGAAGCAAGTAATAGACTATTTCTGCTAATGTTTATCTCAATTAGCATGAAGTAGATAAAAGAATAATCTTTTGTAAGAATAGTTTGTGTTTGGAACAGGTAGAAAAAGCTATGTGGATGGAACATGTCAGATGTTCCGTCCTACTTTTCAGTGGTGCACCCTTTTAATGTCTGCACTTCAAAGGAACTAAACCATTATGCTACGTATGTTTACTATTTAGATATAGTACTATAATATATTCGCCTTTAAGTTGATTCGTGCCAAAACAAAACACAGGCGTTATAATGTAGCATTCCGCCAATAGCGCCAGAAATACTGTCATACTTTTACGCGACAAAAACACACGGCATCTAATGCAAAACAGTCACAGAAATTAAGCATTTTTCGCCTTTTTTTGACAAATTTAAACTCTATTTTCACATACAATTTTATAAAATGTAGTTCTTCTGAAACTAGGCAACGCTGAATCAGCATTAATATGCTGTACCATTTTATCAACGGTTGGTGGCTAATTTTTACTTTCTCTAACACGTATGTACAACGTAAGAATAGACACAGAAGGTATGTTATTCTACCCAAAAAGTATACACCGAGATTTCACAGGAAATATATGTTTTAAGGTACTCTGAATCAAAACAGGAAGCATTATTAGAAAAAGGCCAAATGTGTGTGTGTGTGTGTGTGTGTGTGTGTGTGTGTGTGTGTGTGAGACTATGAGTATTACTAAAAAATGAAATGCCGGATCATTTCCAAATTTGGTATCTAAGTTTAGTGTCTTCCAAAGATGCCACATTAAGATTTTCAGAAAAATCCCTCCCCCCCTCCACAAACTACCATTTACATAGAAAATGTTCCAAATTTTCCATTTTATAAAAAAAAGTCTAAAGATTTTATTAATATGCCGTGTATTAAATGTATTTCCATTAGAAACAAAACGAACACCTGTTTATTCTTGATGACTTTTTGTGTAACTGGTAAACTTACCACACAAAACATTTAGATCTCGTTAAAATGCAAGTTATGTTATATGCATTTTTTCTTGAGTTAACCGTTTCCGATATATTTCTTGTCATTAGTTTCATGTTGAAGCTACTTAACTCTCTCTCTTTTTTTTTTTTTTTTTGCTCCTATCCGTGAAAAGCGAACCGGATTTCATTTGTTTCATATAGCAACCACCTTTTAAAAGATTTGACTATCGCTTTAGCCTACTGTATTCCCTTATTTCCCTTCTAGCAGCAGTTGACAAATTCCTGTCTGAGAAACATTTTAAAATGGAAACAAAACAAGGAATATCTCGGAAATGGTTAAATCCACACATGATTTGTGTGTTTTAACGAGATCTCCATGTTTTGTTTCATAACCTTTTGTGTACCTCTTACGGTTTACAATGAATAAAGAGGTCTTCAGAGGCTATTCTCAGAAACTTGAATATATACTTTTTATTTGTCATACATATGTCTTTTAATATACGGTACTTTAATCAAAATCGTTAGATCCAATTTTTAGAAAATCAAACTTTTGAAAGGTTAGTTCGTGGGAGATATTATCTTGAAAATCTTCGTCTCCATCTTTGGATGATGCTTAACTTAATATCAGATTTGATATTTAGCGGAATGTTCATTTTAGGTTATGCTGACACACACACACACACGAATATTTTACTTTCTCCACACGTACTGTGTACATATTGTAAAGAGAAGGTATTGTAATGCACCCAAAAATTCAATACCGAGATTTCACCGGAAATAGACGTTTTAGGCTCCCCGGTATCAAAAAAAAACATTTTTAAAAAAAAGGTCCATGTGTGTATCTATGAACACGATAACTCAAAAACGAAAATTCGGTAAAATACCAAACTTGATATTTAAGTTTAGTATCTTCCAGGGATGCAACACGAAGATTTTGAGAAACATCCCCCCGCTCTAAAGTACCCTTTACATGGAACAGTTTTTGAAAAATTGGAATTTCTGAAAAATGGCTCTAACGATTTTGATCGTATATTATATTCACCTGACAAATAAAATGTATATCTTGAATATTCTGGGAATAGTCTCTTAAGACTACTTTGTTCTGGATGCATTTTACGGAAATTTCCATAACTGTTAAACCGTAAGAGATAGATAAAAACTTACCACGCAAAAAAATGTAGAGCACGTTATAACACACAATTTACGTTATATACATTTTTTTCGTGGAGTTGATCCATTTTTAGATATTCTTTGTTGTTGGTTTCAGCTTTAAAAACGTATACTTTTCTAACACAGGGATTTGTCAACTCGTTTCCATACAAACAAAGGCACTTCGAATCATTAGTTTTTGACTATCACTTTAACCTATGCTACTCCCATTTCACTTCTACTTACAAGTAAGTAAGTAATAAGATTATTTCTGCTACTTTTTTCTCCATTAGAATGAAGTAAATAGAAACATAAGCTTTTTAATAACATATTTTGCATAGGTGTAGAGAAAGTCGTGTAAATGGAACACGTGAGTGTTTTTGGGTGGAATACAATACCTTCTCTGTGTACTAATGTACGAAGATAGTAAAAATGACGCCTCCATTCCTAACACCGTTATCGTAGATTGCTGTTGTTATATGGGGAATTAAAAGCAAATTACTCGTGTGAATATAGGTTATGTATTGTAAGCTGTTCTCAAAACTAGAGGCTGTTAAACGTTATTAATGAAGCAAAAAGCCGCTTTGCAGGGATGTCTGAGATGCACTGCAAGGCAATATCTCAGCAAGAGAAACAGCTGCAATGACAATTATCTTGTCTACCTGACCACATATCACTTTTATGAGCGGAATTCTTCACAGAACCTTTATTTTATCTCTGAATTTACTTCTCTTACCTTGTGATAATGTTCAACATAATGCATAGCCCATTGTCGCAAACTCTCGTAAAAATAAAATTTCCCGAGACACGTGCAATGCTGCAACTTCAACACAAACATTCGTATAACCATGAAAATGGACATCTTGTCACAATTGCGAGAAAAATAATGTCTCCATGAAATTGATTTATTTTTAGCTCTCGTTTGCCATCTTTGTTGCTTTAACAAAGCCCGACACTAGCGCTGCACATAACGAACCATATTCAGAGAGCGGGACTACATTGTTGCCAACTGTGCTGCAGGTTTTGGAATTTTCAACTATGGAATAGATAGCAAATGCTCTATCCTTCTTATGCATTGTGGTTGGTGAAGCACTTTTTAGTCGAGCTTCTTAGATGAGTATGGTTTTTATAGTTTAAGTGCATGCAAAATAAGATTTTGTGGTGTTAAATGTTCAATTAAGCAGTAAATTTAGACCGTAAGCTCTAAACCAATATAATGGTCAATACTGGTGTGGTATTTAGTTGTAGTTTCTCGATTAGCACAGGCAAGCACAAGGGAAACAAAATGTTTCAATACATACTTGTTTAAATCTTTTTGTAAAAAAATGAAATGGCGTGTTATTTATGGACGCTCTTTAATTGCTGTGGTCCTCAGCGTCCCATTCTATACTGGGCGTGAAAGACCGCTTAATTTTGCTCAGAGGCCTCTATCAGGCTTGAGGTTCTTATACGTGCCGTAAATCTACGACACGGGACCCACGGCTTTACTTCCCTTCCGAAGGAAACCATGCTAAGGATTTTTACACCCGAAAAAATCCATCGTCCTCCGCCGGGTTTGAACCCGCGACCTTGGGTATATGAAGTTAACATGGGAACCATTACACCACGGAGGGCGACTAAATCTTTTTGTGGTTTAAATTATCAATTAAGCAGTAAATTTAGAGTGTAAGTTTTAAACCAGTACAATATTCAGTACGTGTGAGGTGTTTGGTTGTAGTTCTTCGAATGGCAGAAACATAAACAAGGAAAGGGAAATGTTCCAATACATGTACTTATTTAAGTGATTTTTAGGTGGTATACTTATGTTGTACATCATCAACAGAAGGATTCCGTATTGTTTGTTAGATTTTAGATTTCCACCTCGGAAAGACTTCAAAATTGGCAACCTACTCCAGTTTATAAGAAACCTGTTATAATTCGCCCATTTTTCAGCTATCGCGGGAAATAATTACATCAAATTATGTCCATTTGATACCAGAATAGGGGGCGTGTTCCTCGGACTGGGAATGAAATACATGCAGTCCACAGTGAAAGTAAATATAATCTTAGGGATAACTCTGATACTTGTCACCCTTTTTTTTGTGTGCACTTCTACTTCGTAAATAAGTTAATGTAGTGGAATTAATAGCTATAGGTATGAGAGGAGACAAACTATAAGGTTTGGTCAAAATCCGATAATTTTCCCTCCTTCATTATTAGAAGAAAATTAAGTTATAACCTTGCCGCGATATTTATTGCAGTAACACCAATTTATCAATAATAACTTCTGACAATGTGATTGTATTAAATATTCCTTCAACTAGAGATATCTCCCCTTCCATCATTGTCCTTTGTTCTTTACTTAAAAATCTGATGTGTCCATTCACATGACTTTCTCTATATTTCAGTTACAAATTATTGTTAGTAAGCTTATTCTTTTATTTATTTCATGCTAATCGAGAAAAATTAGCAGAAATAGTCTTATTAAGCTGCTTGCTATGTGACTGAAGTTCGTTTGTTTGTATGGACAGGAGTTGACAAATTCCTGTATGAGAAAAATATAAGTTCTTCAAAGCTGAAACCAAAAACAAGGAATATCTCAAAAACGATCAACTCCACGAAAAAAATGTATATGACTTAAATTGTGTGTTTTAACGTGCTCTACATTTTTTGTGTTTTAAGTGTTTGTCCATCTCTTATGGTTTAGTAGTTATGCAAAATTCATCAAGAATAAAGTAGTCTTCAGGGGCTATTCCAAGAAAATTCAAGATATGCATTTTATTTGTCAGGTAAATATCTTTAATATACGATATTTTAATCAAAATCGTTAGAGCCATTTTTTAGAAAATCAAAATTTTCGAAAAAAGTTCCATGCAAAGGGTAGTTGGGAGCGGGGGGATTTTCTTGCAAATCTTCGTGTCGCATCCTTGGAACATACCAAATCTAAATATCAAGTTTGGTTTTTAACGGACTTTTTGTTTTTGAGCTATGCTGCTCTGCCCCCCCCCCACACACACACATACACACGGACATTTTTCTAAAAATGTGTTTTTTATTCAGGAGGTCTCAAAACATGTATTTCCGGTGAAATCTCGGTATTGAATTTTTGGGTGCATTACAATACCTTCTCTATACACTATGTACATAGCACGTATAGAGAAAGTAAAAAACTTGGAAAAGCAATTAATTTGACAAATGTTGAGTATGGTGTATAGATTCGCAAGATGGCTGATTTCCGTGCTGTGCTATAAACACAGACATCATTAGAATGTAAGAGCGAACCCAGTTTTAATGTTTGGACACCCCAGTTCTTTGCTCGAAGCGTTTACGATCTACAAGATTTTAAATTATAGCCTAGGATTCATATTTTAAATTTTGTGGAAAGGCGCGCTTTATGACACAAATGTTGCCTACACTGACGAGGGTGCATTGTCAAATTGATGTCACAGATTGTACTATTTTTACTATCTCTACACGTACGTACAATGTAAAGTATATAGAGAAGGTACATATTGTATTCCACCAAAAATTACATACCGCGATTTCACCGAAAACACATGTTTTGGGGCCTTCTCAAATCTAAAATAGCATTTTTATATAAAGGTTATGTTTGTATGTGTCTCTGGACAGTATAGATAAAAAACGAATTGTCCGTTTAATGCCAAACTTGGTGTTTAAGTTTAGTGCCTTCAAGGAATGTGGCACGAAGATTTTGAGAAAACCCCCCCCAACCCAAAGTACCCTTTACATGGAACTTTTTTCGAAAATTTTGATTTTCTCAAAAATGGCTCTAACGATTTTGATTGAAATATGATACGAGTAGAGATATTTACCTGACAAGTAAAATGTGTATCTTGAATTTTCTGGGAATAGCCTCTGAAGACTACTTTATTCTGGATGCATTTTACGGAATTTTACATAACTGCTAAACCGAAAGAGATTGACAAAATCTTTCCACATAAAAAGTGTAGAACACATTAAAACACACAATTTATGTTATATACATTTTTTTCTTGGAGTCGATCGTTTATGAGATATTCCTTGATATTGGTTTCAGCTTTAAAAACTTATACTTTTCTCATACAGGAATTTGTCAACTGCTGTCCATACAAACAAAGGAACTTCAGTCACATAGCAACCAGCTTTTGACTATCACTTTAACCTATGCTACTCCCTTATTTCACTTTTACTATTTCTGCTAATTTTTTCTTGACTAGTATGAGGTAAATCGAAGCATAAGCTTTTTAACAACAATTAATTGCAGAGATGTAGAGAAAGTCATGTGAATGGAACACATAAGATTTTTATAGTAAATTTTTTGCTTGTTTTTTCTTTTAGTGTTTATCAAAAGTCGTTCAGGAGGTATTCCCAAGAAATTTAGTATATAAATTTTATTTGCCATGCAAACATCTTTAATATACCACATTTTAAAGGAAATAGTCAGAGCCATATTTTCGAAAAATGTTCTATGTAAAGCGTAGTTTAGGGTGGGGGAACGTTTCTGAAAATCTTCGTGTCGCATGCTCTCACACACTCGCATATTCACACACAAACACTGACCTCTTTGTGGATTCAGGGATGGTGAAAACATTTATTTGCGGTGAAATTTCAGTATCGAATTTTAGGGCCAGTAAGCCGTAAAATACCTTCTGTACATATGTACTGTATAAATAAAATTAGAGTTTTGTTTATGGACGCTCTTTAACTGCTGTGGTTCTCAGCGTCCCATTCTATACTGGGTGTGAGAGGCCGATTAATTTTGCTCAGAGGCCTCTCTATCAGGCTTGAGGTTCTTTTACGTGCCGTAAATCTACGACACGGGATCAACTGCTTTACTTCTCTTCCGAAGGAAGCCATGCTAAGGATTTTTACACCCGAAAATATCCATCGTCCTCCGCCGGGTTTGAACCCGCGACCTTGGGTATATGAAGTTAGCATGGAGGGCGACTATCTGTACTGTTGCAACTTGGGTACGCACCAAAATCCCAGCGAATAACTCGCGCTTCACAGGGGTTGCTGCGTAATTATACTGTGGTGTATCATATCGGAGCACCAGTTGCTGGTTTCGTGGTGCTCTCAGACTCGCCCACTACCGGTGAGACGCCTCGGCTCAGCTCAGTCTGCACGATAGTTGACATCTTATAAATGACGTAGACACACGTAACTTTCCTCGAATTTATTACCACTAGGAGGTGCGACATCAGCACTTTGCTTCTCAATTCTGCTAACTCAATTATTTACTAGGATCTTATATACTTGATTATTCAAACATACTTATTTATATTTCTTCTTCCTTGATTCCGCTTTACACAATTTAATTTTAATGCACGTCACTGACTTGACTTAGAGCGCTGTTAACTACTAACTATCGTTTGACTTTGTGCGAAGATGTGACGTTCAGCATGACAGTATTACAATGGCAAACCGCAGACAGCCCCGATGTGCCGTACTCTGCTTCTTATATACTAAAACTACTGTGATGGCGGCTTCTTTCTGATTAGACAGAAAGGCCGCGATATTGACGTCTATATTACCCAAAATACACTGTTCTCTTCCCAGAGTGTACCACAACACCTACGTGACGCATATTATACAATGGAAAATTACTCTTTTCCGACTTTTAAGGTTTAGCCCCGGCGTGAGTCGTTGGTACGTGCCTGGACAAAAGAAACCCTCTTAACAATGAACCCCTCACACCACTCCCCTAGCTTGGCGTCAACTTTCTGCTTTGCTTTGCTACAAGCTGATCTTTACACTGCTAAATACATGAGCTAATAAGTATTTGCACTCTTTAACTATACACCGCTAAATAATTAATAAACTACTAATAGTTATTGTAGAGAAGCCAATTAACGATCTCAGGGTTCACATGCAGTATGCAATACAGCGCGGCATTGAGCACAAGCTAACGTCACGGCTGCACCAAGTGTTGCAAATGAACAGGCTGGCCGCTGGTATTGAGGTGAGGTGTGACCTTACACCCCCTCCAGCTCTGATCCGTGGTTTTTGGTTGAGTACTGTCGCAGATAAAGAAGAGAAGTGAAATTCTTACGTGCTACATTCACATGACTTCCTCTATTCGTTCAATCCTGCAGGGCATTTTCATGCTAATTGAGATAGACATTAACAGAAATTGTCTTATTGCTTGGTTCCTTGTAAGAAGAAGGGAATACACTAGGATAAAGTGATAGTCACATGTTTTAAAATGTGGTTGCTATGTGAGGCAATTGGTATTGGTTCTGTATGCCGGCCGCTTACTGGACAGACCACTCGCCACTCACTTAAACGGTCCGGGTTCAATCCCAAGCGACCGCATATGAGACGACTTGTGGTGGACAAAGCGGTTTTCTCCGGTTTTCCCCGCCATCGCATTCCACAGATGCTCCATCTTCATTCCTTGTATCAGCAATATAATCGCCTGCGGTGCCACAAGTAGTAATGGCAGGCGGTAAACACTATCAAAAACGTTCTCTTTGCATGCCAGGAGCGAAACAAAGGAGAAATGAAACGAATGATGACTTACCGTTTGAGTCAACTCACACACATGGATATGTTTCTAAAACTCTTGTTTTATTCATACGGTCTGAAATCTCGGTAGCGAGTTTTTTGGGTGGAATACAGCACGTTCTCTGCCTACTGTGTACATACGCGGTAGAGAAAGTAAACATGTAGATCTCATTAAAAGACACAACTTAGTCATCTAAATGCAGTTTTACTTTCTCTATCCGCACGTACTATGTACATGGTGTATTGCATTGCACCCAAAAACTTGATACACCACGAATACAACACGTTCTCTGCCTACTGTGTACATACGCGGTAGAGAAAGTAAACACGTAAATCTCATTAAAAGACACAACTTAGTCATCTAAATGCAGTTTTACTTTCTCTACACGTACTATGTACATGGTGTATTGCATTGCACCCAAAAACTTGATACGCCACGAATACAGCACGTTCTCTGCCTACTGTGTACATACGCGGTAGAGAAAGTAAACATGTAGATCTCATTAAAAGACACAACTTAGTCATCTAAATGCAGTTTTACTTTCTCTATCCGCACGTACTATGTACATGGTGTATTGCATTGCACCCAAAAACTTGATACACCACGAATACACGTCTTAGGGCCCCCTGAATGTTAAAACAGGCTCGTGTGCGTGTGTCGTGGACAGCATAGCTCCAAAACCAAAACATCGTTAAATACCAAAGCTGGTATTTAGATTTAGTGTCTTCCAACAATGCGGCACGAACATTTTCAAAATCCCCCCAACCCAAACTGCCCTTTACATGGACATTTTTTCGAAAATTTTCATTTTCTTAGAAATGGCACTAACGATTTTGATTAAAATGTCGTACATTAAGATATTTATCTGACAAATAAAATGTGTATCTTGGATTTTCTGGGATTAGTCTCTAAAGACCTCTTTATTCTGGATGAATTTTACGGAATTTTGCATAACTGCTAAACCGTAAGAGATAGACAAAAATTTATGTTACAGAAAAGGTAGAACTCGTTAAAACACACAAATTATGTTATAAAAATTTTTTCGTGGAGCTGATCGTTTTTTAGATACTCCTGTCTTTTTGTTTCAGCTTTGAAAAACTATCACTGCTTTTGACTATCACTTTAACCTATGGTACTCCCTTATTTCCCTTCTAGTTACAAGGAAGCAAGTAATAAGACTATTTCTGCTAATGTTTTCTCAATTAACATGAAGTAGATAGAAGAATAAGATTTTTAACAATAATTTGTTACAGAATTATAGAGAAAGTCGTGTATTTTTTATTTTTTTCCTTATTCCTCATCAAAAAATAAACAAGTTTTCTTTAAACTATTTTCTTGTACAGGGTTGTTTTACCGGTGAGCATCAACTACTTGACTCCAGACAACATGAAATGCTTGTGCCAGTATTGGAAGAGACATGCTTTTACGGACACAGAATTGTAAAATGTATTGAGGTAGAAGCGCATCATTTTGAACATTTATTACACCCGGGCAGTGGTGATATTCTGAGTATCAATACCAACCAAAGAACCCTGTACAAGAAAATGGTTTCTCTTTTGATGAGGAATATGGAAAAAACAAAATCTGAAATGTCTCTCTAAACCTCTGCAACAAATTCCTGTATGAGAAAACTGAGCTGAAACTAATAACAAGGAATATCTCAAAAGCGATCAACTCCACCAAAAAAATGTACATGACATAAATCGTGTTTTATCGTGAACTACATTTTTTGTGTCGTAAGTTTTTGTTCATTTCCTACGGTTTACCAGTTATGCAAAATTCATACGGAATAAAGTAGTCTTCAGAAGTATTCCCAGAAAGTTCAAGATGTACATTTTATTTGTCGTGTAAATATCTTTAATATATGACAATCAAATCAAAATCGTTAGAGCCATTTTTGAGAAAATAAAAATTTCCGAGAAAAGTCATATAAAGGGTAGTTTGTGGTGGGGCGATTTTCTTCAAAATCCTCGTGTCGCATCCTTGGAAGATATGAAACTTAAATACCAAGTTTGGGATTTTACGGACTTTTCGTTTTTGAGTTATCGTGTTCACAGACACACGGACATACACACATATGGACCTTTTTCCAAAAATGTTTTTTGTTTTTTTTTGGATTCAGGGGGACCCAAAATATGTATTTCCAGTGAAATCTCGGTATTGAATTTTTAGGTGCAATACAATAGCTTCTCTATACACTGTGTACATAGTACGTGTAGAGAAAGTAAAAGTGTGTTTGTTCCGTTTAAAAAACGTACCTTGTCCCTCAAATTACCATGCAAACCTTCTCCAATTAAAACACAAGTGATGGCATTTACTTTTCCCATTATATGAAGCAACTTTTATTCAAGACATTTCTTACTACAAAGCTCAGTGTGGAGTTAAATGGCCGACCCTGCGGAGTCAGAGGAAGGTAATTGTGAAATGCAACAGTATTTCTGTTAGATGTGACGCACAAAACGGTAATAATCCTGCTGGAAGTGTATTGTTGCATCATGTGACATTCCATGACGAAATGTTCGTGTTTAACGGAAACATCCAGTTTTCTGGTTTGCTTGGATACTGCTAAAATACGTTCATTAGCAACGACGTTGTCAGCGCCGTATTTTATAACCTAGCCTGGTCAATTTAACGTTTTCTCTACATCTCTGTGACTGATTATTGTTAAAAAACTTTTGCTTCTATTTACTTCATGCTCTTTAACTCTTAAAAAAAATGTCCGTTTGAATGAGATCTAAATTTTTTGTGCAGTAAAGTTTTTGTCTATCTCTTACGGTTCACTAGTTATACAAAAGTCTCCAGAATGAAGAGGACTTCAGGTATACATTTTGTTTCTCATAAAAATGTGTTAAACATAAGGTATTTTAATCAAAGCGTTAGAGTCATTTTTAAAAAATCAAAATGTTTGAAAAATGTTCCATGTAAACGGTGGTTGGGGATCTTCGTGTCGCATCTTTGGTAGATACAAAGCGGACTTTTTTCTAAAAATACTTTTGTACTTTATACGAACTCCGTACATAGTGTATAGAGAAGGTATTGTATTGCACCCAAAATTCGATACCCAGATTTCACCGGAAATATGTTTTGAAACCCCCGAATATAAATTTTTTTTTTAGAAAAATGTGCGTGTGTGTGTGTGTCTGTCTGTCTGTGGGCTGCATAGCTCAAAAACGAAAAGACCGTTAAAGCCCAAACTTGGTATTTAAGTTTGGTATCTTCCAAGGATGCGACACGAAGATTTTCAAGAAAATCCCCCCACCACAAACTACCCCTTACATGAAAAAAAATTCGAAAATTTTAATTTTCTTAAAAATGGCTCTAAGGATTTTGATTAAAATATCGTTTATTAAAGATATTTACCTGACAAATAAAATGTATATCTTAAATTTTCTGGGAATAGACTCTGAAGACTACTTTATTCTGGATGAATTTTACGGAATTTTGCATAACTGCTAAACCGTAAGAGATGGACAAAAACTTACCACATAAAAAATGTAGAGTACGTTAAAACACAATTTATGTTATATGCACTTTTTTCGTGGAGTTGATCATTTTTGAGATATTCCTTGATTATGGTTTCAGGTTTGAAACACATACTTTTCTCACACAGGAATTTGTCAACTCGTGTCCATAGAAACAAAAGGAACTTCAGTCACATAGCAACCAGCTGTTGACTATCACTTTAACCTATGGTACTCCCTTATTGCGCTTCTACTTACAAGAAAACAAGTAATAAGACTATTTCTGCTAATTTTTTCTCGATTGGCATGAAGTAAATAGAAGCATAAACTTTTTAACAATATTTTTTGCAGAGAGGTAGGGAAAGTCATGTGAATGGAACACATCAGATTTTTTTTATTCAGGGGGACCCAAAACATATATTTCCGATGAAATCTCGTATGGAATTTTTAGGCACAATATAATGGTTTCCCTATACACTATGTACATAATACGTGTACAGAAAGCAAAAACAAATATATATCAGACCTACCAATAGAGCAGTACGTTATTATAGCACAATATGTTGACGATGTGCTGTTATTCTGTGGAAAAAAAAAAAAAAAAAAAAAAAAAAACACGCGGAGTGCTCGACCCCTTTCAGAGACACCTCCGATAAGGGCCTAAATTTTGGGAAGCGAGGTGTCGGTGCTGTGGGGCTGCGGCTTCCTTGTACCCGATGTCGGTTTCCCTTTTGAGGGCTCCTATAACCCCCATGTTAACCTACGCCTGAGAGATGTGGGGCATGTCAGCAGAACTCCAGTCTGTTGCCTCTTCAGCGGTTGTAGAGTAAATGTCTCTGAGCTATCTATTCTCTTTTCCCACGAGACTCTTGCACGAAGTCTCTGATTAGGCATCGAACAATTAAATTCGGAGCGCCCTCGTTAGGTCTCTAGGGGATAATAATCCCAGAAACGGCCGCTTCAAGCGATACCGGCTTCCCCGAATGGCTTGCGGGCATGTCCGGTAACCAAAGAGCAACTCCAACACCTGCTATACAATCCCTCCAAGAGTTGCTTGGACATCAAAATTTTAAACCCCAAAATGAAGCAATTTTGCAACAAATTACACCAGCCGTTTCAGCAAGGCTGCCAACCGTTGAGTAATCTTGCTGCCTCACTTCACTCACCAACGTCAAGCTCAGCCGATATCCTGCAAACCTCATATTCCGGTCAGGACATGGTTAAGTTCTAACCAGAATGGGTACACACCCTCACCTCGCCAACTGCTCGTTCTGCAAACTTATAATAACAAATAATTTATTCCTAATCTGTTGGCTGTTCACACTCCAGCCTACTGTCTTCGTGCCATGCCAAGCAAAGCCGATGAGTTTCGAGGATAGCCGAAACAGTGGTTTTTATTACTGAGTATAGGGGAGTCTTATTTGGCTAATGGACACAAACTCTATTGGCTAGTCTCGGGCTCAGCACCTGCACGAAACCTCTGGTCTACAGATTAGGCGTCGGGCAACAAAATTCAACGAAGGGTTACCATTCCATCGGAGCGCCCTCGTTAAGTCTCTTAGCAGAAACCGCCGCTTCGGGCGATACCGGGTTCCCCGCATGGCTTGCAGGCATCCCCGGTAATGAAGAGCACCTCCAACAGCTGCTACGGCTAAGCTCCTTACAATCCTTCAAGAGTTGCTTTCAACCCCAAAATAAACTAATATTTTGTAAACTAATTATACCAGCGGTGCACAAGGACCGTTGCACCATGACTGGCAGCTGTTGAGAACACTTGCCTCCTCCTGTCACTCCCCAACCTCGCCATCCTGTAAACCCCACATTCCCGTCAGAACGTGGTTACGTTCTTGTTAGAATAGGAACACGTCTAACTCACCATCTGCTCGTCTTCTTCCAAGGATGAAAATGTTTAAGAAAATCCCCCTAACCAAAAGCACCCTTTACATGAAAAAATTTAGTACATTTTTATTTTCCGTAAAATGGCTCTAACGATTTTGATCAAACTATCGTATATTAAAGATATTTATACGGAAAATAAAATTTATATCTTGAATTTTGTGGGAATAACCTCTGAAGACCTGTTTATTATGAATGAATCCTGTATAACTGGCAAACCGTTATACTTGGGGAAAAACTTACCACTCAAAAATATAGATCTCGTTAAAGCACACACTTGAAATCGTTTTTCTGTTTCTTTTGTTTTACTCGCAGTTATACAATTGACCGCCTCGGTAGTGCGGGGATAGCGTCGCTTCGCGTCAGCTCCACTCTTTCATGAACATAAATGCATTCGCCACGGTACGATATGGTTAAGTCTTTCTACCACAAGCTACCAACAATTCTGTATTACATTGTTGAGCATTGATACATGCAGCATCTTTGTTCGTATTTACTAAACATACTTAGACCACAAAATGTAACAGTCTACAATTAAACTTACTAAAAATATCTTTAAATAAAATTGTCTTGAAACTCACAGCTAACAAACATTTGATGCTCTTCTGTTTCATATCATTTACCGCTGATGACGCCAAATGCTGCCACTAATTTTTGAACGACCTCTATAGTAACAATAAACTTAACATAAGTAATAGCAAGAGTGTTTTCATCTGGTCGATAATTGTCCTAAGATACGAGAACACGAGTTGTGTTTGATAAAACAAATAGACTATTAATAATTTATATTATATAGGAAGGCGCTTTTATCATTGTAATACATTAGTTCTCAAATGGTAGATGACGACCACGTTTATTTACCAAATACTTTTGCTTTCTTCACTGCCTCCTGAATTATGACATGGCCGACCGTGTCTACACCCAATGTACGAATATCGAGCAACAATAGAAATAGGGAACAATTACTATATTTCAACTTTTAATAACTAATACATGAAATGGAAATAAACGTTATTTTATTTGAGGTTATTGCACTCATCTCTTACATAAGAAATACAAATAATGATTAATTTAACTCCTTTTTTGAACTAAGAACATTATGAATTGGATAAAAGTTTAAATAAATATTGCAACTGAATTAATTGAAAGTACAATTGTGGAACTGGCAGTTATTAAAAGTGAAGGTTGGCTGCCCATACGAACCTCAGGTGCGATAAGATGTTTCGACAACATCGCTCCAGTCAGATGACCGCGATTGGTTCAAATTGCCTAATCTCCGCCATTCCATTGGCGCTTTAATACTTGAGCTGAATTGCGATATTAATAGAGCAGGGGTGTAAGTCACTTGCCGTACTTACTGCTCGTAGTAGAGAAAGCAGCAAATTGGGACAGCAGCAGCAGCAGCAGGAGGAGCACATGGGGGAGTGGGAAGACTGCTATGAGTTCACACAATCAAGGCCGGCCAGTGACCTCGGTCAAACACGGGCCAAAATCGACCTTTCGAGGCCATTGACATTCCCTCATCAGTTATTGCCCATTTACCTGATGCATTCAGCTTCTCCACACAACTACGTGCATTTCCGAGACCAGGAACAAAAATAACATGTTTCGGGAACCAGAACGGGGATGAATACGGTAACTTTGTTCAGTTGTTTTCACTGGCGCTTCACGCAACAACATGCCACAATGGCATATATGTCGCACTGGTTTATAAAGTGGCATGTGACAGCGCTACCGCGTCTATTCAGATGATATACAACTGTTTATCTATCGGTAGTAAACTGCAAAGTCAAATATCGACATTTCCATTGTCAGTCTAAAGAACGTAACAAAAATCTGATGTGTTCCATTCACATGACTTATTTTAAAGCTGAAACCAAAAACGATTAACTCCACGAAAAAAATGTATAATACATAAATTGGGTGTTTTCACGACCTCTACATTTTTGTGTGCTAAGTTTTTGTCTATCTCTTATGATTTAGCAGTTATGCAAAATTCCGTAAAATTCATACAGAGTAGTCTTCAAAGGCTATTCCCAGAAAATTCAAGATATACATTTTATTTGTGATGTAAATATCTTTAATATACGATGTTTTAATCAAAATCTTTAGAATCATTTTTGAGAAAATCAAAATTTTCGAAAAAAATTCCATGTGAAGGGTAGTTGGGAATGAGGGATTTTCTTGAAAATCTTCGTGTCGCATGCTTTTCGCTTTTGAGTTATGCTGTCCACAGACACACATACACAGACCTTTTTCCAAAAATCCTTTTTTCGCATCCAGAGGGACCCAAAATATATATTTGTGGTGAAATCTCAGTATTGAATTTTGGGTGCAACACAATACCTTCTCTATACACTATGTAGAGAAAGCGTGTGTTTTGAAGAAGAAGTTCCCGCGCAACCTCCTTATTAGCAGGGAAGATGCCAGCGAGGACTTTTGTCGCCAACATGACGTATTTTGATGAAGACATTCCTAAAGCTACTTCATGGGTAAACAAATAAATCAGGCCCCCGCATGTCCTTTTTGGGCGTCAACACAACACAAACCTCACACCTTCTCATTTCCTGCTGCGAAAACAAAATCTGATGTGTTCCATTCACATCACTTTCTCTACATCTACGCAACAAATTATTGCTAAAAAGAGAATGCTTCTATTTACTTCATGCTAATCGAGAAAAAATTAGCAGAAACAGTCTTATTACTTGCTTTCTTGTAAGTAGAAGCGAAATAAGGGAGTGCCATAGGTTAAAGTGACAGTCAAAAGCTGGTTGCTATGTAACTGAAGTTCCTTTGTTTGTATGGACAGAAGCTGACAAATTCCTGTATCAGAAAAGTATAAGTTTTTCAAAGCTGAAATCAATAACAATGAATATCTCAAAAACGATCAACTTCACGAAAAAGATGTATACAACATAAATTGTGTATTTTAACAAGACTTACCTTTTTTGTATTGTAAGTTTTTGTCTATCTCTTACGGTTTACAGGTTAAGCCAAATGGCTAGAAAATCAAAATTTTCGAAAAAAGTTCCATGTAAAGAGTAGGTAGGAATGGGGGGGGGGTTTGTAAAACTTCGTGTCGCATTTTCGGAAGAGACCAAACTTAAATAGCAAGTTGGTATTTAACCGTCTTTTCGTTTTTCAGCTATGCTGTCCACCCCCCCCCCCCCACACACACACGGACCTCTTTCTCAAAATGCTTTTTTTGGATTCAGGGGCCGTTAAACACGTATTTCCGGTGAAAACTCGACATGGAATACAATACTTCTCTATCCCTATGTACACTGTACGTGCGGGGCTCGAGAACGTGTACTCCTTTCACATGACCAGCTCTGCAGACAAACCATTTATACTACAAGATAAACACTAGCACAAATAGTCTCATTACTTGCTTTCTTGTAAGTAGAAGGGAAATAAGGGAGTACCATAGGTTAAAGTGATAGCCAAAAACTGGTTGCTATGTGAAACAATTGAATTTCGGCTTTCTTTAAATGGGCAGGAGTAAAACAAAAGATATATGAAACGAAAAATGACTTATTATTTCAGAAAAGTACTAGCTTAAAATTAAGGCGAACAAAAAGAAATATCTCGGAAACAATTAATGTAACGTATATAAATTCTATCTTTTCAGAGATCTAATTTTTACTTTCTCTAGACGCACTATGTATATAGTGTATACAGAATGTATTGCACTCCACCAAAAAAATTCGATACCTAGATTTCACCAGAAATATATGTTTTAGGGTCCCCAGTATCCAAAAAAAGTATTTTCAGAAAAAGGTCCGTGTGTGTGTGTGTTTGTGTGTGTGTGTGTGTCCGTGTGTCCATTTGTCAGTGTGTCCGTGTGTCTGTGAACACGATAACTCAAAAACGAAAAGTTCGGTAAAATACCAAACTTGGTATTTAAGTTTAGCATCTTCCGGGGATGCAACACAAAGATTTTGAGAAAAATCCTCCCACTCCAAACTACCCTTTACATGGAACTTTTTTCGAAAATTTTGATTTTCTAAAAAATGGCTCTAACGATTTTGATTAAAATATTGTATATTAAAGATATTTACCTGACAAATAAAATGTATATTTTGAGTTTTCTGGGAATAGGCTCTGAAGACTAGGTTATTATGAGTGCATTTTACGGAATTTTGCATAAGTACTAAACCGTAAGAGAGAGAGAGAGAGAAACTTACCACACAAAAAATGTAGAGCACATTAAAACACACATTTTATGTTGTATACCTTTTTTTCGTGGAGTTGATTGTTTTTGAGATATTCCTTGTTTTTGGTTTAAGCTATAAAAACTTACATTTTTCTCATACAGGACTTTGTAAACTCGTGTCCATACAAACAAAGGAACATCAGTCACATAGCAACCAGCTTTTGACCATCACTTTATCCTATGGTACTCCCTTATTTCGCTTCTACTTACAAGGAAGCAAGAAGTAAGACTCGATTTTCTCGATTAGCAGGAAGTAAATAGAAGCATAAGATTTTTAAAAATAATGTATTGCAGAGATATAGAGAAAGTCATGTGAATGGAACACATCAGGTTTTGTCTATGTCTTACGGCTTGCTAAGTATGCGAAAGTCATTCAGAATGAAGCAGTCTTTAACATGATATTCCCAAAAAATTGAGGGTATACTTTCGGTTTGCCATGAAAGTGTCTTGAATATGCTTTTTTAAATTAAAATCGTTACAGCTATTTTCCATAAAATAAACATTTTAAAAATGTTCCATTAAAGGTGTAGTTGAGGTGGGAGGATTTTCTTGAAAATCTTCGTGTTGCATCCTTGGAAAATACCAAACTTAAATACCAAGTTTGGTATTTAACAGGCTTTTCATTTTTGAATTATCTTGCTCACAGGCGTACACACAAAGATAAACACAGGAGGACCATTTTCAAAAATTCCTTATTTTTTTTTGATGGATCTAGGTGATCTTCAAAACATGTATTTCCGGAGAAATCTCGGTAGAGAATTTTGGGTGCTCATTGTCTACTAGAGAGTGTATTTTTTTTTAAATTTTCAAAAGTTTTACTTTTTCTACACGTAGGTACTATGTACATAGTATACAGAGAAGGTACCTACTGTATTGTACCCAAAAATTCGATGCCGAGATACTATCGGAAATACATGTTTTGGGTCCCCCTAAGTCCAAAAAAACATTTTTGGAAAAAGTCCGTGTTTGTTGGTGTGTGTGTGTGTGGGGCAGGATAGCTCAAAAACGAAATCATCGTTAAATACCAAACTTGGTATTTAACTTTGGTATCTTCCAAGTATGTAACACGAAGATTTTCAAGAAAGTCCCCCCACTCCCAACAAGCCTTTACATGAAAAACATTTCCAAAACTTTGATTTTCTCAAAAATGACTAACGATTTTGATTAAAAAATTTTATATTTAAGATATTTACATGCCAAATAAAATGTAAATCTTTAATTTTCTGGGAATAGCTTCTGAAGATATCTTTATTGTGGATCAATTTTGCTGAATTCTGCGTAACTAGTAAACCATAAGAGATAGACATACACAGAAAATGTAGAGCACATTAAAACACACAATTTATGTTACATACATTTTTTTCGTGTGGTAGATTCGTTTTTGAGATATTCCTTGTTATTGGTTTCACCGTTAAAAAAACTTTTCTCATACGGGAATTTGTCAACTCGAGTCCATGCAAACAAAGGAACTTCAGTCACATAGCAACCAGCTTTTGACTATCACTTTAACCTATGGTACTCCCTTATTTCACCTCTACTTACAAGGAAGCAAGTAATAAGAGTGTTTCTGGTAAGTTTTTTCGATTAGCATGAAGTAAATAGAAGCATAAGCTTTTTAACAAGAATTTGTTGTATAGATGTAGAGAAAGTCATGTGAATGGAACACATCAGATTTTTGGTTAAATTTCATATCTACATCAGCTTGAGCCAGTATAAATATCGTCCAGTTGTTAACCATTTGAGTGTCGTTATTGTATCTTTAACGAAGTGTATAATGAAGTTATTTCTGTAAAGATTGAAGTAGACAGAAAAATAAACGTTCGTAAGAATTATATTGGTCCAGAGTTTCCGGTGTAGACCGCGTCTTAAGGCTAAAATCTGCCGACGTTTCGCCCATCTTATGATAAGGCTTCCTCAGGGCTAACTGCCTGGCCGTGGAAGTTTACGAAAACATATAACACACCTCTACGGGGAGAGAATGTATAAGAAAACACAACAGTTCGTAAGAATACTACCTTGCTTGTTTTTGTTGTTGTTGTTGTTGTTTTTTTTTTTTAGTTTAACGTCCTTTAACCTAATTGGTCATATCGGACGATGAATGAAATTGGTGAAATGATGCTCAAATGATCTCAGGGTCCATGGAGCTTAAAGTTACTCGACATTCGTCTTCTCAGAATAAGGAAAAATCTTATCCGGGTTACTCCCCCTAGGCGAGATTCGAACTCGCGACCTGTTGAATGTGAGGCAGACACTACTAACTTTATTCTCTAAATATATTGTTTAGAATTGATCTTCTGTCTTTTTCAAATCACTTGACGAATGTAATACAAATAAGAGAGAGAGGAGAAATCGTAAAATGTATTTGAAATGCTTGAAGTTGTAGGTGGAAAACAGAGAAACGTAAAAACATTGGAGCTGTTCAGTAAATTGGAAAAGAGATATTAACAACAGATATTTTATGTGTTTTTAGTGCAGAGTTTGTCCTTGGATGCTTCTCGCCACACGCGCCAGATGTTGCTACTGGCGCCTGTTTCACATCTTAGTAGCAAAATGCGCCGCCAGGGGTGACATGTGAAAGAAACATTTGCCAAAAATGTAATTTATATGCCCATCTTATACTTTCTCTACCACTAGATATAGCACTCTACCTATTCAGATTTCACTGGAAATAAATCTTTTGAGGTGCTCTTAATCCAGAACAGTATTTATACTTTCACCGCTTACTGGATGCTGTATAGCATTCTATCCAAAAATTCAATACCGGGAAACACATGTAAAATGTGTAAAAAAAATCTGATGTGTTCCATTCACGTGACTTTCTCTGATACAAATTAACTTATCGTTCTATCTACTTCATGATAATCAAGATAAACATTAACAAAAATCCGTATGTCCATTTTGAGAAAATCAAAATAATCGAAATTTTTTCCATGTAAAGAGTAGTAGACGGGGGATTTTCTTGAAAATCTTTGTGTCGCATCCTTAGAAGGTACAAAACTTAAATACCAATTTTGGTATTTAACGGAGAGTTCGTTTTTTAGCTGTGCTGCCCACACAGACACACACACGGACATAAATCTAAACATTTTTTTTGGACTCAGGGGGGCCCAAAACATGTATTTCCGGTGAAATCTCAGTACTGAATATTTCGGTGTAATACAATACCTTCTCTATGCACTATGTACATTGTTGTGTAGAGAAAGTAATAAGCATTTTTAGAAAAAGTCACTAGTTTCTAATAATCCTTTATTAGCGCATTGCATATATACACTGTGATTGTATCCCATATTTTATTGGTAATATTCCTATTTTTATTTTCTCTACACGTACTGTGTACATTGTGTATAGAGAAGGTGTTGCACTCCACCCAAAAATTCGATACCGAGATTTCACCGAAAAAATGTGTTTTAGGGCCCCCGGTATCCAAATAAAGCATTTCCAGAAAAAGGTCCGTGTGTGTGTCCGTGTATCTGTGAACACGATAACTCAGAAACGAAAAGTCGGTAAAATACCAAAGTTGGTATTTAAGTTTAATATCTTCCAGGGATACGACACGAAGATTTTGAGAAAAATCCCCCAACCCCAAACTATCCTTTAAATGGAACATTTTTCGAAAATTTTGATTCTCTTAAAAATGGCTCTAAAGATTTTGATTAAAATTTCGTATATTCAAGATATTTACCTGACAAAGGAAATGTATATCTTGAATTTTCTGGGAATAGTCTCTGAAGACCTCTTTATTCTGGATAATTTTTATTGAATTTTGCATAACTGGCAAACCGTTAGAGATGGACAAAAACTTACAATATAGAAAATGTACACGTCGATAAAACACATACATTTTTCGTGAAGTAGATCGTTTTTGTTATTGGTTTCAGTTTTGAAAGAAAGAAAAACCTTTTCTGTATTTATCTACGTTTAGTATCTGCCAAGTATGCACTCGGATATTTTTAGGAAAATCCCCCCCACCCTCCAACCACTCTTTTAGAAGTTTTCGAGTCTCTCAAATGTGACTCTAATGATTTTTATTAAAATAACAATATAATACTATTTAGATGACAAATAAAATGTAAATCTGCCTCATACTCAAGAGGTAGCGAGCTCGAATCTCGGTCAAAGTGAGTTACCCGGATAAGGTTTTTTCGGGGTTTTCCCTTATCCTGAGAAGACGAAACTGTCGAGTAACTTTAAGCTCCATGGACGCCGAGATCATTTGAGCATCATTTCACCAATTTCATTCATCGTCTGATATGATCAACCAGGCTAAAGAACGTTAA
Source organism: Hymenopus coronatus (assembly GCA_030762935.1). Taxonomy (NCBI): domain Eukaryota; kingdom Metazoa; phylum Arthropoda; class Insecta; order Mantodea; family Hymenopodidae; genus Hymenopus; species Hymenopus coronatus. Next base: position 62,057,202 of record CM060889.1, read on the forward strand.
ACTACCCGCCCCCCGAAAGTAATCATCTTTATTCTAGATTACTTTTACTGGTAAACACAGTAAATTCCGTTAAAAGATGCAATTTATGTCTAGTACATTTTTTGTGCATTAACCATTTCTGAGATATTCCTTGGTATTCGTTTCAATTTTAAAACACCTATACTTTCCTCAGCCTGGATGTCGTTTTTCTTGCTCCTGATTAAACAAACAGAATTGAATTCCAAGGTCATTGCATAACAAACCGCTCTTAAAATATTTGTCTATAACTACAGTCTAGTGTATCCACAAGGAAATATGAAATGACGGCTTTTCTCCAAACGTTTATATCTTTAGCATAAATTAAAATACGCCTTTTTATGAATAATTTACAGAAGAAAAAGTGATCTGAATGTAAGACATCATGTTTTGCTTTTCACCGAAGGACAGATATGTTTTGAGGTCCCCTGAATAAAAACGTCAGTTTTAGGAAACGACAGCAGCATATTGAAAAGAGGTTAGATTCCTAACTTTAAGCTCAGTATATTCCAAGGAAAATGTTGGTTTTAACAAAAGTGGCTCCGCTGCTTCTGTTTAAAATAATAAGTCTATGCTTAAGATATTTTCATCAAATAGCCTCTGAAGACTTCTTCATTCTAGATGAATTTTGCAAAACTGATAAACTGTAAGAGAAAGACAAAAAAACTTATCGCATAAACTTGTAGATATCGTTATAACACATTTTGTGCCATATACGTTTTTGTAGAGTTAACGGTTTTCGAGGTATTCCCTGTTATTGGTTTCATTTAAAGTATTTAAACTTTTCACACACACAAAAACCTCATCCTTTTCATATCTCTTTTGTTTTCCTGGCCATGGAAAGATAACCATTTTCAATGTCAATAACATGGGAACCAGTTTTTAAAAGATTTGAGTATCACTTTAGCCTAGTATGTTCCCTAATTTCCTTTCAACTTGGAACCAAGTAATAAGACCATTTATCTCGAGTAAAATGAGGTACGAGGCTCATCAACTAAACGATTTGACATAACTAAACAAAAGCGAAAGTTATCAACACAAAACTTTATTCACCTTACTCTATTTCTCAACGTATTCGTCATGTAGGGTGTCCAAAGTGAAACACGGTTTTTCTGAATTCTTTTATCGACATTTACTTTCAACTGCTCCATAACGATTGATGAACTTCCACTCCGGTCTTTATCGTACACAGTTATGTTCTTCCTTGATTACTCGTAAATTATGTGTCATTTCCTCACTGAAGACTCATTCATTGCATTATAACTATACACTTGTGTTATTTGTCTATAAAATTCCATTGACGGAACATTTTCTGCATTCAAGAAAACGAATAAGTTCTTTGGCGGTAGAAAAGTATAACATGGACATTGAAAAACTGGTATCACGTGACAATAAATACCTTGACAGCATGGAGATTAAGTTTTTTTGTTTTTGTTTTGTTTTTTTTTCTTTTAAAGTAACGGAGTCTGATCAGGACTCCGGTACTGTATCCCTATTTAGATTTCCCCCCGTAGGTTTTACTGATTACTGGTTTACTGGTTTTACTGTTTCTTTTACAAACATATACACATTGCACAAACATATAACATCCATGCCCAAGGCGGGACTCGAACCCACGATCCCCTGCCCACGAAGCACCAAAGCGAGACGCTTTAGCGAGCGTGGCCATGTTGAGATACAAAGTAAGGTAGTGTTGGTACAGTTGGTCTTTCTGAGTGAAACCAGGGTTGGCAAGCCTGGTAGACTAAAAAAAAAAAAAGTGAATACGAGAGAATGCGTTATAGCAGGCTGCTAGACATATTGACTTTACCTAATTTGTTGTTCTAAATTTAAATGGGTATTGTATTGCGTTGCAAAGGCTGCACTTGTAAGTATATACGAGATTGTATGTGTGTAATCATCAAGCAAGATAAACTGTGCAAGAAATAACGTGCAGTGATATGAAATTCAGTGTAGATGCCTTATCTGGCAACGTTTGTTTATAATCCTTGTAAGTCCATTTTTAAGTATATTTAGTCATACATGAATACATATCCTATATCAAGAAAGGAAACAGTAAAGTTTTGTGTTTATATCTTACGTTATTATTTAGTTGTGCCAAATCGTCTGCTTCTTTCTCAATGGTCCTCGTAAATAGAAGAATACGTTTTAATAAGAACAATTTGTTGCAGAACATGTAAAGTGATGTAAATAGAACACATTAGATGTTTGTGTTGAACAGAATCTGGTAGCGCATGAAGTACATAGTAAATAATTTCCAAGTTGGTATTACCGGTTTGCGACATTCTGTACAGTTGACATTTAGTTTTCGCCGCACTCTCTCCCAGTTTCACCTTGGTCCAAAGTGCACTCTCATTTTGTATTCCATGTTCTAGATCGTTAGACGATCGTTAGTAGAGTATTTAAAATGTTTTACTGTTTCTTGCAAATATACACACAATATGTATTAAAGGTATTATATTGTACCCAAACATTTTATACTGATATTTCACCGGAAATACATGTTTTAGGGTCCCCTGTGTCCAAAAATCTGATATGTTCCATTCATATGACTTTCTCTACATCGCTGACAAATTATCGTTAAAAGGCATATTCTTCTACTTACTTTATGATAATCGAGATAAACATTAACAGAAATTGCCTTATTACTTGCTTCCTTGTAAGTAGGAGGAAAATAAGGGAATACACTAGGATAAAGTGATAGTCAAATGTTTTAAAAGCTGGTTCCATGTGGATTAAATCAGTTTCTATGCAGGACCAGGAGTTTACAACTTTCCGTGTGAGAAAGTTTACATATTTTGAATCTGAAACAAATAACAATGAATATCTCAGAAATGGACAATTCCACAAAAAAAAAAAAAAATAAAATAAATAAATAAATAAAAAAAAACGTGTTTGACATAAATTGTGTGTTTTAATGTGATCTATATTTTTTGTGTAATAAGTTTTTATGTCTCTCTATCGGTTTACTAGTTGTGCATAATTCAACAAAATTCATCCACAATAAAGACGTGTTCAGAGGCTATTCCCATAAAATTCAAGATATACATTTTATTTGCATATAAATATCTTTAATATACGATATTTTAATCAAAATCGTTACAGCCACATTTGAGAAAATAAAAATTTTCGAAAAAAGTTCCATATAAAGGATAGTTTGGGGTGGGGGGATTTTTCTCAAAATCCTCGTGTCGCTCCCTGGAGGATACTAAACTTAAATACCAAGTCTGGTATTTTACTGACTTTTCGTTTTTGAGTTATCGTGTTCTCAGACAGAAAATAGGTAGTTGTTTGAGAGATGACTTTTCCACCGAACCACTTTTATAAGTTTGAAACTAAAAAAGTCACCGGGGCCATATATGGTGGATGTTGTAGTGATTCGAACCTTATAATTGTACGATTTTCGCCATCCAAACTGCGCAGCTGTGCACTTTTCTTCGCTAGATGAGGGCGATTTCTCGATCACTCAAAACCATATCCTGGATTTTGTCAATCAATTCGGAGGAAGTCACTTCTACTGGACGATGTTCATGTACGGCCACGCTTATCCAATTGTAAATTGCTACAAACGCAGGAGCAGATGTGCCATGAACTTGATCCAACCCGGCTTTCATCTCTTTCGGTGTTAGGCCTTTTGAATAGAAGTGTTTAAAATTAGAAACTACGTGATGGATATAACTGCCATCTAGTAAGAGACAACAGTTACTAAATACAAACTATTTCCGATGCTACCAGTGTGATTTCTTGCATTTTCTAAGGTATTTGTCATGTAACATCCGACAAATTCTTTAAAGATGTTTCATTAATAGAGTAGTTTGGGGTGAGGGGAGGTTCATGTCCCATCACACTCAGAGACACAGATGGACATTTTTTATATATTTTTTTTTTTAAGACAGCAAGCTTCGTTGAGATCTCAGCATTGGATTTTCGGATAGAATGAAATGCCGTCCCTTCCTAATATACCACATGGTAGATTAAGAATAAAAGTTATAATACAAAAGTACATAGCTTCTGTTTGTTTTTACAGTTTTGGGGAGTGGTGATTTCCTGGTTTAGAAGAGCTTGTGACGATGAAGCAAGACTGTCGCGTGGACTTAACTTCACTTATATCCTAGCAATGCTTCACGATCCTGTGTCAGGGAGCCGAAGTGATCTTTGTCACTATTTTATTACAGATGTTGTTGGAAGGCATGGGAGTCGCCAATTGTGTTTCTGATTCTTATTGTGGAGCCACCTCGCTCCGTAATTCAACGGTTATAACGAAAATGTTAAATTCCATAATTTCTTATATTCCTTCTATTTCAGGATCTAAGAATGTGTTTTCAACGTGTGGTTTTTCTCTTTGAAAAACTGAGTTTTATTTATGGGCGCTCTTTAACTCAGCCTGCCATGCTGAATGCTTAATTTTGCTCAGAGGCTTTACCTGCCTCAACACCATCCTTCTGAAGGAATCCACGACCTAGGGAACATGTTACTCCTAATTAAACAATAAACAAAGATATGGGCACTACTGCACTCTATTTCCAACGTGATCTCCAATGTCACGTGGTACACATGTTATACTCTTCCACCGCCAAACATCTGAGCCAAGATGTCACTGTCACTTTGAGGGCTCATGCTTGGCAAATCTTTTCCATCCAAAAAGTCATGTACAGAATGCAAAGTGAAACACGGGTTTTCCTTATTCTTTCATCAACATTTGCTTTCAACTGCTCCATAACGACTGCTCCGGTCTTTATCGTACACACTGCTATGTTCTTCCTTGATTACTCGTAAAGTATGTGTCATTTCCTCACTCAAGACTTGTTCATTGCATTATCACTATACACTTGTGTTATTTGCGTGTAAAATTCGATTGACTCAACATTTTATGCATTAAAAAATTCTGATGTGTTCCATTCACATGGGTTTCTCTACACCTCTCCAACAAATTATTGTTAAAAAGCTTATGCTTCTATTTATTTCATGTTAATCGATAAAAAAATAGCAGAAATAGTCTTATTACTTGCTTCCTTGTAAGTAGAAATGAAATAAGGAGTAGCATAGGTTAAAGTGGTAGTCAAAAGCTGGTTGCTATGTGACTGAAGTTCCTTTGTTTGTATGGACAGCTAAGTTTTTCAAAGCTGAAACCAAAAACAAGGAATATCTCAAAAACGATCAACTTCATGAAAAAAAAGTATACAACATAAATTGTGTGTTTTAATGTGGTCTTCATTTTTTGTGTGGTAAGTTTTTGTCAATTTCTTACGGTTTAGCAGTTAAGCAAAATTCTGTAAAATTCACGCAGAATAAAGTAGTTTTCAGAGGCTATTTGCAGAAAATTCAAGATATACATTCTATTTGTTAGATAAATATCTTTAATATACGGTATTATAATCAAAATCGTTAGAGCCATTTTTAAGAAAATAAAAAATTTCTAAAAAAGTTCCATGTAAAGGATAGTTTGGGGTGGAAGGATTTTTCTCAAAATCTTCGTGTTGCATCTATGGAAATTGTAAACTTAAATACCAAGTTTGGTATTTTACTGACTTTTGGTTTTGAGTTATCGTGTTCACGGACCTTTTTCTGAAAATACTCTTTTTGGATACAGGGTGAAATCTCGGTATCGACTGTCACTTTGTGGATGGTTCTCGTATAATGGTGACCGACATGCTATCTTGCAATTAGTGAGTGGGAGGTCGATCCCCTTGGCCAAATCACTGATAGGTTGCTTCCATCCCGTTGGAAGTGTCGGTGCAGGGACGCTTATTGTGACTCTCCGGCTGTGCTTCCATCTGGAAATTGTCATTTCTGTGACGGTTCCGGCCGCCCACCTCATCCCTCCCTCCCTCCCTCATAAGGCACAGAGGGTCATCACATTCTGAAAAATCTGATGTGTTCCATTCACATGACTTTCTCTACATATCTGCAACAAATTATTGTTAAAAACTTATTCTTCTATTTACTTCATGCTAATCGAGAAAAAAATTAGTGGAAATAGTCTTATTACTTGCTTACTTGTAAGTAGAAGTGAAATAAGGGAGTACCATAGGTTAAAGTGATGGTCAAAAGCTGGTTGCTATGTCACTGAAGTTCCATTGTTTGTATGCACAGGAGTTGACAAATTCCTGCATGACAAAAGTATAAGTTTTTTAAAGCTAAACCAAAAGCAAGGAATATCTAAAAAAGATCCACTCCATGAAAAAAATGCATATAACATAAATTGTATGTTTTAACGTGCTCTACATTTTGTGTGTGTGGTAAGTTTTTGTCCATCTCTTACTGTTTAGCAGTTATACAAAATTCCGTAAAATTCATCCAGAATAAAGTAGTCTTCAGTGGCTATTCCCAGAACATTCAAGATATACATTTTATTTGTCATATACTCTATAGAGAAGGTATTGTAATGCACCCAAAAATTCAATACCGAGATTTCACCGGCAATATTGTTTTAGGTTCACAAAAACAACATTTTCAGAAAAAGGTCCGTGTCCGTGTGTCTGTGAACACGAAGCTCAAAAACGAAAAGCCGGTAAGATACCAAACTTCGTATTTAAGTTTAGTTATGCCATATACAGTTTTCTTTGTCTAACACTGTGTATATAGTAAATAGAAAATATCTATTGTATTCCATCCAAAAATTCCACATTGGGATTTCAAGGTAATGCATGTTTTGGGGACCCCTGATCGAAACAAATTAGAAAAAGATTAGTGTATGTGTATGGACAGCATAGCTCACAAAGGAAAAAACCATAAATATAAATTTGGTATTTAAGTTTAATATCTTACAAGAATACTCTTTTCAAAATGTTGTTTTTCACAAAAAGTCTCTAACGATTTTGATTAAGGATATTTACCTGACCAATAAAATGTATATCTAGAATTTTCTGGGAATAGTCTCTGAATACTACTTTATTTTGGATGAATTTTACATAACTGGTAGACCGTAAACGATTTAGAAAATCTTCCTGCACAAAAATGTATGTGTGCGTATATACAGGGTGTTAACGAGATTGTGCACGTGACTGATATAAGTAATTTGCGATGCATGGTCCCCGGATAAACATAACGTTATCAGGTGGTGATAAGTCGGTGTTAAAGCAAAGCAGGTTGAAAAAATGTCTTTAAAACTGCTGCCCTCCGAGTATAGAAATAGCGTTCTCAAGATTTAATGTCGCAAAAATCTGTACAATCACTTGACAGTGCGACACTGAGCATTCTTGAGTGATGTAGCCTACTCTGGAGACGTTTTTTCAACTGTTCTGGTGGCGGGAAGCTGCTATCCCAAAGGTCATGAGTTCGATTCCTGTCATAGAGTAAATTTTTTTATTGCAGACGAAGTGCCGCGATACGTGGCGTACTGGCACTACAGAAACTTACAGCCGTTACTTGGAAATGTCAATAAGTCTCGTATCTCAAATTACTTATTTAAGTCATCTACATATTCTGTGAAAATGTTTCATTAGCACCTTGTATATATACACACACACATATATACAAGCCGTTTCAAAACGTCGCCAACCGAAGATAGCAGTCGATTAGCTTACACTTTGACTTGATGTCGCAGCTTTCAAACTCTTCTATTTCAAGTTTTGTGTTTGTTTAAAGATCACACGCATTTGGGATTAGGCAGCGAAGGAACAACGGTTGTCATACGCCACACCCACATGCCATGTTTTCCATTTCTAAGGTGACCTGTGCTGCGTCGGCGTGTCTATCAAACCACGCCTACACCACGCGACTGGGACCTTCGCTACCAACCGGCATCTCTCTTGGAGTGGGCCAGGCACGTGCCATTTGGTTATGTACGTCTGCCTAATCCATGGTGATTTTATGGCAGTTTTTGTATGTGCCGAATTTAGAGCTGAAAATTATATTCACGTACGGTATGACCAACAAGGTCCACTTCTTCGTTTGGTGTCGTTTTGAAACATTCTGTATATATATATTCGGGGAGAAAGAGAGTGAGTTCACTATTTCCGAAGAACTTTTTATTAATGGTTTCAATTTTGAGCTCCTTAAACATTTTTTAAATGGGAGATCGTCTTTCGTTTGATCACCCTTTTGTTTTACTGCTGGCCGTGCAAAGGGAAATTGGAATTTCAATTGTTTGACATAGGGGCGAAGTTTTAAAATATTTGAGTATCGCTCTAGCCTAGTGTATTGGGGATGTAGTAGTAGTATTTTATTAAGTTTACAACAATACAATATTTGCGTTCCACAGTCGCATGGGTCGGGTGACCGTACTTGCTGTCTAAAATACTTGAGTTTAGAATATTACCCACATATATCTGTGAGCAACACACACACATTCACAACTACACCACATATAGATTACTCAAACACCAAATAAGTCTATACAATATTTACACAAATATTTTATCTCTTAGTGCATGAACTTCCATTAAGCATGTGCCCAGGCTTGGTCTGTTTTGACTGTTTAGAATCAAATCCCAGAATGCTGTCCTTCGTCTGTTTGAAGCTGCTACTACTTCCGGCAGTAATGTTTCCTAGCATGCTCCATCTGCACGCAATCTGCCAACTATTGGGGATGCAGACAGGTGACCTACTTACAGAGCCAGCAGTGCTCGGTCACGAACTCGGCGGTTTCACTTTCTGTGAGTGGGACAAACGTCCGCCCTCCCTCTTCATTCCAATCACGTTTGGGCAGCAGCAGACCTCCTCGTATTGCATTTACAACGTCTTAGCAGTTTACTTCCTCTAACACGCATGTACAGAGAAAATATTGTATTCCACCCAAAATTTCGATACCGCGATTGATGTGAAACATTCACATGACTTTCTCTACATCTCTGCTACAAATTATTGTTAAAAAGATTATTCGTCTATTTACTTCAAGCTAATCGAGAAAAAATTAGCAGAAAACCTTAATACTTGCTTCCTTGTAAGTAGAAGCGAAATAAGAGAGTACCATAGGTTAAAGTGATAGTTAAAAGCTGGTTGCTATGTGACTGAAGTTCCTTTGTTTGTGTGGACAGGAGTTGACAAATTCCTGTATGAGAAAAGTATAATTTTTTTAAAGCTGAAACCAAAAACAAGGAATATCTAAAAGACGATCAACTCCACGAAAAAAGTATGTAACATAAATTGTGTATTTTAACGTGCTCTACATTTTTTGTGTGGTAAGTTTTTGTCCATCTCTTACGGTTTAGCAGTTAAGCAAAATTCTGTAAAATTCATCCAGAATAAAGTAAAAATCAGAGGCTATTCCCAGAAAATTCAAGATACACATTTTATTTATCACCTAAATATCTTTTTAAGAAAATAAAAAATTTCGAAAAAATTTCCATGTAAAGGGTAGTTTGGGATGGGGGGATTTTTCTCATAATCTTCGTGTTGCATCCCTGGAAGATATTACACTTAAATAGCAAGTTTGGTATTTTATCGACTTTTCGTTTTTGAGTTAGGGTGTTCACAGACACACTCACACACTGGACCTTTTTCTGGTTTCAGGGGGTCCCAAAACATGTACTTCCGGTGAAATTTCGCTATCGAAATTTTGTGTGCAATACAATACCTCTATGTACAGAATGCGTGTGAAGAAAATAAACATGTATGTGATATAAATTGTGTGGTTTTATGAGATCTACAGTTTTTATACAAAATTGAGAAAAACTCATCCAGAATGAAGAGGTTTTCTGACATTTTATTGGTAATGTGAATATCTTCAATATATAGTGTTTTGTTCAAGATGGTTAGAGTTAGTTTTGTGTCATTCAACATTTTCCAGTTGAAGGGTAGTTTGGAGTGTTGGGATTTTGGTCAAAATATTCGTGACGTATCATTGGAAGATACTAACGTTAAATACCAATTTTAGCATTCTCCTGAATGTTCCTCTTTGAGTTATCGTGTTCGCAGATACACGCACATTTTCCAGAACTGCTTGTTTAGGATACAGCAGACCCTAAAATGTGTTGAAATCTCGGGTGGAATACAACACCTTCTCTACATAGTATAAACGAATAGTCCTTTAAATACCAAACTTATTATTTAAGTTCAGTTTCTTCTGAGAACGTGACGCGATGTATTTCAGGGACACCCCCCCACCTCAAACTACCCTTTACATGAACAAGTTTTCGACATTTTTGATTTTCTCAAAAACGGCTCTAACGATTTTGATTAAAATGCCGTACATTGAAGACATTTACCTGACAAATAAAATGTATATCTGGAAATAGCCTCTGAAGACTACTTTATTCTGGTTGAATTTTGTATAACTGCTAAACAGCAAGAGACAGACAAAAAATGTACATCTGCTTAACACGCAATTTATGTAAATTACGTTTTTACTTTCCCTATACGTACTATGTACGTAGCATATAGAGGAGGTATTGTATTGTACCCAATACCGAGAGTTCACCGCAAATACATGTTTTGAGACCCCTGAGTCCAAAAAAAGCATTTTTGGAAAAAGGTCCATGTGTGTGTCTGTGGACAGCATAGCTCAAAGACGAAAAGACTGTTAAACATCAAACTTGATTTTCTCAAAAATAGCTCTAATGATTTATATTAAAATCTCTTATATTTAAGATATTTACATACCAAATGAAATGTATATCTTGAATTTTCTGGGTATAGCCTCTGAAGACTACTTTATTCAGGATGAATTTTACGAAATTTTGCATAACTGCTAAACCGTAAGAGATGGACAAAAACTTACATAACATAAACTGTAGAACTCATTAAAGCACAGAATTTATGTTGTATACATTTTTTCATGGAGTGGATCGTTTTTTAGATATTCCTTTTTATTGGTTTCAGCTTTAAAAAACTTGTTTTCAGGGATTTGTCAACTCGTGTCCATACAAACAAAGGAACTTCAGTCACATAGCAACCAGCTTTTGACTATCACTTTAACCTATGGTACTCCCTTGTTTCGCTTCTACTTAAAAGAAAGCAAGTAATAAGACTATTTCTGCTAATTTATTTTTTCTTGATTGGCATGAAGTAAATAGAAGAATAAGCTTGTTAACAATAATTTATTGCAGAGATGTAGAGAAAGTCATGTGAATGGAACACATCAGATTTTTAAATATAGGGATGTATATGTTGGTGTTGGATTTCTGGGTGGAGTACAAAAACTAAAACACCAAGGAAAGAATATCGAGGTTTGCGTTCTGAAATGCACGTGGCTCATTCTAATATCAAGTTATGGAATCATTTAGCATAACAATTGACGAGCGAGCTGCCCCTCCCCGACGAGACGTGCTGAAAGTGTTAAACCGTTTCAGCCGACCCACTTTCTGCGTATCTACATACGCTCTCTTTCTGACCAATCCTCATTATCTTTACACACAATGATGATGTGTTCCATTCACATGACTTTCTCTACATCTCTGTAACAAATCAGTGTTATTAAGCGTATTCTTCTATCTACTCCATGATAATCGAGTTACACATTAACAGAAATTGTCTTATTACTTGGAAGGGAATACCCTAGGATAAAGTGACAGTCAAATGTTTTAAAATGTGGTTGCTATGGGATTGAAATCCGTTTCTTTGCGTGACCAAGAGTTGACAAGTTCCTGTATGAGAACAGTTTAAAGTATTTTAAAACTGAAACCAATAATAAGGAATATCTCGGAAACGATCAACTCCACGAGTAAAAATCTGACGTGTTACACTCACATGACTTTCTCTAGCTGCTCTACAAACAAACTTTTTACAAAATATCTTTCTACACCGTGCTAATCGAGATAAACATTAACAGAATGTTATTATTCCTTAGTTCCTTATAAGTAGAAGGGAACTAAAGGAATGTGCTATGTTAAAGTGATAGTCAAATGTTTTAAAAGCTGTCGTTTGCGATTGTCATTGCAAATCACTTCTTTGCTTGGCCAGGAGTAGAACAAAAGAAAAACAGACACTTCCGGTCTGAGACAAGTATGAGTACTTCACGACTGAAACTAATAGCAAAGAATAACTCGAAAACAGTAAACTCCACGAAAAAATGTGATATACATGAATTGTGTATTGTAACGAGATCTGGAAGTTTTTCTCTATCTCTTACAGTTTACCAGTTAGGCAAAATTCCGCAAAATTCTTTTAGAATAAGTCTTCCGAGGTTATTCCTAGAAAATTAAAGATATACATTTTATTTGTCAGATAAATATCTTTAATATACTGTATTTTATTCAAAATCGTTAGAGGCATTTTTGAGGAAATCAAAATGGTCGAAAGTGTTTCCATGTAAAGGGTAGTTGGGGGCGGGGGAATTTTCTTGAAAATCTTCGCGTTGCAACCTTGGAAGATACCAAACTTAAATACCAAGTTTGGTGTTTAACGGACTTTTCGTTTTTGAGCCATGCTGCCCACAGACACGTAAATCTTTCTAAACATCTTATCAGGGGCTCCCAAAACATGTATTTTCGATGAAATCTCGGTATTGAATTTTTGGATGCAATACAATACCTTCTCCATACACTATGTACAAGGTACGTGTAGAGAAAGTGAAAATATCGAACTCATTAAAACGCGTGGTTACTTGCTAGCCTCCAAAAACCCAAGATTGAAGATTCAAACCTGGCAGAGAGTATGGATTTTTACTTTCTCTATACGAACTATGTACACGGTGTACAGAGAAGTGTTGTAATGCGCTCAAAAATTCCATACCGAGATTTCACCGGAAATATATGTTTTGAGACCCTCCAAAAAAAAAGTATTTTCAGAAAAATGTCCGTTAGTGTGTGTGTGCCTGTGAGCAGCATGGCTCAAAAACGAAAAGGTCGTTAAATACTAAACTTGGTATTTAGGTTTGGTATCTTCCAAGGATGCGACACGAAGATTTTCAAGAAAATCCCCCACTCCCAACTACCTTTACATGGACATTTTTTCGAATATTTTGATTTCTTCAAAAATGGCTCTAATGGTTTTAATTAAAATATCGTATATGAACATATTTACCTGACAAATAAAATGCATGTGGGAATAGCCTCTGAATACTACTTTATTCTGAGTGAATTTTACGGAATGTTGCACAACTGGCAAACCGTAAGAGACAGACAAAATGGAATTATTCTTAAAACATAATTTATTTAATATATATTTTTTTCGTGGAGTTGATCGTTTTTTTAGATATTCCTTGTTTTTGGGTGTCAGCTTTGAAAAACTTATACTTTTCTCGTACAGGAATTTGTCAACTGCTGTCCCCATACAAACAAAGGAACTTCAGTCACATAGCAACCAGCTTTTGACTATCACTTTAGTGTATTCCCTTCTACTTACAAGGAAGCAAGCAATAAGACAATTTCTGTTAATGTTTATCTCGACTAGCATGAAGTAGATAAAAGAACAAGCTTATTAACAATTATTTGTTACAGAGATGTGAAGAAATAATGTGATTTTTATTCCAGGGGTCTCAAAACATGTATTTCACAAATTTCATGTAATACAATAGCTTCTCTACCTACTAGATACGTAGTACGTGTAGAGAAAGTAATAATAATAGTATAGTTTTTAGCTTTTCAAAAATATCAGTGTTATTCTGAGTAGTAGCTGATATCTTAAATAAGAACTTGTTATCTGACGGTTTAATTGAGTGTCAGTTGTTTAGCGGACTATAGACATAGGTGGTGGATTATTCTTATTTTGGATTCCGTGCGAGAGCTGAGTGAGTTCGCACGTGACCAATGGCGTGAGGCGCCGCGCCTGCTGCCTTTCTGGGAATAGGATGTGCATGTGGGCCCTTAAAGCCACTTAAATACCAAACTTGCTACTAGATACCAAATCCTCCCACTCCATGCTACCCTTTACACACAACACGTACTATGTATTGCATTGCACCCAAAAATTCAATACCGAGATTTCATAGGAAATACAGACACCCTGAATCAAAGAAAGGCATTTTTAGAAAAATTGTGTGTATGTGTTTGGGCAGCATAGCCCAAAAACGAAAAATTAAGATAAAAGTTCAGTATCTTGCAAGGATGCTACACCCCTACTTACCCTTTAAAAAGAAAATGGCCGTAACGATTTTGATTAGAATCTCCCATATTTAATATATTTACATGGCAAACAAATGTATATTTTTTTTAATTTTCTGGGAATAGCCTTTGAAGACTACTTCATTCTGGATAGACATAAACTTACCTACTTAATAAAAACAATCTGATGTGTTCCATTCATATGACTTTCTCTACATCTCTGCAACAAATTATTGTTAAAAAACTTATTGTTCTATTTACTTACGCTATTCGAGAAAAATAGCCGAAATTGTCTTATTACTTGTTTCCTTGTAAGTAGAAGCGAAATAAGGGAGTACCATAGTTTAAAGTGACAGTCAAAAGCTGGTTGCTATGTGACTGAAGTTCCTTTGTTTGTATGGACACGAGTTGACAAATTCCTGTATGAGAAAATTATAAGTTTTTCCAAGATGAAACAAAAAACAAGGAATATCTAAAAAGCGACCAAATCCACAAAAAAAAAAAAAAAAAATGTATGTAACATAAATTGTGTGTTTTAAAGTGCAAAACATTTTTTGTGTGGTAAGTTTTTGTCTATCTCTTACGTTTAGCAGTTAAGCAAAATTCCGTAACATTGATCCAGAATAGTTTTCAGAGGCTATTCCCAAAAAATTCAAGATATTCATTTTATTTGTCAGGTAAATATCTTTAATATACGGTATTTTAATCAAAATCGTTAGCCATTTTTGAGAAAATCAACATTTTCGAAAAAAGATCCATTTTTAGGGTAGCTGTTTGGTATTTAAGGGTCTTTTCGTTTTTGAGGTATGCTGTCGACAGACACACACACACACACACACACACGAACCTTTTTCCAAAAATGATTTTTTTTGCATTCAGGGGGACCCACAACATGTATTTCCGGTGGAAACTCGGTATTGAATTTTTGGATGCATTACAATACCTTCTCTACACACTATGTACATAGTACGTGTAGAGAAAGTAAAAATGACCAATGCTATTTACGTCTTCTGCATCGTCTGTGTGGATGCTACGCTACAACTGTTCACGACAGAACAATTGCATATAATGAAGACAGGCGGCAGCGCGTTAAAACATTGCACTTCTACAGAGCGATCAATTATAAGAAATACGCTGACCATCCACAAAGTGACATGATTTGGCATAACTAAACAATAACGAAAGTTTTCAACACAAAGTTACACTACCTTACTCTATTTCTCAACGTTGTCAAAACATTTATTGTCACGTGGTACCAGTTTTTCAATGTCCATGTTATACTTTTCGTTTTTAGAATGCACAAAACGTTGAGTCAATCGACTTTTACACGCAAATAACACAAGTGTATGGTGATAATGCAATGAACAAGTCTTGAGTGAGGAAATGACACATAATCTACGAGTAATCAAGGAAGAACATAACAGTGTGTACGATAAAGACCGGAGTGGAAGTTCATCAATCGTTATGGAGCAGTTGAAAGTAAATGTTGATAAAAGAATTCAGAAAAACCGTGTTTCATTTTGGACACCGTACATGACTTTTTGTATGGAAAAGATTTCCCAGCCATGAAGACCTCAAAGTGACATCTTGGCTGTGGAAGAGTATAACAACTGTACTATGTGACAATAAATGTCTTGACAGAATGGAGATTACGTAGAGAAACAGAGTAAGGTAGTGTAACTTTGTAAATAAAGTTTTGTGTTGATAACTTCCTTATGTCAAATCATAGACCACTTTCTGGATCGCCCTCCTGGTTCAATAATCTTTTAACGTTTGGCTGAAGTAACGAATTGAAGCTGTCCAGGAGAATTGTGCTTTACAACACTCCGTGTCAATGCTAAAACAAGCGAGGAGCAAGATGAGCGTTTCTTAAATAAGAAAACAGCCCCAGTAGAACCTCTAGCACAGCTTGCTCAAACATTGCCTTACCCATACCACATGACGAACAACAACACTGGCGCTGCCACAGAATGTTAGATACAAATTTCGTGTAGAATGACAAATTCATTTGAGAATGTTCTAAACAGTTGGCATGAGGCATTTCAATTCTGTATATGCTAATCACCATGGGAAAGCTTTACATTCATACGATTAAAATCTTACGTATTCAATTCACATGACTTTCTCTATCTGCTTCTCTATTCTTATTAAAGATTATTATTTTACGCAAATCATTCTAGTCGAGATAAACATTAGCAGAGGTAGTCTTATTACTTGCTTCCTTGTAAGTAGAAGGGAAATAAGATAATACACTAGGATAAAGTGATACTCAAATGTTTTTAAAGCTGGTTGCTATGTGAAACAATTGAAATTAGATTCTCTTTCCGTGGTCAGCAGTAAAACAAAAAGGAATGAAACGGATGAGCACTTGCTATGTGAGAAAAACTCAAATATTTTAAAATATCGGATATCTCCGAAACGTAGAACTAAAAAAAAAAAGTATGCGAAATAATGTGTTTGTTTTAAAGCTCTCTGTCTCTATTATATAATAAGGGTTTGTCTTATAATTTATTAGTAAACGTCATCCAGAATAAAGAGGACTTCACAGTTATTCACATTGCATTTTATTTGTCATGTAAATATCTTTTATTTATGTAGCTTAGTGGCTTCTGTTTTTACTTTCTCTACATGTATTATATACACAGTGTATAGAGAAGGTATTGCACTCCACCCAAAAATTTGATACGAAGATTTCACCGGAAATTCATACTTTGGATCCCCTTGACTCCAAGAAAAAAAATTTTTTTTTGAAAAAGGTCCTGTGTATCTCTGAGTGTGTCTGTGGATAGTATAGTCGCCCTCCGTGGTGTAATGGTTACCATGCTGACTTCATATACCCAAGGTCGCGGGTTCAAACCCTGCGGACGATGGATTTTTTTCAGGTGCATGGCTTCCTTTGGAAGGGAAGTAAAGCCGTGGGTCCCGTGTCGTAGATTTACGGCACGTAAAAGAACCTCAAGCCTCTAAGCAAAATTAAGCAGTCTTTCACGCCCAATTTAGAATGGGACGCTGAGAACGAAATCAGTTTTAGAGCGTCCATAAATAACACGCCATTTACATTTGGACAGCATAGTTCAAAAATCTGATGTGTTCCATTCACATAACTTTCTCTATACCTCAGCAACAAATTATTCTTAAAAAGCTTATTCTTCTATTTACTTCATGCTAATCAGTATAAAATTAGCAGAAATAGCCATATTACTTGCTTCCTTATAAGTAGAAGCGAAATAGGGAGTACCATAGGTTTAAGTGATAGTCAAAAGCTGGTTGCTATGTGACTGAAGTTCCTTTGTTTGTATGGACAGCAGTTGAAAAATTCCCGTATGAGAAAAGTGCAAGTTTTTCATAGCAGAAACCAAAATAAGGAATGTCTCAAAAATGATCAACTCCACGAAAAAAATGTATATAGCATAAATTGTGTGTTTTAACGTGCTCTACATTTTTTGTGTAGTAAGATTTTGTTAATCTCTTATGGTTTAAAAGTTATTTAAAATTCCTTAAAATGCATCCAGAATAAACTACTCTTCAGAAAATTCAAGATATACATTTTATTTGATAGGTAAATTCTTTAATATATGATATATTAATCAAAATCGTTAGAGCCATTTTTGAGAAAATAGAAATTTTCGAAAAAAGTTCTATGTAAAGGGTAGTTTGGGGTGGGGGGATTTTTCTCAAAACCTTCGTGTTGCATCCCTGGAAGATACTAAACTTAAATACCAAGTTTGGTATTTTACCGACTTTTCGTTTTTGAGTTATCGTGTTCACACACACGGACACACACGGACCTTTTTCTGAACATACTTTTTTACTTTCTCCATACGCACTATGTACATAGTGTATAGAGAAAGTATAGCACTCCACCAAAAATTCGATACCGAGATTTCACCGGAAATATATGTTTCAGGGTCCCCAATATCCAAAAAAAGAATTTTCACAAAAAGGTCCGTGTGTGTGTGTGTGTGTGTGTGTGTGTCCGTGTGTCTGTGAACACGATAACTCAAAAACGAAAAGTCGGTAAAATACCAAACTTGGTATTTAAGTTTAGTATCTTCCAGGGATGCGACACGAAGATTTTGAGAATAACCCCCACCCCCAACTACCCTTTATATGGAACTTTTTTTTGAAAATTTTGATTTTCTCAAAAATGGCTCTAACGATTTTGATTAAAATTTCGGATATTAAACACATTTACCTGACAAATGGAATGTGAATTTTCTGGGAATAGCCTCTGAAGAGTAGTTTATTCTGGATGAATTTTACTAAATTTTGAATAACTGCTAAACCGTAAGAGATGGACAAAAACTTACTACACAAAAAATGTAGAGCACATTAAAACACACAATTTATGTTATATACATTTTTTTCGTGGAGTTCGTCGTTTTTGTGACATTCCTTATTTTGGTTTCTGCTATGTAAAACATACTTTTCTCATACTGGAACTTGTCAACTCCTATCCATATAAACAAAGGAACTTCATTGACATAGCAACCAGCTTTTGACTATCACTTTAACCTACGGTTGTCCTTTATTTCGCTTCTACTTACAAGGATGCGAATAATAAGACTATTTCTGCTAATTTTTTTATCTGATTAGCATAAAGTAAATAGAAGTATAAGCGTTTTAAGAATTGTTTGTTGCAGGGATATGGAGAAAGTCATGTGAATGGTACACGTCAGATTTTTTTGATACAGGGGACCCTAAAACATATATTTCAGGTGAAATCTCGGTATCGAAGTTTTTTGGTGAAGTGCAATACATTCTCTATACACTATGTACATAGTGCCTATAGAGAAAGTAAAAATGAAAAGACCGTTAAATACCAAACTAGATATTTAAGTTTGGTATCTTCAAAGGATGCGACACGAAGATTTTCAAGAAAATCCCCTCTACACTTTGCATGGAACTTTTTTCTAAAAATTTGATTTACTCAAAAATGGCTCTAACGATTTTTATTAAAATCTCTTATACTGAAGATATTTACATGCGAAATAAAATGTATATCTTGAATGTACTGGGATCAGCCTCTGAAGACTACTTTATTCTGGATGAATTTTACATAACTGCTTAACCGTAAGAGATGGACAAAAACTTACCACACAAAAATGTAGAGCACGTTAAAACATGCACTTTATGTTTATTTATGTTTTTATATATTTTTTTTCGTGGTGTTAATCGTTTTTGAGATATTCCTTGTTTTTGGTTTCAGCTTTGAAAAACTTATACTTTTCTGATACAGGAACTTGTCAACTCCTGTCCATACAACAAAGCAACTTCAATCACATAGCAACCAGCTTTTGACTATCACTTTAACCTATGCTACTCCATTATTACACTTCTACTTACAAGGAAGCAAATAATAAGATTATTTCTGCTGTTTTTCTTTTTGTGTGAAGCAATTGGAAGAATAAGCTTTTTAACAATAATTTGTTGCAGAGATGTAGAGAAAGGCATGTGAATGTAACACATCAGATTGTTTTACTCAGGGTCTCTCAAAACATATTTCCAATTACATCTCGACACCGAATTTTTATGTGGAACACAATACCTACTTATACTATATCTTCCATTAAGTTTAACATTGATAAATTTGTGTGGACATTCTACTATATGTCCGAGTACAGCCTTAATGAACAAGCAAGACCGGCCACTCGCCTTTAAAGCTAGCTAGTTCCGCCACTGCCACACTTTACATGCTGAACAACATTGTTAATAACAGCTCTAGGTGCAATGGGAGGACTCACACTTCCACTTCCTCATTGTTGTTATTGTTAACTGATACCTACCAATGGATTTATCGTAGCTCAACTTAAACCAAATTCTCCACAGCACGTAATCTCCCAAATCCACTGCATTTTAAACTGATACCTTCCTAACCTAATTTCGAAAATGTCACCTATTCAATAAAACAAGTACGACAAAAATTAATTTAAAAACCTTTTACACATTCTTGACTTGGTGCCTTCGTTACTCCAAGTTTCCGTTACTGCCTCCGTGGTCGCCGAGCCATCTTCTCACTCGTAGGTCCCGGGTTCGATTCCCGGCTGATCGTGGATTTTTTTCTTTTACCAGAATCCTTCCGTATTTCCCCAGAGTCTGGAACTGTGCATGTGCGTCTGTTAAAATAAACTACATGAAACAATTGTTTCACAAGTCAAAGCCTCCGAAATCACCATACAAAATAAAGGGGGCAATGCAAACTTAACAATTAAAAAATATTACCAATTCAGGGTTACCAGCTATGTACATTATTAGCCATATGTTTAACAACTGTATTGTTTACGTTGCTTTTTCTTTCATAAACACTAAACTCCTACACACTTGCACATGTTTATTCTCTCATTCACACCTCCAGACTCCAGCGAAAGAAAAATTAACCATGTTTCAGCCGGTTTTCACTTCTGGGTTTTGAAGTTAGCGAATCTAATTAACAAGCTTGTCTGTTGACGTGTTTCAACATTGCTCAGGTATCACATGCATTTGATCCATTTAAAATGTTATTTCTATAGACAACGTATTTTCAAATTACCAGCTGTTCTGTCTTCTATCTTCAATTGGACCTGTGCATGAGGAAACTAAATAATAAACTGAGGTTAGGAATTTGTATCATCGAAGTATTGCAACATTTTATGCTCTTAAAGGAGGTCAATGGGTTTCAAATTCCACTTCTACTTTTAAAACTAGAAACTTAAATTTGTGTACACACGTCACATAACCTGTGTATAAATACATCGAAGTTTCAACCTCGTTTTAACATACTTTTTGTTATTAACGTTTTTGTATTAAAAAGCTCATGCTTTTAAAAATCTCTCTTCCTACAATTTTAATGCAATGGGGCCGAAAATGTTACTGAATGTTCTAGGAACTTTAAGTATCATATTTTACAATTGCTTCCTGTGTAGAGTAAAAAGAACTTAATGCACTGACGATTTTTTTTATATTATGTCATTTGTTTTTCATGAACCATGCAGGCACGCATACATAGAGCTTTATTAGTCAAAGGTTGGAATTTTTAGAGTCTCTGCATGGAAACTGTAGAATTATATGACTTTTGACTGCAGCAAAATGCTTAATAAAGAAATGGGAGAAAACTAAGTCTGAAGTTTACGCGCGGACATTTAAGGGGCGGAGGCTTATAAATATAACCTAGTTTTGAGTTACAAACTCCAATAGGTCACGAAACTTCGCAAATACATAAAACAAGGTCGATACACTTGATTTTTGCTGAAAAGAAACTTGACTTTTTGAGCGAAGATGACAAATTGACACCCATTTGTTCCCTTATGTGGCAAGAGTACAGTGAATGCAAAATACGATCAAGTTGGCTCAGCAAAAACAATTTTATTTTTTGAGATTTTATATCAAAATATATTCTGTGCACATTTTTTTCTTTCACATATTTTTTATCTCTGATTTAAAACTTGGTTAACAATCACCACAACAGAGTAAATAATAAATACTATTAATTCATAAATATAGGATATGTATTATATGTATGAGCGTTTTACAGATTGCCATCTTGGATGACTAAGGCGTTTATATTAAAATGAACTTGAAGTGCACAAAGTGAAATTGTGAAGATAAATAACATTAAATGAGGAGTTTGTCCTGGAGGGCGTTTGTAACATGACCTGTGCACAAATTTAACATGATATTATAGAACAAACACGATCACATTCTACAAATGTTACAGAATACACAAGTGAGGCAGGAAGCTACTGGATACATAAGATTGGTACGTTCAGAAATCACCTGCTTTAGCCAGCTTCCAATTTATGTTAATTTCAAGACGCACAGCCATGTTAAATGAAAAAAAAAAAAATGTTGCAATAAATAAAACCTGTCTCTTCTTCCGGTTGCGCAAGCTTTTGAAATATACCAACTCTGTGCACTGTTCAAAGATTGAAAATATTACATTTATGTATATTAAAATTTAACATAAATATTAAACATATAATACACCATGCTAATAGAAATATAGATTTAATTTTAAAAATCACAACACTGGAACGGACAAGTTAGTTTGAAATTTGTCACACTTTAAAGTCAAAAATATGTTCTTTATTTTGAAGATTTAGTGTAACAATGGAACTTGTGAACTGTATATTAAGGCAGCACCCACCTTTCAAATAAACTACTAACATTTGGTCCAGTGTCAGGATGGTCTCGATAAAGCAGGATTATAAAACTGACTAAATCTAAAAACAACTATGGTAACGCCTTGCTCTTTTGAGGTTGTGTCACTTTGGGGTCGCCGCCGCCGCCGGCGGCCTGACTTAACCATTTCCGATGAATAAGAAAGGCACTCGCAAAAGTCGTTTTCCACTTTTGGTTCACACTCAACATCACAACCTTCCGTTTGCATTGTCCGATTATTGTTATCAACAATGGCAACAAAATGAAGGTGTAAAGTTACGAAACACATATTTTGAGAAGCACTGCGTGGGTCTGTAAGCACATCGGGGGGCGCGAACTGCACTCCCCAGTGACTGGAAATTCCTATCCTTCGCAAGTTATTCCACATTTTAAATCTGTTGTGTTCACAACCACCAAGTGTAGCACTAAAGGTACAAGACGCCACGGGCCGGGTCTCACAAACCCTGGTGCTGCTGCTGCACCGCATCCAGGTGTCTGTTGAGCTCCCGATGGATGTGTTCTGGCACCACACCAACATTTGCAAACAAAGATCGCAGCACGTTCAGTTCCTCGCTCAGCAGTTCTATTCGCTTCTGAAGACGCTCGTTCTCCTTGACGAGAAGCTTCACCTTCTCCTCGGTCTCCCTGGAACGGATCTTCGCCTTCTCCCGGGACTTGCGGACGGCGATGTTGTTCCTCTCCCGACGTCTCCTGTACTCGTCGCTGGCCTTGTCCACGGACTTGCCGCTCTTCCTGCTGCTGCTGTGGTGGTGGTGAGGGTTGGGTTTCGCGAGGGACAGTCCCTTGCCGAGACCTAGCAGGGCCGAGTGAGGGTGGTGCACATTGGAGGGCAGAGGACCGGCGCCAGGGATGGTGGACGGGGTCAGCGTCGTGAACGTGGATCCGGCCCCGTTGCTCACGAAGTTACTTCCGGCGCCCGAGGGCGGAGAGTAGGACGACGAGTAAGGGACGGGTACGGCCGCCGTGGTGCCTGAGGAGATGTTCTGCTGCTGACAAGCGTTTCGGAAATCTGCGGGGTCCAGCGGCTCCTCCTTGATGCTGGGGACGCTGCCCGACGACGCCGAGGAGTTTTCTGACGAGTTGGACGCGTTGGAGTTGTTAGTGTTAGTGTTGTAAGTGCCTGCGCCCGAGTGGACGGGCTGGGGCATATACGCGAGGGTAGTTCGGGGGTAGGCACCCTGGATGAGGGACGCTGTGGGACCTCGCACCGCGGCCTGGTGGTGACCTAGAGACGCTGGGTGGTGGGAACTCTTGCCGGGGTTCAAGATGTCCGTGAACAGCCCGTCGTTGAATTGGCTGTCGTCGATGAGATTCTGGAGGTCCAGGGAGATTTCCGGAGTGTTTAAGTCTGCCAGTTCGCCCTGGTGATGCTCGCTGTGGTGGAACTGGTGGTGCTGCTGCTTGACCAGCAGCGCGGGCTTGTTCGCGTTGTGTAGCGCAGTGGTCAATACCGACTTCTTGTGCGCGACGTCCTGAGTAACGACTGCTGAAGGATGCGTGGTGCTGTCATACATTTGCGGCGAATCCATTGTTCCATAACCAACATAACATGCTTGCTGCACCTCCAGATGCGCTACTTCGCCGTCAGAGTCGCAACTGATGTCCTCGTCCCAACGGTAATCGGATAAGGAAGCCGTCGTGGCGAGCTCGGTCACACTTCGCACAGGAACCGCTTCACCACATCCTTCGTTACGCCCACCTTTACTCTCAACACGCACGTTATCTCACAGCACACTAAACACGTACCTCTGTCGACGTTTCTCCGTCGAGTGGCAAGCTGACGCAACAGTCACGGGAGAGTAACTCGTGCACGTATTGTACATGCGCAGAAGACAGTGCGTGGTAACTCAGCCGCGCAGCATAGCTTTCAATCTTCCAGACTCCGCCCAGAGGAAAATTTCATACACTACTGCTGTGTAAGATCGTAACACTCAGTAAATAAACAAATAAATTGTATATAAATAAACACGTACAATTAAATAAATAAATAGATATACATTTTTTGAAATTTCAAATATCCAGATTTTTTTTACAAAAAAAATTGCCTTTATTAGATCAATTTTTAATACAGGATTGTCAAATAACGAAAGATTTTGATTGAATATAGCAAAATTATTTAACACCTAATTTTTAAATTGATATATTCAGTAGTTTAATGCTACTTTTTAAAACTTTAGATACCGTAAATGAAATGATGAGCAGGAATCCACAAAGCTGAGTTGCAGAATAAAGAACATTTCGACCCCTTAATAAAAAAAATGGAATAACTTGTCTATACATTACGCACCTGACATTGATATTCGAACTCTGGCCTTCTAGCTAATAAATCATGTTATGTTAAAATGAAACACAATGAACACATCATATTTTGTTTCTCGGTTTAAAAAACGCATCATTAAAATTTTTGACTATTAATATGTGCGTCAAATTTCCAATTTAATAGTCTCGATACAAAAGATTGATGCCCTGCCATCTCTTAGAAGCGGTGTCAAACATTTCTGCAAATATTGGGTTAGTTAAACTGACCGGTAGATGGCCTACCATTGACTGTCAGTGAGCGCGTCGCAACGCACGTCGCATGTTTCTTGTCACACCAAAATGTCGGACGTAGGTAGAAGAAGAAAAGTTACGAGCTCTGGAGATTCGGAAAAATTGTCAGAAGATTCGTATGAAGAGAACGATGTTGTGAAAGGTTCAGAGGAGGTATTACCAGATTCTCCCAACTAGTAACCGTTATCTTAACACGTAATTTCTATTGTCGGAATGATTTTTGGGTTAATCTATTCTGGCAGTATCCCATTAACCTTGTTAATTTTAGGGTTTTAATACTGGATTTATGTGCATTTAATTTTAAAGGAAGGAGACTTAAACGTCAGTACTGAGGGAACAAGAGAATCTGAATATGAAACTGTGGAAGGCGACACAGAAACGGATGATTCCGCTGCTATCGATAACGAGGACGAAGATGACGATGACAGTGTTATCATAGAATACGAAAGAGAAGATGGTGATGGTCAGGTAAACACACTCTCTTATAATTTTTGATGACGTGAAAAGTGCTACTCTTACATTTCTGTGTACACTGTAGAGGTTATTTCCATATGTGCAATGGAAAGAGTAATTGCAATCTTATATCAACTGTATATTTGAAATGTACTTAAAAGCAATAATTATTTCGTTTATTATCCCCAAGACTATATTATCAACATTATTAGAATTTATTTATGCACATGAATAGTATTCATAACTTGCATATCACAGCATTATAAACTTCGGAAACTAGGTTATAAGTGAGACTTCTGAAGAGTAAATGGTGGACAATTTACCAACATGACGATACAAAAACCACAAATGGCCCATGTCTTATATGTGCAATAGTTAACAGCAATCCTAATTGTAGGTTCTCATGGCCACATTGAATTTAATGTACCTTTACCAATATTACTGTTAGTAAAAGCGGAGCAAGAATTAGAAATGAGAGGTAAATTTTCCATAGGATTCCAATTGAAAATATTAGAAATACTAACCTGTGCAATGGATTGTGTGTTTTTTAGTAGATGTGATCACTTTGAATTGCTGTGGTCCACTCATCTGCCCTTATTAAGATGTATTCCTACATACAAAAGTTGCTGCAAAATGTAAACAGCATACTCTGTCATTTTTATTTATCCACAGCTATACTGCTAACCTATTCTTTTTTCATGAAATCTTCTTTTCCAATAAGCATGCGTTGCCATTTTCTTTCAAATTGTTGATTTGATTCACAAAAATATAACACTACAGAATACTTTTGCGATAAAAATGGACGTGTAGAGTGTGTCTGAAGACTATAGTGATAAAAAATGAATTGAAATGGTTTTCCCACACGATGGTGGATTGGTCCAATGACTGCTGTACAATACTTTACAACAAGAGAGCGTATAGTCGCTTCAACTCAATACTTAGCTGAAAACATTAGAAATCACAAAAAGCAAATTACCTACACTAATTAGTTTGGTAAAGCTGTACGACTGTTCCACCACCCATATACTGACATGCGCGCGGCACGCACACACGCGCTAAGTTGTTCAGATGTGAAAGTTGCCAGATTGCCAAAATTTTGACTTCTTCTTGGGAACATTGGGGTTTTAGCTTCACAGATTCATCGTAGACACCCTGTCGCCTTCGGCCGCAACTGCTACACTCCTCAACTTATAAAAAATATCCCTCGGGTACACATTGCAGCTTAGGGCCCTAAATGTTTATAACAGACCAGTAAGCAATTACAATGCGGCTCTAATGACGAAATAACAAAAGTACCCGCGTACAGAAGTAATACCAAGTGGTGGAACCATTGTATACTAATAATATTAGTTTATTTAGAGACTAACAAAAAGCATGCTTTGGTCAAACCACTGGAAAATTCTAAAAACTACAAAATAAATAAATAATAATAAATTTGTGAATTTACAGACAAAGCTAAACCTAAGATAAAAAGAATATGCTGATTTTGTTCCCATACTGGCGAAGCAGTGGAACTTATTAAAAGCAAATTCACAAAAATCGCTTCTTTACATACACACACACACACACACACACTAACCTAGCACATTCTCGCTTCACTCATGTGTTTGATGACAGCAGTGGAAATTAGTGAAAATAAATTTTAAAATAAATGCAAATTAAAAGGAATATGACAGAACTGCTATAAGTAATTGTTGAAGCAGAAATATTGGGTTGGCAACAGTGCATGGCATGTTAGGTTGACTTGCCTGGTTCACTCCAACACTACCTATACAAACTGTATTGTGCTTGTTCAGTTGCTTTTAGTTCTGTTAGACGGTGCATTCTTCCTGCTAGCCTTTAATAAATATTGCAATTATAATATATATTTAATTTAGCAAGATTCTTCTATAGGTCGTTTAGTGCAGGGAAATTTAACTACTGAATAATTGTAAGTTTATGCTCAAAACTTCTATTTTTATTATTTTCTCTACACATACTATGTACATAGTGTATAGAGAAGGTATTGCACTCCACCCAAAATTTGATACCGAAATTTCACCGGAAACATATGTTTTAGGGTCACCTTTATCTAAGAAAAGCATTTTTGGAAAACGGTCTGTGTGTGTCCGTGTGTCTGTGAACACGATAACTCAAAAATGAAAAGTCTGTAAAATGCCAAACTTGGTATTTATGTTTAGTATCTTCCAGGGATGTGACACAAAGATTTTCAGAAAAATCCTCCATCTCCAACTACCCTTTACATGGAACTATTTTTTGGAAATTTTGATTTTCTCAAAAATGACTATAACAATTTTGATTAAAATATTGTATATTAAAGATATTTACCTGACAAATAAAATGTATATCTTGAATTTTCTAGGAATAGCCTCTGAAGATTACTTTACTCTGGATGAATTTTACGGAATTTTGCATAACTAGTAATCTGTAAGAGAGAGACAAAAACTTACCACACAAAGAATGTAGAGCACATTAAAACACACAATTTACGTTATATACAGCTTTTTCGTGGAGTTCATTGTTTTTTTAGACATTCCTTGTTTTTGGTTTCTGCTTTGAAAAATTTATACTTTTCTCATACAGAATTTGTCAACTTTTGTCCATACAAACAAAGGAACTTCAGTCTCATAGTAACCAGCTTTTGACTATCACTTTAACCTATGGTACACCCTTATTTCGCTTCTACTTACAAGACTATTTCTGCTAATTTTTTCTTGATTAGCATGAAATAAATAGAAGTATAAGCTTTTTAAGAATAATTTGTTGCAGAGATGTAGAGAAGGTCATGTGAATGGTACACATCAGATTTCTTAAATGTTGAGGCAGTGTGTTGTAAAGTTTTGCTCCCATTACCTAGGCACCGTTCCTTATAAATGAAATGTGATTGTAAGGAACTTTTCTTGTATTGAGTTTGACAGTTTTCATTGCCAATTTGTGTCTCAGTAACTATAACATAGTTCTCTAAATGAACCAAGTTGTTAAAGTGAGAATGTTCTGAGTTATGAATGTACTTTTGCAGAATTCTTTGTACAGGATATGTGGCCAAAAGTTCTGTCTGATACTCTGGGTAACAACGTTCTATTCACCAATCTGGCTCTCCACCACTATTTCCAGAAGGGAATTGCTATATGCATAATACATATCTGTTGTAAAAATGTGGGGAATACACACCCAACATGGTATAATGTCACTTTTCAAAGTTTGTTATATTCATTTATTGGACAAGTCGACAACACTTTCTTGGGATTTTTGCCGGAACATGTTTCCTTCATTTTCAAGCAAACATTTGAGTAATTCCTTGTGGTTCAATGAACTTGCTAAACACATCCTTCTGTGGAATGTCAGAATTGAAAAGCCTGTTTCTATCTTTTACAATGAAGATGTGTTCCCATTTGGCCAGCTCTTGTTTTGGTTCTCAATTTATATTGTACAAAAGTGGGTGGCAACTGCTCATTTTTACAATTGTTTTTTATTTATATTTCTGAAGTGTTTTTGTTTTTCCAATACAAATGTGATTATTTCTTTGCTGGGATGACGTCCTTGAGATTGGAGTCTAACTCATGTGGCAGCTGAATGTAGTATTTTTTTAAACTTGTCAAATGCCCTTGGGTGGTATGTGAATTTCTTGAAGCTCCTCTTTTGTTCTATTGCTGAGAGAGTGGTTGTTTCTTTTTTATGTACGAGGGATCTTGTGAAACAATTTTTGTTTGCAATTTTTACTATTTTGTAGTATTTTGCCTTGTATTTATTTTCTAGAAATGGCATGTTAGCCAGTCTATTTGCTCTTGGGTTATAACTATTGGCTTTTATATAATTATCTGTCTGAGTAAGTTTCCTGTAAATACCAAAGTTTATTTAATTTTCATATTTGATTATTTTCAGATCTAAAAATGGCAGCTGATTATCTTTTTCTATTTCTACTGTAAATTTTATACTTTTTTCTTGGATGTTCAAAAGTTTTAGGGCATCATCAATGTACCTTTTTTGGCACTATAGCAAAATAAATAAATGTTTTGATGTATTTATAACATTTATTTTCACTCATGTTCCTTATACACACAAGGCATCATGGGAACACTTGTGCTGCCAACATTGACAATCTGAAATAGCGGAAGGTGCAGTTGATTGTGGCTGAGGTGTACAGTGTCGAGGTTGTGGGTCCTCAGCCACAAAGCAACATGTGTTTTAGATGTAGCTGGCGATCTAGAACACCAAACCCAATGAAGCACGTCATGGCTGAGGGGTCTATTGGCAACATTGATTTAGTTATATTTTTGGTGCTGTTTGACCATACTACCAGTTTGCCCTATGTAAGAGAGGTCACCAATGAGACTTTGTTTGAACAACTTCTGATGCTTTATATATTCCTTAGGTATTACTTTATATGTACATATTATATTCCTTATATTAGGTATTAAAATTTGGAATTCACAGCAGGAAAACAAATATGAGTTTGAAAAAAAAAACTGCGTAAAGCTGCTTACACTACATTTATTCAAAGTTCAAAAAACTCTCCCTCGGAATCAGAATTTTCCAGAGCTTCATTTGTATCCTGAGACTCAGCTTCAGTTCACAGAAATTGAGGAAAATGCAGCAATTTAACATTTAAGAAAACAGATCACCACCTCCAAGGAAAATGGCACGACTACCTGAGAGCAGCCAATATTACTAAATCTCCTAAAATTTGTATAGCTGACTGAAGTAGGGCAGCACAAGTCAGATAACTAAACGATAACTGATGAATGTTCTTTGCCGCATAGCCCAAGACCGAGTTAAAGTCATGGAACTGCATTAAAAATACCTGCCTGAGCTATACTCGGACTTGGGTTCCAATGTGTTAATGATAGATAATTTATTTCATGTTTTCAACTTACAAACTTCATATGTATATAGTTGCTGAATTTGGTATTGTATACAGTTAACACCCTAGGCATTTTTGTTTATACCCTACCAACTTAATCTATTTACCTCTTCTTTACAACCTCATCAGTTTAATTATTAAGATCCGCTCTTTCTTTGGTAATTTTCTTCCCCATTTATCTCTTACTTTTCCTGTATAATTACCTAGTTGTTTCACAAATTGTTTCATATTGTTTCCAAAAAGTTTTAAGTACAATATATCTGTTGGCAACTTTTTCAGTTTTTGTTCCATATTTTGGTTTCCTCGCAGTCAATTTTACAGTGTAAGTTGTTGTCGACGTTGCCACATGGTGGGCAGAGATGAATGATTGCAGTATTCGAGAACTTATAATCGAGAGAAATTTTTTATTGTTTAAAACATTTAATTCTGTATCAAATATGTGGCAAATTGAGTTTACAACATGATCATTGTTGTCTGAGATACAGTGTACATTTGTTGGTGGAAATTCAATACCTTCTGTACTTGCTATGTGTTTGCTTCCACGTTGTGCAGGAGAGTGTGCCTCCAAAGGAGAAGAAACTGGACGATGATGAAGATAGAAGAAATCCACAGTACATTCCTAAGAGAGGGACTTTTTACGAGCATGACGACCGGACAGCAGTTGAGGATGTGTGAGTATTGTCTCTAATATCACAGCAAATTTCTGCACAAAATGATTATAAACTATTTTTATTCTAATGTTGCACAGCATTCTACAGTACATTTGGTCTTTTTTGTTTTGTTTAAAGGATAGCAGCTATATAAGGATATCTGAGCCGAAGATTGTTCTGTTTCTTGGGACTATTTTGGGATCATGAGGGGCTGATAACACTAATTCACTTCAAGATAGCATTTTTTAATGCATTTATTATGTAAACTTATCACTTTGGTCAATTGTGTTCTGCAATTAAAAATATCATAAATAGAAAGGAAGTTAGGTGAGCAATTTTGTAATTAATGAAGAAAGTAGAAGCAATGAATAATAGCCTATGTATAAAAACTGTAAAGGAATAAGCGAGCTTTGTTTAGCATTTGAAGAGTTTTGCACATTATTACGTTACACTTTAATTTTTGTCACATGTAAGAGACAATAACTCTATTGTTAACAACCTCACATAAGGTCAACTTTTAAGTTATTGCAATGCAATCCACAAAAACATAACCTTTTTGAAACACATTGGCTAATTTCCACAGAAAATATCACACACACCCTAATATGGTCTTGTAATATGGCTAAACACTAGCAGCTTGTTCATCACTGTGTATAGTAAAATTATGCACTAAGATCAAATAATTTTGTAAGAACTACATAACCTATTTTTCACCTTATTAGGTTTTCAGGTCAGGCATCAGTTTTAAACATAGAATGTACGCAATCTATATTACTGAGGTATCAATTGGAACTCTTGCATTTACACAATTTACTTGTTGATATGAAAATGCAGTTTTGTATTAACATTTTCGTCAGCGCTTACCATTATAGCTTATGGGAGACCTCAAACTTTTCTACCTTAGTCACGTGACTTTGATGTTTCAACTCTTAGCTGGGCCATACGCTCTCTATGTATATATACCCTGACATTGGGGTAACTTTTCCTAAGACAGACTGTCATCAGGGTGATAATGCTTATCTTAATTGGGTTCTCTGTGGTCGTTAGGTTTTCAAATCTGGGAGATGTTACAAGTTCCTCCAGTAGCCTTATAGTTAATACATGCATGTTGTGTTGAAGCCTTGTAAGCAGTTATTAGTGTTCTCATGTACTCAACTTGACACAACTGCCTTTAGATGTACTTGTTCAAGAATGATTGAAAAAATTAAATATATTTTATTAATAAAAGGGTAATGTTGCCGACTAAGGGTCTATTGGTCGCGTAATGCCAGACAGCCAGCCTTTGCATCTGAAACACACAATGGTCTGTGTAATGGAGCATATATAGTTGGTATTGCAAAAAGGAGGGAAGGCAGCGTAGTGGGAGGAGGATGAAATATACCATTAACAGTGTGGGAAAGTAAGGATGCTGTTGGCATAATAACAGTAATGACAGCGATTGCATAGTGCGGTGGGTAAATGCTGAAATAGGTAATGAAATACATTAAGGAGAAATTAGGAAGGTAAAAAATGGTGCGAAGGCAGCTCGGCCACAGGGAGGTCGGCAAACCTTTAATAGTAATATAAATAACAACAATAACAATATTTACGAGTAATGCCTCTATGTTTTTGTTAAAAAGAAACAAAGCAGTTAAGTTTTAATTTAACCCAAAATATTACTTGATCAAACATATTACGAACACCGCAATTGCAATGTGACGTTGACCAGGCGATCTTCATGTTTCACCTTTAACACCGTAACCTCAAATAATCAACAATTGCAACAGGTAGATGAACCTAAAATGGATATTATCCGGGTCCCAGCATTTCTCTACCATTTTCAGATTATTCCAAGAAGGATTATTGGTTAATGTGCATAGTTTATGTGTAATTTTAAAGAATTCCGACAACAAAACTATACTTTATATGTAAAACAAGTTGGTTTTTTATTAGAACCATTTGAAAAATTCAATGCCACTGCCAGGATTTGAACACTGTTCTCCTGCTCTATCCATTAAGCTACTGTGACAATTGATAGTATGGCATTCAATTTTCCAGCTGATTATTTTGATTGAGCCTTACGATGTCTCTGCTGGTAGACAACTGATGACTAAAGTGATATCACACTTCTGATTATTCCATATATTAGGGCTGCTCGCTGGAGCAGGGCTTTCCTTCATCCATTCTTAAATTAGTGTATTTAGTTTGTTTATTAAATTTTAAAAACAGTTCACAGTTGGGGTTGAAACACATAAACCTGCAAATCAGATTGAAAGAGCATATGAAAATTGAATGCCATACCGTCAAGTTGTCACAGTAGCTTAATGGAGAGCAGGAGAACAGTGTTCAAATCCTGTGTACCTTTCAATATACAAAAAAGAGAGGAGCATTATCATTTAATAAAGTAGGTTTTTATTTCTTCATTTAACAATGTGACAAAGGGAACGATAATTAATGCAAAAATGTGTTTGATTTTGATTGTTATCTTGCATCATTGACCCCATAACTGTGTGATTCACTTAGCATTGAACAGAGCAGTATTACGACCATCTAGCAGCAAATATATAAGTACATTTTTGTTTCTTTATTTTAAATGATAGACATGAGGAAAAGACAGTTAATACCCAAAAATGTATTTTAATTTCAAAGTTGTGTTATGTCTCGATAAACTGGTGCGTTACCGTATCATTGAATGGGGAAGAAAAACGGAGCATTACTACTGCCATTTAGTTACATAACCATGCTACTGCTGCCATCTTGTGGCTGTTAACCTTGGCACTGTCTGCTCATTTATGCAGTGCTTTTTCATTTTCTAAAGTTGGTATGGTTTTGCAGTACTGTGCAGTAAACAGACCCTTGGTCTGCAACATTACCAATAAAAGTATGTGTTTATTACATGAGCACCATCCACTGTGAAGTTTTAATTTGATAAATGAGTGAATGTTCACGCTGAAGTTTACTTTGCACCAAGTTGTAATATCAGAGACATGCTGATGATCGCAGACGTGCATGTTTTGTTTTAGAAGTGGAAATGAAACGTGCGAGAAGGAAGCAGCTGAACGTGCAGCCAAGGAAGGACAGACAAATGAAAGAACAAAGAAAGTGTGGCGCGAACACGAGAACCGTTGGAGCCATGATCGCTACAATGAAGATGAGCAAGCACCAAAGTCTAGAGAGGAACTGATAGCAATCTATGGTTATGACATTCGCAACGAGGAAGGCCCTCCACGCGCCAGGAGAAGGCGGAGATATGGGTAACTGCTTCCTCTTTCCATGCATTTTCTATCACACTTCTCGTATGTTGAATTACTTTTCCCCATTTCATGCTAGTTATCTCTTCTATTCATTTCAACGTTGGGTGCTATACTTTACTAAACGTAACCTCAACTCGTATATCACACCTGTAAGACATTTTCAAAGCACAGTGTTACTCATGATGAATGAAATAATATTTATTACATTTTACTTGCTGTAACCTAAACTATGTACAAATTTTAATTGTCTTGTTGCTACCTCGGTTTGCATGGCACCCTTGTCAATGCTTCCCTCTTTATCTTGGTTTTCCTGCTCTCCTTACTTCTCTTGCTTTCTGCAAGAACCCACTTATACTTCTCGTCTTCCCTGTTAACATTTTTATAGCTACAATTTTCATCTCTCCCTTGCATTCCATCAAATAATGTTGTACACTTTCTTTCTCAGCACACATTTCACTTCCTCTTATCTCTCTTAGAAATATTGTTGCTGTTCTCCTACCTTTTCTAGCCTGTTACAGTAATCTACACATGGTCTCTTTTTATTTGTTTATAAAATTGTACCAAAACTTCCTCTGTCTTCTACCCAGCATTTTACTATTTTACGTAGATTACTTTCATTTGTTTCTTCAAGTCTCCATTTATCTCCCATTCCTGTTTTCTCCATAACCCCTGCCCACCAACTCTTCTGCTCTTCATACATGGCTTTAAGATTTCTCCACCTTCTTTTACCAAACTTTTTATTATTCCATTCCTTGTTGTTTTGCAACTTCTCTTGGTATCCCCATATGATGCAGTCTGTGGCCTTCAGATCTGCGTTGCATAAAGTAGAGGTAAACTCAGGGAGACGATAGTGATCCCTGTGTCTTGATAAACAATGTTCTCATCCTTGTTGCAACATGTCTTACTGCAGTTTCAGTTGGTGTGACTATCAGCTTGTACTGTGCTATTTTGCTTTGCTGCAGATTTTTTTCTATGTGTTGGAATGTCCTGCTGCAGCCGTGGACGGGACGAATAAGAATAAACCTACTTTACAACATTGCAATTGCTCTTGTCAAGTACATAATTTATCACATTACAAAATTGGAGCTTTGTATAATGGTTACAGTTTACAAAGCTAGCTTATATATTACTCATCTATGTGAAAGTTATTACACTCAAAGAATTCTTCTACTGAGTAAAAAGCTTTACTTTCAGGCAATTGTCCAGAAATGTTTTGAATTTATGAGGTAATATGTATCAGAAGTACTAGATATTTGTGGCTGCCTTCAGTAAGGCAAGCCTATGTGCCATGTACTGTCTGATGGAGTAGTGCATATTTTTGTAGGTTCCTTTTATGAACATCAATGAATGGTAAATGTACATGTTCACAGCAGTCGTGAACGAAACATCTGGACCTGAAAACTCCAGCAGACCATGGCTTCTCAGCGCGGAAAATTCTTCTGATTATGGTTATAAATGCAAATCACTGTGAATAAGAAAACCAAAACTTTTCACAATAAAATCAATCAGATCAGTCATGCATGCACATACATTTCTATTGAACCCTCAGTAGTTGCAATGCTGTTGACATGACCTCTGTGACAGTTATGTATTCATGATTGGTGAGCAACCTGACGAGCCCTACCAGCAGATCACAAGTGTCAATCACAAGAAAATTTCTCGCCAATCATTGTTTGTATGTTTTAGATCACCATTTGCAATATCCCACATGTAGAATAGATTGCATTCTGTGGGATCATGCGAAGGGCATTAGTATCATACGTTGTTGGTGGCAAATTACTGGCGAGGGTGACCATTACCAGAACACTTACCCTTTGCTTGGCAAAATAAACCTGTTGGTCTTGTAGAAACAAATCACTCAGTCACAAGTTTGTCCATCTCATCATGCCTGAAATGCATATATATTAATTTGCTACCCAATAATTCTTCTAAACAGTACATTAATGCAGCAAAATCCAGTTTTTAAATAACCATTCTGCCAAATATTAATATAAAAATAATAGTTGCAACAAATCTTCACTTATCTTTTGGAATCCAAACAACATCAAAAAAGAGACCAAAAGGATATGTTGATAATGCAATGAAATCATTGCGAAACTAGTCCAAGCAAGGATTCCAAAAGATAAGTGAAGATTTGTTGCAACTATTATTTTTATATTAATATTTGTGTTATTCTTCACTGTTACTAGCTTCTTTTTACATTTATAACCATTCTGCCTTTAAAATTACATTAGTTATGATTTGTTTTCTAACAGGCATAGAAGCCTAGCATTTTTCACTCCTACTGCCATATTTTAACTTGGCATTTAAAAGCTGGGCAAGCACTGTTTATCTGATCGATGCATGACGGTTAATACTCAAGGACTTGAAGCTTTCCTGACACTGTTGATTAATAAATTTCTTTTGGGGACGTCAGCTAGGTAAGTGTTGGATTAATTTCCAAGCTTTCAACAATGTACTCTGTCACCATCATCAGGGAAATGCAGGCAAGTTGCTGTGGCGGTGGAATTTATACCTGGAGGGGACCAGCTCTCGCACTATCATTGGTTGATGCTGGCCAATGGTGGTTGAGGATGATAGAGCAAGCAGTCAGGTGTTATAGGTAGCCATGTCTTGCGTATTTGCTGATCTTTGTCTTTGTTAAAATTATTTTTGTTTGTTTTTATGTACATATAGTATTGGTAAAGTATAACATGTCCGGGCTTGTAGGCCGTGGTCGAATATTAAAATTATTAAAATAATTAAAATTTGAAGTTTCGTCCTCAGCTGTGGAGGACATCTTCAGAACTGAAATTGGGCAGGAACGACTAGCGACTGCAGATTCATGGAGCAGCGGATGGCAATATATACTGTTGAGGTAGTGGGAGGGGAGTAATTGGACTGCTGTGTTCTGATTGGCTGTTGTGCTGGCCAGTGCAAAGACACTGTAAGGCAGGTCTGGTTGAGCTTAAATCTGTCTTCTCTATTAAAATTATTGGGATGTTTGTATATTTCTATGGATTCTCTGACCATTCTGGGGTTGCGAGGACTTCTGTTTTTACAAATAATATGTCATGTTTGTCTAAGCCCAGGGCATGATCTGATTTATCTGTATGGCCGAGGCGACAGCATCTTTTGTGTTCGGCAATGCAGGTTTTTATGTGGCTTTTTGTTGTGCCTATGTAAGAATGGCCGCATGTACAGGGTATTTTGTAAACAGTGGCGGTAGAGAGCGCGTCCAGTGGGTCTTTAGCTGATTTGTAAATTTGTTTTAATAATTTTAATATTCGACCATGGCCTACAAGCCCGGACATGTTATATTTTACCAATAATATCATTGGCCGTGAAAGCCTACGAGCATACATATAGTGTGCATTATATCCAGTACATTTTTCTATTATTTTGTGGATGAAAAATTTATCTTATGGCCAGTATCGCAAGTATGTTGTGCCATCGCAGACTTTTCTGAGCAGTGTTGGTGTTCTTTGGCCAAGCCCAGATGTTATTTGATTTTGGCAGGGGGCTTTCTGATGCTGCATTAATACTCTTTCAGTTTTTCGCTTGTTACCATTAATTTATCATTCACTTCCTATTGTAATAATTATAACACTTTTACATTGTTGTACTATATATACGAGTGACACTTAATATTTTCCTTCAACACTTAACTAACACTTGTTCATCAATTTCTTCTCCCCCTGTCTGATATTATTCCATTTCCAGATGCCCATAATCATCCATTTTATGCTTTTTGCACCTTTGTTTACCTTTTCCACACTACTCTACACCGGCACCTTCTTCTACATAACCATTTTGTTGGTTTGTTTCAGACGTGGACCAAACAAGTACACAAGAAATTGGGAAGATGAGGATGCATATGGTAAACCACAAATCACAATCACGTCTTCACAGGGCAGAGGCAGACGTGGCGGGCGCAGAGGTGGAGGAGGAGGAAGACAGAGTAATCATATAGAATCACATGAAGAATTCCCTCCTCTTAAAAACTCTGCTCAGAGTGACAATGAAAACAGCAACAATAGCATTAATCAAAACGTGGCCATTCAGGGAACAACATACAGCAACAGAACAATAGGCATTAAGAGGAATACTAAAGAAGACAGAAATGTGAAGACTCAGAAAGATGCTTTTCCTCCGTTGGAATTGGAACCCCCCCAACAAAACAGAACTCCAAGTGCACGCGAGCCAGCAGCAAACAGGTATACTTGCCACATAAACAAGGTGTTTGGTAATAAATCTTTCACCAATTGTAAATACTTTCAAAATGCTCCAGTTACGTTTAGCAAAACTAGTTTCAGGAAATGTTGTCCCTATCTTTCTGTCATACCTTGCAGTGGGCTGATCATCCATCCCAGCTTATCTCCGATTCTACTCCTTGAGATGCTGCTCTATTACTCCTGCACATCATACAAAGAGGGTAAATAGAGAAATAATAAACATTAACAACAGCTACAACCCAATTTCACACAAACACGCCATGATCAGACTGGTGGTAAACCTACCATTAAGCCAGATGGAATACAAATTAGAACTTAATAGCATCATAGAAATTGCGCAAAAAAATGGCTACACAGAACATTTGGTAAAGAACAAGATTAATAAATTTATGAAACAGAAGAAAGTAAAAGAAATTAGCACTCTAAAAAGAATAAATGCAGAAACCAGCTACAAAAAATTCACCACCCTTTAGCACACCAAATATTTCAAAAGTTTTTAAAAAAAATGGGACATCAAGTTA
The DNA here is from genome assembly GCA_030762935.1 of Hymenopus coronatus. Classification (NCBI taxonomy): domain Eukaryota; kingdom Metazoa; phylum Arthropoda; class Insecta; order Mantodea; family Hymenopodidae; genus Hymenopus; species Hymenopus coronatus. The sequence continues at coordinate 62,095,778 of CM060889.1, forward strand.
GCCCCAGTTTAAACAACCTCCTCCATACAAACACAAAACATAAAATCCCCTCAGGACAATGTTTTAAAGAACACATGAGATATTATATAACAGACAGCTGTAGCACATCATTTTTGGACTCACAACCATAATTTTCATATCAGCCCAAGTTATTAAAATTAGTGCAGAGTCCATTTGGATTAATAATTTGGGAAAATCTATTAATTTTAAAAAAACAAAGACAAGGTAATAAATTTTGACATACCACAAACAAATGGACTCATAAAGCATAAAAAAGTTACTTAGAACCATTGTTAATATGGGTTTTCAAAATGCTTAGGGAGCCTTTTGAAGCTGGAATAATAATATTGTGTATAAAATTATTATCCAGGCTGAGCTGTCCACAGAAGTGCACAAAAACTGGGGAAGTGGTACCTCTAGCCTCTGAACTTTTATGTTGCTCAGTTGATAGCTGCTACATTTTTCAAACTGAACCTTCTGCAGTTGATTGAGGTGAGATTCATTTTTAGTAGTTGGAGAATGAACTGGGTGGTCTCTCCTTGTGCGAACAATTCCATGGTCTTGATATTGCCTCTTTCTCAAATAATTGAGTATATGATCCATTCTGTCTTATCTAGATTCTTTGAGCTGTTTACAAATATCTTTGTTGAAATTGTTTATTACCGTATTCAAGGCTATCCAATATTGGAGCTGAGCTGTTAAATTAAAAAAAAAAAAAATTTATATATATATTTAGCTCCTTTGTGGTGGGAAACTGTGACCTGGGCTGCGCCATGGCCGAGTGGTTAGACCATTCCCCTCTCACCTACATGTCCACCACATGTAGGACAAAGCGGTGCAGGGGCAGGTTTTCTCACCATTACATTTCACCAGTGCTCCATCTTCATTCCATGTGTCATCTGCGGTGCCATTTGTAGTAAAAGTGAGCGTTAATCAATATCAACCTTAAGTCAACAAGATAATATCAAAATACTGGAGCACAAGAGAGCAAATGGCTTCACATTAGACACCAACCAACAAAATCATTTTTACAAGAAATGTTGTCTGTTTGAGAGCAGCATTTACTGAAGTCACGTCAGAAACAAAGGCAGTAATTGACATTATGTGTGCAGGTAGAGGAAAGTGCTGCATTGCAACATTTTGCTAGAAATGGAAAGATGTATTTGCAAGCACATGGCAGTTGGCAGGAACCAAAGCTACTCAGAACTGTATAAATACATATTATCTTAGCTTATTCTTTGTCACTGTTTCTCTATGAGTCAGCTTTTAAACATTTCTGTGTGATGGTGAGATGGGAACTCGGATTTAGACAGAGAGATGAAACCTGACTCAATGGAACCAGTTTGCCATCACTCATCTGCTAGCAAGCTGATCTGGTGTGGCTTCAGTTTACCAAGGTAATACAATTTACAACTCTTTGTAGCTACAATGTCGCTATGTTCCATCATTAATTTTCTTCCATCTCTGCATTTCCTGTAACAAATTTTCATTTTCCTCAAAATGCAGAGCATGGAAGATTCACTGCCCTCAACGCCTGTGTTTTATTTCATCTCCATCACAAGGTTTTGCATTATGGGAAACTTTCCATTCTCATACATAGAACTTTTTTTGACGCAACAAATTCTTGTTGATATTGTCAAGGTCAGTCACTGCACTTTTCCAGGAGAATTAAATATACACTTCAATGCATTAACAAGCATTTGCTTCACTTACAATTCTTTCTGTGGTGCACATCCACCTGACAATGGTCAGCTGTTTTCCTGCAACAACCAGCTACACTATTTAGAGTGTTCTCCATTTCTTACATCTTCCTCAGGAAGTATTTGTACACACATACCATTTCTCTGGCTTGACTGTCAAGAATGCAGCCATAGTCAAAACTGTACAAGAACTGTTAACTACCTTACTGTTACACAATGGAATCAATTTATAGTTCAGAATTATTAAATTTCCTTGTTAACACATTGAAGCTCTGGTATTTCAGTAGTTGAAGGGCCAAGAAACCCAGGGTTTTTACGCCTACTTTCAGTTATTATTTACAGTACATCAATCAAAATTGCCTAAAAGTATTGGGATAATCTAAAAGTATAGTATTCAAGGATTTCTCAACAAGTAAGAAAAGTCATAACTTCTGTATTAATATTTTATTTTAAATTTACAACAAGTATCAAATATGAGTTTGAAAAAAACTGCGTAAAGCTGCTTACACTACATTTATTCAAAGTTCAAAATTTTCCAGAGCTTCATTTGTATCCTGAATTTCAGCTTCAGTTCACAAAAATCGAGGAAACTCCAGCATTTTAACATTTAAGAGCACAAACATAACAAATAGATCACCACCTTCAAGGAAAATGGCAGGACTACCCGAGAGCAGACAATATAACTAAATCTCCTAAAATTCCTAATAGTTGACTAAAGCAAGGACAGATGGTAGCACAAATCAGACAACCAAATGATAACTGATGTATGTTCTCTGCTGTAGAGCTCAAGACCGAGTTACGGTCGTGGAATTGCATTAAAAGTGCCCGAGCTATGCTTGGGCTCCAATGTGTTAAACTGGAGGCAAGTTTTCTCAAACATACTCTGAAACAGACTGCGTCTAATTGCCTAGAAACTACGATGTGATTGCGTATTTCATCCACCTTCACTTGTGACAGACTATAAGGTAAGGATTTCAGTACATCTCTCCCCCAATGTTGAGAGTCCCCAAGAAAGGTTAGGCTATAATTTAATGATCCTATATGTACTGAATCAAATAATTTATAAATGTGTTTGTTAAAGTTTGAAGCTTAAGTTGCTCTTCGCCTGTGCGCTTGGTTTGGAGTAGCGATTGACTCCTCTCAGGGTGTTTTAATGGGCTTCACAGATCCAGACTACTTGGCAACTTCTTCAATTATAAACACTAGGATTTTCTTTGCAATCATTTCGTACAGTTCTTATATGAAACTCAATGCTGCAAATATTTGTAGGCATATAATTCTACATGTATGCATAATCTCCAAATGGCTTTTCCATACTTGTGAAGAAGCCTCTTTTTTATGATAACCAAGAAAATCAACATGTAACTATGATACTTATTGTTGGAAAATACTTATACGCGACGAAAGCACAAGGAGTAATAAACATTTGCATCCAGCGATTTCAACTTAGGAATGCAACAGAACAAAAACATTTGAACATCAAATATTACAAAAATGACATGAAACTCAGAAAATGTTGGCAGATTTTGTGGTTAGGATATAAATATGCCTCAAGTTTTTAATAATAGAGTGATATATTGTTACAGGACTCCAGGCAGCTACAAGAACAACAAAGAGGAGAGTAGTATTGTTAACACAAACCCCTTGTTGAGCAGAAAGCTACGTGATGGTCCTCACACAGAAGTTGGGAGGGCAATTGGTCGAGGACGCAGTAAAAGCAACAGAGGGAGGGGAGGTGGGACTCAAATGTTTGAGAGTGGCGTTGGTATTGCAGTGAAAACAAAAGTCACTACAAGAAGTTCGTCGGAAACAAGAATGCCTGTCGGTGTGACGGCGCAGCACCAGGAAAGTAATAAAGGATCCAGTAGTGCTGTCCCTGTTGCCAGCCCTGCGTACCATTCTCACGACGAACCAACCAGGGAGTTTCATCGCAGGAGTAACAGTAAGTTGCCTTAATATCTGAACCGTTTTAGTATATAAATAAAGACACATTCAAGTAAGTTATATTCTACAGTTTGTTTTTATTTTTAGCTATTGCATTCCACCCTAAAATTAGATACGAAGATGCCGCTGGAAGTACAAATTTTAGGCTACCCTGAGTCCAAAAAAACACTTTTAGAAAAACCCCCTTGTGTGTGTGGGTGGACAGAATAACTCATAAACGAAAAATCAGTTAAATACCAAGCCTGATGATTATGCTCAGCATTTTTCAAGGATTTAACACAATTTGCATGAAACTCCTCAGACCCCAAACTACCCTTTACATGGAAACATTTTCGAAAATTTTGATTTCTTCAAAAATAGCTCGTAATGATTTTTATTGAAATACTGTATATTAAAAATACTTACATGACAGATAAAATGTATATCTTGATTTTTCTGCTAATAGCCAATGAAGACCTGTTTATTCTGGATGACTTTTGCATAACTGATAAACCTCAAGATAGACAAAAACTTACTGCACAAAAATGTAGATCTCAAAACACACTTTATTTTGTACATAGGTCCATGTGAACTCAAAAACAAAAAGTCGGTAAAATACCAAACTTGGTGTTTATGTTTAGTATCTTCCAGGGGTGCGACAGAAAGATTTTGATTAAAATGCCATATATTTAAGATATTTACATTTAGCAAATAAAATGTATATCTTGAATTTTCTGGGAATAATAGCCTCTAAAGATGTCTTTATTCTGGTTGAATTTTGCTGAATATTGCATAACTGCTAAGCTGCAAGTGATAGACAAAAACTTACTACACAAAAAAATGTAGATTTTGTTAAAACACACAATTTATGTCATATACATTTTTTTTTTTTTGAGATATTCCTTGTTATATGTTTCAGATTTGAAATACCTACTGTTCTCACACGAACATTTGTAAATTCCTAGCCATGCATAGAAACAGATTTCATTCACATGGCAACCAGCTTTTAAGACATTTGACTACCACTTTATCCTAATGTATTCCCTTATTTCGCTTCTACTTACAAGGAAGCAAGTAATAAGACTATTTCTGCTAATTTTATCTCAATTATTGCAAAATAAGCTGTTTAACAATAATTTGTTGCAGAGGTGTTGAGAAAGTCGTGTGAATGGAACACATCAGATTTTTACTGTCAGAAAACAAGCTGATACTTGATTGTGTGAGGAGATAGTTGACGTGTCGAATGTTTTGTTGTGCAGAAGGCAACTCAGGTAGTCAAGTTCAGCAGCCAGCAGTGCCACAAGGTGTGGCTGTTGCTCCAGATCGCAGACAGCAAGCAGTGGTGCCACCTAGGATGCAACAGCAGCAGCAGCAGGACAGCAGTAGTGGCAACCGTCCCAAACGATACTCATCGCTCCGCCAGCGTTCACTGCCAGAGACTGGGGCTGCCTACCAGCCACCGTCTCCATACTACCAGCCTGCTACTGAACTGGAGACTGTCGATGCCAATAGTAACCGTCCAAAACGTTATTCATCGATACATCAAGTGTCAGGGGCAGTGTACCCCCAACCAGACCCTGCTGCACCCTACTTCCCACCAGCTGGTAAGTTATACTTGTCATGTTGGCAATATGACATGTACATGGTTACACAATTACTTTTTGAAATACTTGAAAAATCTGCTTTTCAATATTTTATTGAGCATTAACAAAAAATGAAAGGCTAATTTGAGGGAATAGAAGCTAGTGAGTCATATAATAAGCGAGTTGTAAATATAACACTACATCACTTGGGCGGGGTATTGTTCCCTGGGAGGCTGTAGATTGCTGGTGCTCTCTAGTGACAGGATGATGAATCTCTCAAGGGTGGTTGGTGGTGGTAATTCATTACGTGGTCTTTGTGTTTATGTAGATGAATCTTTTCCCAGGTTTCTAATTCGTAGCTGTTTTTATAGGTTTTAAAAGTTTTATACTGGGTGTGAGGTCATTGGACAAAGATGCTTATGTAACTAGAGGTGAAATACTGCTGCAAAGTCCAGGATACATACACATAGACAAAAACCCATTAAAACATGCGTCAGGACTCTCCGGAACACACTAACAGCAGCCGATAAATCGTATATTAGAACAGATTTTCCCGTTATACCCAGATTATATGTGCCACCAAAAATGCACAAACCAGGTAACAAAATGAGACCCATAGTGAATAACATAAACTCTCGTGCATACAAACTAGCAAATGACTGTCAAAAACCTACTTTCCAAACTCTCAGCATAAAAACTCTATAGAATTAACAATACAACTTTCAAGGATAAATATTGCACTGACAGAAATGATGTTACTGCATTGTTCCCAAGCATAGCAACAAGAACTATTGAAACTTGTAGAGCAATATACCCAGTGCACAAACAGAAGACTGCGTAAAACTAACTAAGCTATGCCTGGACTAACCATGGGCAGCCCTCTGTCACCTTTCTTAGCAGAGTTATATATGAGTTATTTTGAATGCCAAATCACAAACAGTTTCCCACAACTTTTCAGAACCTGCCATAGTTCCAATAAAACTTGCAGAAGATACCCTAAAATTGCTAAATTTACAAAAAAAATCCATAAAATTCAGTATGGGAAAAGAAGAAAATGTAGATATTAAAATCATTAGAAAGCACAATAAAGTTACTTTTGGCATCTTCAGAAAACAATACCTGTAGCACAACCCACAGACTGGTATATCTACCTCTGGAAAATGATGAAAACCAGCACATCATCAAAAACGCCTACCAAAAAACTCCATTAGATAAGAAGATTAAGAAACTGGAAAGACAGAAACATATTCAAGAAATAACAAAATCCACAAGAACCACAAAGTTCACTTACCACCCTTGGGCATACCATAAATATAAAAAAATCTTCAAAAAACAAAACATCACCTTAGCTCATCAAAATCACCATAGTATACAAAATCTGTTGTGCAACAAAACCAAAGACTCCAACCCTAGAGAAAAGTTAGCTGGAATATACCAAATAGATTGTAACGGCTGTAATCTAGTATATGTAGACAGAACTAAGAGGAACATTGACATGTTTATACCAGGTTCTGCTACAGATTAGAAACCTGGGAAAAGATTCATCTACAAAAACACAAATACCACGTAATGAGTTTTGAATTACCACCCTTGGGAGATTCATGACCCATCACCAGCAATCTACAGCAGCGCAATCAGCTGGAGAATTGTTATATTTATTTATTTATTTATTTATTTATTTATTTATGCTAAGCATTATACAGGTGAATATGATCGGTGTTCAGCCCTGGCTCTTTACCGGTCATACTCATATTTTACAATAGTTTATTAATTCTAGTTTATTACACCATTTTGTCTATTTACTGTCCATATCCATTTATTTTTCACTTTGCATAAGAATTGTCCAATCTTCTTACTATCTTTTTGAAACATTTCAACTACTACTACATTTCTATCTATTTTAAACCATTTCTTATTAATATACTTTTTTCTCCAAATTTCAGTTCCTTTACATTTAAATAAAATGTGTTCTATATCTTCATTTCCGCCACATATAGGACATTGATTTTGTGGAATACCTTTCCTTAGACCTTTTAATCTCCATACTCCTGCTTTCAGCCATGCAATACCTTCTCGCTCCTCTTTATTTGTCACATCAATGTACTTTTCCCTTCCCCATGAGACTTTCATTGGTATATAGAAAACTAAAGATCTCTTTTCAGTTATTTCACTAAATATTTTTTGTATTTCTATATCCTCAAATCTTTTCCTTGCCAACTTCCAGAAGTTATTCACATTATTTTCTCTTCTTCTCCACATTTCCCCTAACCCACTACTTTCCAGGTTATTTCGAAGACAGTCTACCCATCCCTTGTTCTTTAAACTTTTCTCTTGATATACTAAACACTGTTTTAACAAATTCCTTTCTTCCAATTTCAATATCCTATGCCAAAATTTCAATGCCCTTTCCATAATCTTTCCCTTACTTGCCACTCTACCCAGCTCTATTTGTGCTACCTGCCTAACAGTTGCATTTGGTAACCCCAGTATTTCTTTGCAAAATTTCCTATGCACCTCATCTATGCCTTCCCATCCTCCTTCTAATCCCCATACTTCTATCCCATATAGCATTTTTGCCTCAACCACCATATTGTACACTTTTTCTAACCATCTAATATTTATATTAGGTGCTTTGTATTTGCAACTTCTAATAGCTGATAAAGCTCCTTTTCCTTTTGCCAATGCAAATTTCTTTTGCTTTTCCCAATTGCCACCACTATCAATTTTAACTCCTAGATAAATACATTCTCTCACTACCCTGTACTCCTTTTCATTCTCATTCTTCCATTTTTCATATTTGCTCAATTTTCCCCCTTTTTTGAACACTACAATCTGCATCTTGTCCTGGTTCACTTTTAAACTCCACTCTTTACAGTAATTATTTAATGTTTGCAAGGATTGTTTCAAGCCATTCACTGTAATTGCACCTATAACTAGATCATCTGCAAACAGTAATCCTGGAATCTGAATATTATTAATTACTGGCATCGAGTTATTATTTCTCCCAATTTCTGTTAATACATCATCTATATATAAATTGAATAGGACTGGACTTAACTTACATCCCTGTCTAAGGCCTTTCTCTTGTTGGATTTCTCTTGTTACAACCCCTTCCTCCACTCTTATACAAAAAGTATTTTCCATATATAATGCTCTAAGGGTGTCCACCATTTGTTTACTCACTCCTTTAGTCAACAACTTATGCCACAGCAATTGAAGCTCTATCCTATCGTATGCTTTCTCTAAATCCACAAAAGCCATATATAACTTTCCTCTTTTGTCTTTCAAGTATTTATCTACCAGTATTTTTATAATAAATAAGTTATCAACTGTCCTCCTCCCTTTTCTAAAGCCCATCTGAAGTTCCGAGAGGATATCATATTCTTCAACCCATGTTTGTATCCTGCTTGCCATAATACCAGTAAAAATTTTTCCTACATTTGATAATAATGCAATGCCTCTATAGTTGTTTGGTTTGTCAACACTACCCTTGCCTTTGTATATTGGATGTATGATTGCTTTCCTCCACTTATCTGGTATGTAACCCTTCACTTTAATTGTGTTAAATAAGTCTACTAAAGCCTTAACTCTGTTTATTTCAGTGCACCATTCCTTAAGGAACTCTGCTGGGATTCCATCTATTCCCGTTGCTTTATTTCTCTTCATTATTTTCACCTGTTGGATTATTTCTTCACTTCTTATTATATCATCGAGTATATCTACATAGTTATTACCTATTTCCCAATTTCCTATCTCATTTTTACTCTTTTTTTCCCCATACAAATTTTTAAAATATTCCATCCATTCTCCTGGTTTTATACTTGGTTTTGTTACATATTTATTATACATTGATTTCATAACCTTCCATATCTCATTTGCATTATTTTCATTTAGAATTCGTATCAAATTACTTTCATATTTTTTCATCCAGCTTGTTTTCTTTTGTTCCAGTAATGAATTATATAAATCCCTCCCTTGCATATACTCTTTCTTTAATTCTATGTTTCCTAATTCCCTCCACTTTATGAGCAGCTGTTTGACTTGTCTTTTAGTTACTCTACATTCTTCATCAAACCAGCCCTCATCTCTTTTGTAAACCTTCTTTCTCATTTTCATTTCCTCCCCAGCCCTTAGCATAATGATATTTAAGATATCCATAGCACTTTCAATTTCTTGTTCCTTTATCATAAAACTTATTCCACACTGACATATCTGGCCATAATTAGAGTTTAGTGTCTGCCTAAATTTATTGCAATACTCTTCCTTCCATTTGTATCTACTGTATTCTTCTATGTTGCACTTTTCCTCCCTTAAATTATAGACTATTTGCTCTGTGCATGTTTTTATGTCTACTATCAATGGAAAATGCCCACTGTTGGAACTTAAATTTAGTATCTTAAAATTACTTAAAATATACCCCATATTAATTGGCCATAATACATAATCAATCACACTTTGACCATTATTACTAACATACGTATATTCTCCATTCACATCTTCTCCATATTTCCCATTCAAAATATCAAAGGCATTCAATTCACAGAATTCTATAAATTTCATATAGCCTTTGTCAACTATCTTATCTTTGCTGTATCTAATTTTCTCAGGTTTCTCTAATGTATCATTACTCATCCACCTATTCCCTCCAATAACATCATTTTCGCCAATCCTAATATTAAAGTCTCCCATTAATATAATCTCAGAATTACCATATCTCTCCTTTAAATGTTCTATTTCTATCTCTAGGTGTTTAAGGAGGTCCGGATTATGAAAGCGCGAAGGAAGAGGAGGATTGTATACTATGCCTATACATATAACATTTTCCACTATTTGTTTCTCCTCTAATACAATCCATAGTATTTCTTTTCTCCTTGACCAAGTTTCTTTAACTCCTTTACTTAACGTTTTCTTTACAAAAAAGCCTATGCCTCCAGATGCCCTCCCCTTTCTTGCTACCTTATCTCCTTTTATCCCTACAAAATCAAAATCCTTTACGTAAACCTGGTCCTCTTTTAGCCATGTTTCAGCTACCGCGAGATAATCAAGTTTTGTCAATAATTGATTTAAACTCCCCGCATATATTTTGTTTTTAACTCCCTCACAATTCCAGAATCCAAGCCTCCTTATATTCTCCCTTCCCTATTGTGAGCCTAATCTAAATCTAAATGTTTCTAGAGTTCTTTTACTCCTTAATTGTATCCCTTCTCGGGAAGAAATAGTTTTATTTCTATCTAAAACTAGCATGCTGCCATGTTCAGATGATATGATGTTGTCTTCTTCCCCTTCTGTATTTTCCCCGCTACTCTGTTGCCACGCCTTCTTTCCCTTCGCAGCCAAATTACGTGCGGCTATTACTTCCCCTCTTCTCGGTGACACTATTTTCCTAGGTGACGTCACTCTGGTGGCTCCTCCTCCTGTTGCTTCCTCTGTTGACGTCATTTCTTCGTCAGCTGTTATTTCTCTCGTAGGCAAGTTGGATGACGTCCTATCTGCATATGCCGTTCTCATATCCATGCTGACAGGCAGATTTCGGTTCAAACACTCACTTTCACTGTCTTCACCCACATCCATTCCTTTTTGCTTGGACTTTGATCTTCCTGTTGTACTTCCTAAAGTTGGCGTTGACATCTGCTGAGTAATTTCCTCTGTGCCTGATTGGGGTTCTCTTAGCTCCTTCTTGTCCAGATGCGATGTCTTTTCTCCGTCAATCCACAATTGGAAATTTCTAATATAAGCTCTTCTTCCCTGGGCTCTTGCTTCTTTCATTTTTTGTACCAAATTTCTTTGCAGAGCTCTCTTCTTAGGTGATAAATCTTTATTAATAAAAATGTCTGTTCCTTTTAATTTCTTGGCTCTTTTAAGTACTTCATGTACTAATTGGGCTGTTGCAAATTTCACTATAATTGTTCTCTTGCCAAGTTGTCTTCCAACTCGATAAGCTTCAATAATTTCCCATCTGTACAATTCCAAATTCAGCTTTTCCTTCGTTATTTCTAATATTTCTTCTGCTGGCCATTTATACCTTCTTTCCTTAACTCCTGTGAACACTAAATTAAATCTTCTCTCCCTTTCTTCCAATCTTTCCATTCTTTCCTTAACCATTTCAACTTCCCTTCTTGCTTCCTGCACCTCAACTCTAACATCTTCTTTGATATCTGTTGCCATCTTTTCCAATTGTTTACCTATTCGTTGTTCCATACCTTCTATTTTGTTCATTTTCTCAGTCAGGTTTTCCAGCATTGTTATTATATCTGCAGGGCCGGGGTTTACCTCAATTCCTCCAATCACTAGCAACAAAGTTATAACACTTGCTAAAACCAATATGTTTGTCATCTTCTCTCCAAAACTGTGTTTACTATTCACCAATTTTACTTTTCTAAACTGTCCAATTCTTGCTCTATACACTGTAATGTCCACTCCCATCGTGACTTAGATCCTTCTTCCTTCACCGCAGGAGCACCTCTCAAAACACAACCTTCCTCTATCACTGCTGGCTTAGCACTCCCGAATTGTTATAATGGGAACATGTGTTCACAATCATTAACTTACATATCAAGTATTAAGTAGAAGGTTAATAACAGTGATTTGTTTGTTAAGTGTATTTGTTACTTGAACATGTTTCAGCTCTATCCAACTGGCTTGTTGAGGTCTGTGGTGGCAGTAAATCAACGTTTAACATGTGTGTGATTTGTTTTTTGTAATAAAAGAAAGTAAAAATAAGTATAAAAACCAGACCACAAGAACACATGAGATACAAACAAACAGAAAAATGTGCAATTTCTGGCCTACCAAATATGAACTCGACACATGGGAAAAAATACTCATCATAAAAAACAAAGGACATGTTAAACTTTGATTTACTGCCAGGAAATTGAAGTTCATGCCACCTCAACAAACCTGTTGGATATATGCTGAAACATGTTCAAGTAACAGTGACGGTCAAATTATACATTATGTTAATTTGTTGAGTTGGTTTTTTAACACTATGTCACTTACATTCTTATTATGAGGAAGACTAGTTTTTTTTTTGTTTCTTCACCATTACCATAGGTACAGTTTTGTAGAATGAAACATTAGTAATGTTATCAGAATTACACTCTTATCACTAAACACTGTAACGAAATTTCATTGTATTTTGATATATCTCTCAAATTGTTTTATAGCCTGTATTTTTATGAAGAATGATTCACTAGGGACATTGAGTGTTGTAATGAATTATTCTTAGCCTGCAGTTCCTTTATGATTTCTGGTAGCTCTGAAAAGTGGCTACATATGTACTTCAATTTATTTTCTTAGCAACTGAGTTGAAGCACTCTTGAGCTATCTTTATAGAAGCTGCTATTCTTTTTGCATCATTGAAATGTTTAGCATAACAACGCACAGCCTCCAACCACGAGTTAAAACAAGCTGAGGAGGTAATGCTAACTTTGCAGCTAATTCCCTGAAAACTCTAGCAGGTGCTTTAATGAAAATGTTGTTGAGATTGGAAACAGCCTCTGGATCTAAACTTGTCAAACGAACTAGTTTGGGATACACAACTTGTACTGCACTTCCTGCCTTTACAATGTATGGAGTGGCATCTGTAAGAACACTCGTATTTTATAGCATCTACACACAGTGGCCTGTGGTCTCGTCCAGCGAAATCCAAATCTTTTCATGTTTTAACGCTTCCCGAATGCCTCGAATAACTTCGTTGAAACACTCGGGCACACACGTTTTGCGAAGGGTACATTCATCAGGCACTGTTTTATTAGTGTGCTGTTCTAAAAAAGCTTTAATATGGATATTACTTATTTTCCTAAGAGGAATGTTTGCACTTATAAATGCTGAACATAATTTCTTGGCAAATGAGTTACGTGAACCTCCAGGTACATTGACCTGCTCACTAAATGACGTAGTAACAAATTTTTGACGTAAAGCAGAATTTGTGGCTGTAATTTTTTTTGTGCTTCACAGTGTTAAGATGCTGTACTACTTGGAACTTTTTGTTAGAAGCAATACTTTGTTCACATGACAAACAAAATAATAGTTGTCCATCTGCACTAAAATTATCACTCCCAAACTCAGTAACACAGACAAGCGTGGCAATTTTACCGGTGGCATTACAAAGCAGTGTTTTTCACCCCTTACTGTTACTTGTGAACTGTGATTGCAACTGCAAGTAAACCTGACCAAACACACCCAGCAGATATATGTTACATCACGCTATGAAGGGGAACGCTAGCTTCTGTTGCAACATGAGTAAACAATTAGCTGATACAACAAAATCACACTAGTCGTCGTTTCAAGAAAATAAAAAAAACTATTGCATGTGTGAACTAGCTAGAGTTTTTATTTAGGCTAGAAATAGAAATAATATGTCAATACCTGTTAATTTTTAAGAAATATGCATGCAAAATCAGTTTTTCCCAAAATATGCAATTATATGCATTTTAAAACTGCACTAGTGGCCTCTTAAGGTGAGAATGGTAAAGAAAACTGCATTTAGACTATTCAAAAACTGTATGCATTTTGCATACAAATCCAAGCTCTGTTTATTAGTGATTGCAGCATTTCAGTGCAAAATGTTAATTCATTTGATTCTTGGATGTTCTTGGTTATTTCAAAGCCTCAATGCTACATTCGAATCCTTCAAGGAATTAAAACTAGGAAAGGGAAAGGGATAAAATTAGGTGTTCATTTGGTGATAATTTTACTTCCCTTTTTGGCCAAAATATCAGCAATTTCATTGCCTTGGGCTGGAATCTATTGGATTACTGTTCTTTTATGTAAATGAGTTAACTGTTGTATTATTTTACTAAAATGTAAAGGCTTTTGGGTGTAATTGTGATAATGGCTGCTTTTGAATCGGATAGAATTAACACTTTTATGTGATAAAAGAGATTTGGCATCAAAATTTGTTAAACACATGTCTAATGTTTGATAAAATGAGAAGTATTGCTCCAGCATCAGTGAATATTAGATTCTGCCCATCACTAATACTTCTAGAGGGGTAAGTTTTGAAAGATATTGTTGTGACAGGCTTCGTGGCACCGCAGCCTGTGTATGGAGACACGCCACAACATCCGCAGTCTACTGGAACGCCACCACTACAGCTCTTAGCTGCACACCCAAGTGCTCCAGCTTATGCTGCAACATTTCCATCTACAACAACACAGTTTGTAGGACCTCCCCCTCCAAGGATGCTGCCACCTGCTGCTGGAGCTCCACCAGCGTATATACCAGCACCGGCACCTGCGCCATCTATCATCAACTATGTACCACCTCCACCTGCGTACACAGCTTTCCAGGGCTTTACTGCAGTGGTAAGTTTACTTCTGTTTCTGTCTTACATTCACACAACTTATCTCTTCCTGTTCTATAAAAACTATTCCTCTATCTACTTGATGCTAATCGAGATAAACATTAGCAGAAATACTTCCTTTGAAGTAAAAGGGAAGTAAGGAAATATACAAGGATAAAGTGATACTCAAATGTTTTAAAACCTGGTTACTATGTGAAACAATTGAGATTCGGTACGCTTTGCATGATGCTGTTTGAGAAATGTTAGGTAAATTAAAACTCAAAACCACTAATAAGGAATATCTTGAAAATGCTCAGTTCTACAAGAAAGAAGTATATGACATAAAATATTGTTTTAAAGAGATTTATATTTTTGTGTAGTAAGTTTTTGTCTTATCTCTTTAGGTTAGCAACTATGCAAAATTCTGCAAAACTCGATCACTTTTGAGAAAACAAATTTTTCCATGTAAAGGATAGTTTGTGGTGGGGGATTTACTTGAAAATCTTCTTTTACATCCTTGGAAGATACTGAACTTAAATCTCAAGTTTGGTATTTATTGGCGCACGCGCCCACACACATGCACTCACACACACACACATATACACACACAAACTTTTTTCTAAAAATGTATTTTTTTTTATTCAGGGGATCCTCAAAATGTATTTCCGATCAAATCTCGATATCAAATTTTTGGGTGCAATACAATACCAGCTCTATACACTATGTACATAATATGTGTAGAGAAAGTAAAAATGGTTATGATATAAATTATGTGTTTTAAAGAGATAAAAACTGTTTGGGGGGGGAAGATTTTGTCTATCTCTTCCCGTTTAACCGTTATGCAAATTTCATCCAGAATAAATAGGTCTTCAGAATCTATTCCCTGAAAATTCAAAATGTACATTTTATTTGTGATGTAAATATCTTTAATATGTAGTATTTTAATCAAAATCATTTGAGCCATTTTTGAAAAAAACTAATTTTCAAAATATTTTCCATGTAAAGGCTAGTTTGTGATAGGGGATTTTCTTGAAACTCTTTGTGTCGCATCCTTGGAAGATACTAAACATAAATACCAACCTTTCGTTTTTGAGTTATCATGTTCACACACATGGACATACGTTTTTCTAAAAATGCTTTTTTTAGAATACAAGTGAGCCTAAAACATGTATTTCTGATAAAGTTAGAATACAATATCTTCTGTATATAAAGGGAAAAAAGGCAGTTTGACGATTGTGTGTTGTAGCCGCCGCCACCACCAGCTGAGCTGTACCACCCCCAGGCCGGCATCACGTACTACAACACAGAGGAACAGACCATTGTTCCACGTCCCATTACACAAAAAAGACAGAGGAGTGCAATTCCTATAGTGCCACCTCCAGAACGTGCTCCAAGAGGTCGAGGAAGATCAGCCAGCAGCAGGGAGGATACTCCAGTGGGCGACACCCCTGTCCCAGTATCACCACCACCTGCTCCTGCTCCATCAAACTTTGAAGATGCAGAAACTGTTCCTACTAATGAGTGTCTCCCAACAGTAGCATAGAGGTCAGCTGCTTCATTACCTAGTTCCATATAAGATATTGTAGGATTAAGTTACACTGAAATTAATTACGTAAATACTTTGGGTGAAATGTGGACACTTACTTAGTTTTCCTCGGGTGCATTTCAAATACGTTCATCTTCATCGTCGGCGGGTGTTTGACTGGCTTCAGAAGGGGAGGTTACATTATAATTACCTCTGTGCTACCAATTGGTTTTCTTGGAGGTGTTGTCTGCTAGTGGTATTTCAAAATTCATAACTCTGTGTATGTTTTTCCTTAGGTGTATCCTTTCCCAAATTGCTAGTCCAGTAAGTGTAAGGCAGTAAAATGGATTGTTTAAATAAATGTACTGCTTATCTGGGCACCCATGTTTTGCTTGCTGATTACTTAAGGAATCCAGTAAATAGTTTAGCCAATGTAATTCTGAATAAGTAAAGAAGACTTGCAGAAAATTTTGCTCAAAGTTGCTGTATTATCACCGTTTGTGGCAACCCCCCCCCCTCTCATGCACACACACGCACACCTAATTTTCTAAACATTTTTTGGATACAGGGGACAGTAAAACACCTATTTCCAGTGAAATCTGAGTATTGAAGTTTTGGGTGGAATACAATACCTTCTCTATACACTTTATGGCGAGCTGGATTGTTTGAATTTACAGTATTTATCCAAATACAACACAATGTTTTTTTTGCAAACTATTAATGTTGGGAAGTTGGGGTCGTCGTCTTGCATTCACAATACCAGTGCTATAGTGATGAAGCCTGGGGAAATTGTAAAGATTGTGGCACAATTGCCACCAGGTACATTTTACAATGGAGTCTTTTATTACGTATGTTGTCTGAATACAAAATGTTATCAGTTGTGCTGTCGTCGTCACTATCACATTGTTTCACTCTCCTACGAGTCAAATTAAATAAAAAAAAGGAGGGGACTTAATCAGCTTGTGTCCCTTAATTTGTCCAAAATATAAGGAAAAACTTAAAATTTCTTTGAATAACTACGTTAAATTCCAAAATTAAGTTCTGAAAATGGGAGTTGACTTGCATTTGAGGTTGCCTTGTATCCGGATAAATACAGTATTTTCTGTTCTCGTCTAATAGTGTTTTATTAAAGTTGTTTATTGGTAAATAGTGAGTGCCTTTTAGCAACTGTCAACTCCCTGTGTATAATCATTTATCTGCTTTGGTGCATAATGACAGGGTTTTGATTTGAGCATCTAAAGTTTCATTTAGCTTCAAAGTTTTGTTATTCTTACGTTATGGAGTTTAAATCATCATGCCTTCTATTGTGTAAGCAAATTGAATAAATAGTTAAATTTGATAGCTAAATGGTATTAATATGAATGTGCTTTGTTTTCAGGGTTATAGCAGAACTGGAGCGTTCTGGTTAAGGATCAAAATAAAGTGCAAGTTATATCGTCTTAATGTGTATGCAGTTGTTACAGAAACAATAAAAGAACTCCTAAGATAATTTCTATGCACTTAGAGATTAGAAATTAAAGTGTACCGTTAAAAGCTTGAGAAGCAAGAAGAACGTTACAAGTGCATATTTTAAAAGTAAGTAATAAGTGTTATTAGAAAGTAATGAGATTTATTTTAATATTAATATACTGGGTGTTTTTATGTATGCTGGTAGAGCAAACATGTGATACTTGACTGGTGAGCCTACACAAGACTCTCTCCCAGGAAGGAGCACTGAATGTGGTTACATTGTAACTCCGGCTCAGGGTAAAGAAACAGATAGGAATATATCACAACAATGCTAGTAAAGGGAGACAACAGATACATCAGCATCTAATTTGATTTCTTGTAACTTTTTAGTAAATGTACCATACAAAACAAGGTTTTTCGTCCAAAATATTAATGTTTAGAACACATTTGCAACGTATATTTTCCAAATACTAACTAAAAAGTTTCAAATTTCACGGGTGTGGCACACTGTGGGGAAATTTTGTGCGTTTCATGTCGCGCGAAAAATTAGCTGTTAATGGTCATATGAGCATTCTCGTTGGAAAACGATTACTCTCCGAGACTAAAATAAAATCAAAGGCCTTCCTTTCACGTTGATGGTTCTACGTAATCTCTTGGAATTTTTGTCGTAACCTGTTTCAAAATGGAAGGAAACTAGTCCTTCAAAACATGTTCTGGCAAAAATCCCAAGTAAGTGTTGTTTAGTGTAAATAATCGACTCGTCAAATAAATGAATATAACAACACTGTTTACAAACTTCCATAAAAAGAAAAGTGAAGTAATGATTTGTTATTTTTTTGCTTTTAGTTTGTTTTTTTATTAGTTTAAAGATCTATTTAATGAGTAATTGCAATTGTTAATTGTATGTATTAAATTTGAGTGAAAATATTTATGTTGTTACAGATAACTTTCATTCCAGAACAAAAATGTAAAATTAAGTTTTTCAAATTAAGAGCTGAAGTTTTCCTGACGATATAAGCAGGTAAGTTCATGAATTGACTGCAATATTTCAAAGATGTACATCATCTTAGTCTTCAGGGTAAACTGATAACTGGATTTTTGTCCTAGTGAAGCTAGCATCTGATATTTAATATGACTGAGGTATGGGACCTCTAAGAAAACTATATACGTGTGACAGTTATACATTTCCAGCACTGTATATATATGAGTGCATTAAATACTCAATAAAAGATCATAGCAATCAAAGTAAAAACATGCATATACACAAACATGACACAAAATTATTTCATAGACAGGCTAAGAGGAACGTTATGTAACAAAAGTAAAACCAATTCATGTGTCTAAACAAATAAAACAGATAACTGAAGAAAAGTGTAAACTTAAAAGTATCTCTCAGAAATGTATTTTACTCTATAGAGGAGTATAAAATGTTAAATAACTTATGCTGTATAACTGTAACCCTTGTAAAGTACGTACTCAAGTTATTATTTATACTATATGTTTAATTTTGTAATCAATCTGTTGATCCTTGTAAATTGTGTGTTACAAATGGAAATAATAAAGAAACGGAAATAGCTTGAACATGGGCCTGTTTGAAAACATTTTATAGCACGATGTGTTGTATAAGAATGCAGTGGAGTTTTCTAATTATGTGTTAGACTCCTTATTATGCTATATCGAGTTCAAGCTCAAAACATTACGTGTATAGGGGTGTTTCAAAAAGAATATACGCATCTCGAATGCTACATTTATTTAACTCTAAGACATACGAATATGAACTTTTCACACATATGTATGAACCTCTTAAGTTCAGATTACAGATGTTCCCACCAGCGACACAAACAATATCACAGCGATACTGAAATTCTGCCCATACTTGGGAAATGAAATGCATTTTATTTATGGACGCTCTTTAACTGCTGTGGTTCTCAGCGTCCCATTCTATACTGGGCATGAAAGACCACTTAATTTAGCTCAGAGGCCTCTCTATCAGGCTTGAGGTTCTTTTACATGCCTTAAATCTACGACACGGGACCAACAGCTTTACTGCCCTTGTGAAGGAAGCCATGCTAAGGGTTTGTATGCCCGAAAAAATCCATCGTCCTCCACTGGATTTGAACCCGCGACCTTGGGTATATGAAGTCAGCATGGTAACCACTACACCACGGAGGGTGACCCCATACTTGGACAAGCAGGTCCTCCATCACTGATGTTATGGCAGTACAGACCCAGGTGTTCTACTCTTCCAGGTTCTGTGGGAGTGGTGGTACAGAAATGTTGTCTTGAACAAAACCTGCGGTGCCAAAGTAGTAAAAGCGGGCATTAAACACTACCCAAAAAAACGAAACCCACAGGAAGTAGTCACAGGGTGTCAAATCCGTTGACCGTGGAGCCCAGCTAAGTCGTCAGCTCCTTGATGACCAATCCAATAATTCGGTAGAGTTTCATTCAGATATTCAGGCACTCTTTGACTCCAGTGAGGGGGTGCCCTGTCTTGTTGAAAACTGAAGTTGTTTTCGTGTATCCTCCAGTTTTGTAACATAGCGAGATACGGCTGACCATTAACCATATTTTCATCAAAGAATACACAGGTGTCTGGGATATCGCACAAAACACATTTATCTTGGAGTATCGTACATGTGGGTTCTCTAGGCCCCAAATTCAAACATTGTTTGTTTACCTGACCTCTAACATGAAAAGTCACTTCATCAATGTGTTATCATTGTCAATAACATCAAGAATCTCGTTACAAAATGCCACACACTTTCGTTTGTACGGCTTCATGACACGCTAAATTGCTGTTGTAGGCAGCCAGGACTCTTTCCTGTATCTACAAACTGTCGACACCGTCTGTGAATGTTCCACCCATTTGGAGGATCAATGTAGTACCTCAACCTGAAACGTCTTTGCGAACCAATGAGATGCTAGCTTCACGTGAATCCAGTTATCATGATGATGTTGGAGTCAATCCTTGTGCTTACCTGGCTAGAAGTCGGAGATGATCTTGCGAGCTTGTAGTGACAAAAGTGTCTCTATGTTGCAGGCACTGCCTTGAGAAGGGAGTACTTCTAGTGCAGCAACGCAGATGGACGAGTGTAAGAAGCCCACTGTCAAGAAACACTTGTATTCCAGTATATAACTTTAGTTCAACATTTCCACACTTCTACTGCTCTAATGTTTAATGATTTTAAACAACTACTACATAATTATTTTAATGACTACAAAACAGGTCGTAACTGATAATTTACTTATGACCTGTTTGTGCTCTTCAACAATATTGAAGAATAGTTTTTAGGATACTAAGCAATCTGTGTAGTAAATTCTGAGCCTCAGTAAATATTTTACACAAATACATTTTTTTTAAATGATGGGTTACGTTTGTAAAACACATGCTTCAACTACAGTAAAATTTTCATTAAAATAACTTTGCTAGTTTTGAAGAAAAGTGCTCCCAAATTTGAAAACTTTCAAACTTCAGAAAACTACATTTAAAGAAAAGCTAAATGTATCTGCCACATCTCACCATATTTAACCAACCCAAATAGCAAAATGCTGTCTGAAAAGTGCCAAGAAATTTTAGAGCGGAATGCAGAGTTTTAAATTATTAGTAATAAAATGAATACCAAATGACATAGCTGAATGTTTCTTCATTTTTATTAAACGCTTTTGTCTACTATATAATATGCATTCAATATTTTTAAAAAATTAAAAGCAAAAGAAAAATATGAAAATAAAATTTAAAACCCCAAAATAATCAATAACTACGCATTCAAAAGCTTACTACACAGAAAGTTAACAGTAATTAAATGAAAGTACAGATATTTCTTTACTAAAATAGCATGCTATTTTGGTGTGGTGTTTTATTTTTTAAAATACAAAAAAGAATTCACATAACCTGAAGGCTGAAAAGTAAAAAAAAAGTCACTAAAAACCCACACATGATATAAGCATGATGCCACTGTTATTGAAAACAGCATAAAGCGATAGGATACGAGTGTAACGTAGATTACTGTACAATTTGACATTTGTGTTGTTGCATAGCTGAATGGTTGATTCACATTGTATTTGTCGTCTGGTTACACCATGGTAAATCTATTTTGATAAGTACACTGATTATTTGCAAGGTGAGTTGTTATCGGAAGCATTTTCATCGCTGAAGCTAGGTTGTATATCTTCCTCTCTTATGTCAATGTCAAAACTCTTTCAACAAGGTCTGAAAATTCAAAATCACTACATTACTACTCAGTCCCCTTAATTGCAACATATTTTGATGTGATGATCATCTATTTAATTTGTTTTTGGTCAGCCTTTGAGGAAGTAATAGAAATAGAGGAGAGTGTATCCATCTTAATATCCTTACTGAGAGGAAAGCTACTATATTTACTTGTGTGATTGTGGCACCCTAGTTTTAAAACATTTTCCTTCCCTTTTAAATAATACTTTTCTAAATTAGTTGTTTGGTAAAGAAAGCAGGTATGTCGTCCTCGCTTTGTATGCAAAAGGAAAAGTGGAATATATTGAAAAGACAAAGATTCTGTGAAAATAAGTCATCAGAAGTGAAGTGTAACAACTATTGTGGAAACTTGGTACAGAGCAAAAGTAAAAGTTCCGTGAACACATGATGAAAAAATATTTACCTAGTTGATCACCAGATGGCAGCAAGAATCACTACCTCTGATATTCCTCCCAGACAGAAGTTTCCATCTATTGCCAATTTTCAAACTACACATTTCAAGACAAAAATATCAGTAGTGCAAAGTTATCAAGTTTTATGGTATTCTAGTTCATCTGTTTCAAGCCCAGTTTAATGGGAAATGAGGCATTTGTTTATTTACTTATTTATTTTTTTTGCTAAGCTTAAGCTACATGATCAAAAAAGTGGAAGTAGTACACCGTGCAGCTCAATATTAATCGTAAATTGCAAACTGAGTTGAATTGCTTCACTAAACAGTCACAACCTCCCAGTACGAGTAAAAGTGTAAAAAAAACTGAGATTATATCAAATGTAAGACAATCCTTATTTTTCAGAACTCAATTTTGGAATTTAGCATTTTATCAACATATATATAAAAAGAAAATATGTTTAAAAGGTATATAAAAAGAAGAATTTTTAAATTAAATTTAAAGATTTGCCATATATTTTGAACAAAGTAATGTACACTCAGCTGATTCCCTTGTTTTTTAATCTATTTTGCTGAATTTAAATTTGGATGGCAGTTGCAGGAGAGGGGAATACGGAAATGTACGGTTTGGGTGTGATGTAATTGTAATGCCGATGATTGATATGATTTTATAATTAGACAACATTTAATGTTTTTTCCTAATCTGGATTTACGCAGAAATTTACATTGTGAGCTACCGCTGGTTCAAGTCTGATAAAGAG
Source organism: Hymenopus coronatus (assembly GCA_030762935.1). Taxonomy (NCBI): domain Eukaryota; kingdom Metazoa; phylum Arthropoda; class Insecta; order Mantodea; family Hymenopodidae; genus Hymenopus; species Hymenopus coronatus. The sequence continues at coordinate 62,118,624 of CM060889.1, forward strand.
GCCTCTGAGCCTCTTTCATGACCAATATAGAATGAGAGGCTGAGAACCATAGCAGTTAAACAGCGTCCATAAATATAAAAAACAAAATGCAAGCTTCATGCAATTTGCTGCTGTTAATGTTTTGATTTGTAATTGTGAATGCCAACATACAGAGATGTTAAGTTTTGACAGCTGCCGACTCGGAAAACTGCCCTGAATGTGGAACACAAGCTATACTTGAATCAATAAAACTTCTGAATTCAAACATGCAGTGTTGTTGGTCCGTCAGCCAAGCAGAAGATAAAAGCTTTGTGAGAGTTTGAAAAATCAAATGGAATTAACATGTGAAGCACTGTAATAATTTGTAAAATAATACAGATTGAGACAAACACGTTGATGTTACTTTCAACTGAAGGTGAAATAGAGTTTAGGTTAGTCAAGCCATAGAGTGACTGCTCGACTCAGTCTGTATTATTTTTACAAGAGTTACCTAACAGTAAGTTTAAAATTTGGCTCTGAGAAATTAATTAATTTTGATATAACATTGTGAACAATAAAAATCACTCCAGTTCACATTATAAAAACTTATGGTGTAACTTTTGGATGATGTGATGATTTAAATATTTGTGCAAATATTTGTTCATTTTCTATGCTTTCATTTCTCTCATATTTCTAGAAATTCTAAACATTCTATAAGCCAGCTTGCTTTATACCACTATTGAAATTTCAGGACCAGAGCAACAAACAAGGACTTGCAGCTTTCCTGGCACTGGTTATTAATGGTTTCTTCTCGGGACGTCAGCCAGGTAAGTGTTGCATTAACTTCCAAGCTTTCTGTCATCATCACGCTGACATCCCGAGAAGAAATCATTAAGGAGCTATAATGTTTCCCGATTCAATCTTATTTACATATTTCATCTGAAATTCATGTTTTTATTTTAACCCTACATTGCATGAAATTTTTTGTTACATATGCCACTGTTGCTCTAATTTGTAAACTGGATTTTATATCCCTTTCACCGGCACCACAACTGGGGCCGTGATTGTTAGAGCAATATGTAATGGATTCAAAGTCAAACATTGCAACTGCGGTGAAAGAATGGGGAGGGTCCAAGAAAATAACCAGTGTAATATGTAATACAAAATTAGAAAAGAAGCTCACTAAAATACTAAAAGCTTTGGTTAATTGTCTGTGTTGCCAAATGGCAACACCATGCAATGTGGGGTTAATTTCTATAGACAATTTGATAAAATAAACTTTGCATTTTAAAAGTGTGAATTTTTTAAGCATTTTGCTGTAATATTTGCATTTTAAAGGGATACTGTCTGAGAGACTGAAAACTGTAGTTTTGTTATTTATTATTCTTGGTGTTGCTGACACAGGAATTGCAGTAGAAGTTTTACCACAATACCTGTCGCTCACTGTATTATACTGCAGGATTAGTGTTCAATAAGTCCTTACAAAAACAAATTATTTTTGGTACACTTTTATTTTTCAACATTATCTGCCTTTAGCTTGATATATGTTTTTTCCATCTTTCTTAAGAAGCACAATCTCCTATAGTAACGAAACCATGTGATGGATTTAGCTGAAACTTTAACCGCCATCTAGTAAGAGACAACAGTTACTAAATATACCCTTTTTTTTATGCTGCGAGTGTAATTTCTTGTATTTATAAGGACTAATTGAGCATCCCTCATAGTATGCAGTTGCACAGTTTAAATGTTAACTTTATAGTATCATGTCACAGCAACTGCTAAGGCAAACAAAACGCTACCTCTGAGCTTGGAGGAAGCTTAAAGGCAATGGAACCCTAGTTGCGAGGACAACGAACCATGTGCCACATGCTAGGCAAGCTGTTAGAATTTGCAAGTAAAATGCTCAAGTGTGACAGTTTAAATGTAAAAATATGTTTTGTTTAAGGTTAGGATTATGTTTTCTGGTGTTATAATCATGGATTATAATTGAAATGATCTGAAAAGTAAAATAAAACAATAAGTTATGCTATAAAGAGTTAAAATGCCTGCAGAAACACAGAGTTCATCTTAACTGTTGGAATCGGAGGATAAGTGAAAGAATGTGTGAGTGTGTGTGTTGTATTCTTATATTTGTAAATAAAATAAAATGAATTGCTCCAGAATGCTATAAACTAGTAAATAACGTTCTACTTCAGTGTGTATTTAAATATATGAGAGTGTGAGAGAAAGTGTGTGTGTGTGTGTGTGTGTGTGTGACAGAATGTTCTTTTATACATTTGTAAACAAGTAATTTATTGAAACTTTAATCCTAGAAACTGTTTGTAACATCGCCAACATCACCACTGTGTTTCATTAGAAAATCTTGTTGAGATGGGCAAACTTCTATTGTTCGTGACAAGGGTAAGTATTGCAGTCGAGATGGAAGCAATTACAAGGAACTTATTAAAAGTGCACAGCAGAGGAATACGTGTGAACATTTATGGAGACTAATTAATTTCAAATTCCCTTATCAGAAACATAGCACTTACCACTAATACAGAGAGATTCGTGAGGATGCACGGCCATACTGTCATAATATTAAGGATGCTGTCCACCCTAAAATCAAAGACTCCAAGCAAATGTAGTGGTGGGTTTTCTGATACAACAGCCTCACAAATGTCTCATTAAGTGTGACTTTACTATGAAACATTGGCGCCTCAGACCAAGTGTAACAGAGACGGGGACAGGGGGACTTACCTAAGCATAGGAGACATGTTAATACCCTACTTGAAATCAGATGCTACAAGAGAGGTAACTATACATGATAACTAAATTATATGTACATTATGTTACAAACAGATAACGAATATAAAGCCGCTGTCCCATGGTCAAAATTGGGTCCAACATTTTTTTATACGTGATTGCCGTGTACAATTTCTCCATTCCATTCCCACAGGAGTGTGTATTGGTCCAAATAGTTCTCACATGCACATGAACAGCTGACAGAAAATGGTGGAGGTTGCTGAGCCACAATTATTTACGTTCACTGTCGCAAACTTAGTTTATGTATCCATTGCAAGAGCGTATTATAATAGACAAAGGCATGCTAAGGAAGAGCTGTACTACATATGCTGCAAAATGAACTCGTTTCTGACACTGTAAATTATTTCAAGTTCCTTACAATGGACGAAAATTTGTTTGGAAAGTTGCTGTCCTTAGTTGAGGCAAAAATCACTTGCCAAGACATAAATATGAGGCAGTCTGTACCAGCAAATCAAAAGTAAGACCATGTTTTTATATTTTTGTTGAGCAAAGGTTAGGTACGAATGGATGCGACAAAATACATTTGCAGGGGTTGTAAATACCCGAGTCATTATTTCATAAATCTCTGCCGCACAAAAAATGTGTATTTCAAGCATAGCTCAGCTACTATAACCCTATTATTTAGGACATAGTGTACAAGATACAGCAAAGTTTCACACAATCATGCATGTTGGCGGGAAGACCCATCGCTAGCTGCCATCTTATTATCACCAGGTCGCTCATTGGTTGATTTCATACATTTGGACCAAAAATTAGAAACTGCTGCATCCTGTTGTAGCAAACTGGAATTGGACCAAAAAATAGGACAGAAATTGTATACAATGAAATTATCCGATGTCTCACGATCCAGTTTGTAGTTTGAAGAGTATTGGACCAAAATATTTGACCGTGGGACATCGGCTTAAGCTTTTTATATGTTGATAATTAATTTAGATTGTGGTCACCGAATGTTTTCATGCACAGAGCATGACATAGCCTTTCAGGTCTTGAAGTATTTCCCTTCAGAGATGCAAGTGTGCTTTTTGGGGAGATGCATGATAATCTGCACACAATTAATTGGCAGTGTACTGTATGATCATCTTCCATTATTATTGTTTGTAATGAGTTGTGCTGCGTCGCCATGTGCTGGTTAATCAGTTCGCATTGTGGGACCACCTCTTCTGGTGAATTACTGTCTAAATCTTGGTGCTCAGAGTCTCGTGTACGAGTCCAATGTGACAAACTGTTGTAGAAAAGTGACACAGTTTCCCTGCTATTTGTGAACCTGGGGTCTGGGTTCGTATCCCAGGTGCAGATTTTGCATATTTATGGAATGGTATCAGAATGTGTCAGCATGGAATCTTTCTCAGGTGTGGTAAGACACAAGTGATTTTCTTCAAGTTCCACATTGTTATTGAACTCTGCCCTCAAACACACATGCATTCCTCCTGAATTGTCTACTCTTAGGTTACGGTGTACACATTACTTATTACTTTCGACAGTCTTTTGGCACAGTGTTTCGTCCATATTCTGATCCGTATTTAAATTAACACTATTTCTGTCACAAGCAAAGGTAGCCCAGGGCAGACCCAATATCACATCTTAGCTCCGTGGATGTTCCTTGCCTAGTGTTGCTCGACCAGCAAGTGTCCTTGTTATGTCCACTCTTGGGCAGTGTAATCTCACCCCTTCTGTTCAATGTCCTTCCCTTAACAGTATTTGTTGCTTGTCAGCTCGTGGCAACTGTTTGTCCTTGCTTTCTTGTTCCCTGTTCTGTCTCATGTTGGGGCATTCGTGTACGAGTCCAAAGTGGCAAACTCTTGTAGAGGAGTGACTGCTGTATAATGTGATGAATGTGTTCTTACAGAAATAAACTATATTGGTGAACAGTTGGAATAAGAAACACCTGGGAAAGCCAATACGATTTTTGTACATTTCTTCTCTCTTACTCGCAGAGTGGATGACAATATACAGCATTGCCATTTTCTTCATTCATAATTTCCTGCAGTATTTTTAGCTATGCTGTCCACAGATACACACAGACCTTTTTCTAAAAATGCTTTTTTTTTGTACTTAGGGGGATCCAAAACATGTATTTCTGAAGAAATCTTGGTATCAAATTTTTGGGTGCAATACAATACCTTCTGTATACACTATGTACATAGTATGTGTAGAGAAAGTAAAAATTAAGGAGATATGCTGGGTTCGATCCCGAGCGTTGTTAACAACATATGGGGAGAGCAAAACCAAAACCACACAGGAATGGTTGACATCCAATGTCCCACTGCCGATTGGCCTAGTGGAAGTCCACACCTCTATCTCTATGTCACAATGTTAGCTGTCAAGAACATTGCACTGGACACAATTCATGCAGCCCTGTGTTGCTGCACATGGCTATCATTTCAAGTGAGAGTATGTTCATTTTGAAGCATTTTTTGTGTTCTTTCAAAATATTTGTATATTATTGGATTTACATAATTTTATACTATATGTGTTGAAAGTACCGACAGAAGTTATTGTGTGCAACATGCAATTTTGCTTTTATCTCCATGCAAGTTTTCCCATCCAAATGTAAAAAGCTTATCACTGAACAATACTGCAAATTTTCCTTTACACAGAGTTCAAAAAAATTAGAGGAACACATGTTTAAACCAAAACCCAAAATAAAATAGTGAGGCAATGTAAATTTTGACAGTCAGATGTTATGTTTTGAAGTATTCTTTAAAACTACAATGAAGTTCTAAAAATTTGTTATGTTTTTCTCTGAGGCTAATACATCTGAATGAGACATTTGTCGCACAAGCAGTTGCGTGGATTGAAGATGCCCGTTGCACTCGCTTTGTGTGTAGGAATTTTCTGTCAGCTACAAGGCTTGCAGACAGAAGAAGAGAACAGCATAGCTTTGTGCATCTGCAAATCTACAGCCAGAGATGTACGGACAACAACTGGAGTGGTGATTTCTGATCAGACCATAAGAAACAGGGTTGGGATCTAGAATCCTCGTCAAAATCCCTTGTTTGACAAGCCTGGCTGAGAATTGCTCAGAAACAGGCTGAGAAATGCAGGGTTGGGATCTAGAATCCTCTCCAAAATCCCTTGTTTGACAAGAAACAGGCTGAGAAATGCAGGGTTGGGATCTAGAATCCTCTCCAAAATCCCTTGTTTGGCAAGCCTGGCTGAGAATTGCTCAGAAACAGGCTGAGAAATGCAGGGTTGGGATCTAGAATCCTCTCCAAAATCCCTTGTTTGGCAAGCCTGGCTGAGAATTGCTCAGAAACAGGCTGAGAAATGCAGGGTTGGGATCTAGAATCTCTCCAAAATCCCTTGTTTGACAAGCCTAGCTGAGATTTGCTCAGAAACAGGCTGAGAAATACAGGGTTGGGATCTAGAATCCTCGTCAAAATCCCTTGTTTGACAAGCCTGGCTGAGATTTGCTCAGAAACAGGCTGAGAAATGCAGGGTTGGGATCTAGAATCCTCTCCAAAATCCCTTGTTTGGCAAGCCTGGCTGAGAATTGCTCAGAAACAGGCTGAGAAATGCAGGGTTGGGATCTAGAATCCTCTCCAAAATCCCTTGTTTGACAAGCCTAGCTGAGATTTGCTCAGAAACAGGCTGAGAAATACAGGGTTGGGATCTAGAATCCTCGTCAAAATCCCTTGTTTGACAAGCCTGGCTGAGATTTGCTCAGAAACAGGCTGAGAAATGCAGGGTTGGGATCTAGAATCCTCTCCAAAATCCCTTGTTTGGCAAGCCTGGCTGAGAATTGCTCAGAAACAGGCTGAGAAATGCAGGGTTGGGATCTAGAATCCTCTCCAAAATCCCTTGTTTGACAAGCCTAGCTGAGATTTGCTCAGAAACAGGCTGAGAAATACAGGGTTGGGATCTAGAATCCTCGTCAAAATCCCTTGTTTGACAAGCCTGGCTGAGATTTGCTCAGAAACAGGCTGAGAAATGCAGGGTTGGGATCTAGAATCCTCTCCAAAATCCCTTGTTTGACAAGCCTGGCTGAGATTTGCACAGAAACAGGCTGAGAAATGCAGGGTTGGGATCTAGAATCCTCGTCAAAATCCCTTGTTTGACAAGCCTGGCTGAGATTTGCTCAGAATCATGTCAACTGGCAGCTCCATCAACGGAAGGCTGTTCTCTTCACAGATGAGTCAATGTTTAAGTTGACGGGCTGTGATGGTCGTACACGTGTATGGACATGTTGCTACAGTCACTCTTGTTGAACATGAAGATTGCGAGGCAGTTCTGTTATGCTTTGTCTCGGACAGAGCTTGTGGTTGTCCCCCAGCCCATGAATGTTCATGTTTACATTAATAACATTATCCTTCAACCTGTCCTACACTCTGCTTATGGAATGGGTCCTAGTTTTCTTCTTCAGCACGATAATGCTAAAGTAATGGGGAGTACCAAGGATGTCTTGTAAGAATGCCAAATTTGGGTAATGGACTCACACACAGTCCTGACCTCAATACGATTCAACATGTGTGGCATAAGCTGTTCGCAAGTGGCCACAGAACTCGGAAATCCACTCATTGAGGAGTTGCTATTAGGGACTGGTGTGAAGCATGCAGTTGTTGCAGCTCATGGAGGACACACTAGGTACTGAGTGTTCAAATAACCATGGAAACATTAATAAACAATGTAATCTTATATTTTCCGCTTTGTTTTGTGCATTAATCATTAATTTGATCTTATTTCCAATCTGTGAAATAAATATGTATCACAATGCATGTAATAATTTTATACAGTGCTTCAATGTATAATTACAAAGTACCAAAAATTGAATTGTATGAATATCTGTTTTGGGACATTGGTTTATACATGTGCTCCTCTAATTTTTTGAGAAAAAACAATTGAATGACAACTGAAATGCCTGCCAAATCTAAACTAACTCGTGAGTCGTTATCAATAATGGCAGTATGCGATGGTAACACCAACTTGCCTTAGTTACACCATCTAATTTCAAACATGGATGCTAATTGATCCGCCCTTGTAACAGTTATCCTCTGTCTGTGCATTTACGAGGCTGATTCAAATATAAACGCTAATTTTGTTAAAAATATTTATTGATTATATATATACAAGTGACTTCATCAGCATTTCTCAACATGGCCTCCTTCACACTCTACACATTTTTGTAGCTTGAACATTCCTCCTTCAAAAAAAGTTTTAGGGCGTGTCACCAACCAATTGCGTACATGCTTCTCGACATCCTCGTTTTCAAAATGTTTCCCTCCAAGCGATTCTTTCATGGGTGCAAACAAAAAATAGTGTGGACTATAGGGAGGGTGTTCCCAGTGCATGTCCGCAATTGTCAATTTGTCTTGGAGAAGGATGACATCTCTGATGGGCAGCTTTTACAGACCTTTACAATTGGCAATAGTGAGCTGCAGTCACTGTACGTTGATCATGAAGAAAATCAACCAGCAAAACTCCTCTGTAGTCGAACATCTGTGAGACTTGACCTTGGGCGTCGAGTATGACCTTTGTTTTCCACAAATTCTCGGCCACCCTTAAATTGTCTGGCCCAAGTAAACAGTGTAGTGTCCCCAAACTGTGCCCTTAAATGAGTTAAAATCTCCGAAGGTTTAACCCTTCCTTGGTTAAAAACTTGCAACAGACGAAGGGACTTGTTGCTCACTCACGGCTGTACCTAGCGAAGCAGCTAACAAAGCTAGTTCCGCCTCCCTAACACACCGACCTTCAACTGCTTTCTCTGCTATAGGCAAAATTACCGTTTATATTTGAATCACCCTCGTACAAACAATATACATGTTGATAAGCTTTGTTCTTGATATGTTTTAAAATGATAGTGGTACTGCAAGTTGGTACTAACAGGAGAGATTGTTTGTGGCAAGCTGGGGGACCTGGCACTGCCCATCACTTGAATGGTGTTGGTCTGTACATTATAGTTTAATCAATGGTTGGGAGATCTTAGATTGTTAATTTATATATTTTTTTAAATGGTACATGAGCTAAATATTTAATGTTAAAGTATTTAAACATTTAATAAGTGTTAATTTTTCATGTGAAGAGCTTTGTAAACACTTATGTAAATAATGCAACAGTGAAACTGAAGACAGAAAACTCAATGTAGCAAACAGTGTGCAAATAAAAGGAATTGAAACATGTTTCATTCAATCAAATCTTTATTGTCCTTTATAACATGTTACAAATTGGACATTGTTTAACAAGAAGGTCAATATTTATAATGTAATGTAAGTATAACACATAGCTAAGCAACCAGCGAGAACTTGTGTGCATACCAACCACATATGTGCAGGTGAGGAGATGCGAAGAAAAACTCTGATGTGGTCCATTCACATGACTTTCTCTACATCTCTGCAATAAATTGTTGTTAAAAAACTTATGTTTCTATTTACTTCATGTTAATCGAGAAAAAATTAGCAGAAATAGTCTTATTACTTGCTTCCTTGTAAGTAGAAAGGAAATAAGGGAGTACCATAGGTTAAAGTGATAGTCAAAAGCTGGTTGCTATGTGACTGAAGTCTTTTGTTTGTATGGACAACAGTTGACAAATTCCTGTATGAGAAAACTAAAAGTTTTTTAAAGCTGAAACCAAAAACAAGGAACATCTCAAAAACGATCAACTCCATAAAAAAATGTATATAAATTGCGTGTTTTAACAAGCTCTACATTTTCTATTAAGTTAGCTTTTGTCTAACTTACAGTTTAGCAGTTAGGCAAAATTCTGTAAAATTCATCCAGAATAAAGTAGTCTATTCCCAGAAAATTCAAGTTATACATTTTATTTCCCATGTAAATATCTGGGATATGAAATATTTTAATCAAAATTGTTAGAGCCATTTTTGAGAAAATCAAAATTTTCTAAATTTTTTGCATGTAAAGGGTAGTTTGGGGAGATGATGTTAAAAATCTTTGTGTCATATCCTTGGAAGATACCAAACTTAATACCAAGTTTGGTATTTATGCTCTTTTCATTTTTGAGCTATGCTATCCACAGATACACACGCATACTTTTTTTTACCAAAATGCTTATTTTGGATTTGGGGGGCCCCAAAACCAGGTGAAATCTCAGTGTCAAAGTTTTGGGTGGAATTCAGTACCTTCTCTAAAAACTATAACATAGTATGTGTAGAGAAAGTAAAAATGTAGATCTTGTTAAAACACAATTTATATGATATACATTTTTACCATTTCTGAGATGTTACTTGTTTTTGGTTTCAGTTTTTATGTATACACAAGATATATAATTGTTGCTTAACGTCCTTTAAACTCATGTGTCATCAGATAATGAAATAAGCTGAGATGTGCTCAGGGTCCATGGAGCTTAAAGTTACTCGACATTCGTCTCTTCAGGATAAGGAAACTCATGTGGAGTGAGATATGAACTCGCATCCTCTTGAATGTGAGTCAGACTTGCCACACTCCACACTACCAAAACAGGCCCCAAACTATTCTCAAACAGGAAGTCGTCATACATTTCATATCTCTCTTGTTTTACTCCTGGCCACAGGAAGAAAACAGACATTTAGCTGATAGTTCTGTGATCTACAAATCTTGGTCTCATGTTTCTTCTTCACTTCACAAGATGCAGAACTTAAATACCAAAGTTATGCTGTCCACAGACACACATTCAGAAGAGAAACCTCAAAATTAAATTTTTGGGTAGAATTCAATACTATTGTGCCAGAAAAAGTAAAAATCTCAGACATTCTGCAACAGTTATGATTTATTTTCATAGTTGTGCAAATGAACAATACAGTAGCTTATTTGTGTACATAATTATTTATAAAGAAGATGAATATTTGCCAGAAATGGTTTAGGGAATGCAGATATAAACGGGATTGGGCAACAGCTTATTAAAAATTGAACTGAATAATGTGTAAATTCATGTTATTGCACACACTGTTCAATTGCTCTTAAACAAAGTAATGCACCTGACAAATTGCTTAAAATATCATTCATAAATGACTTTAAAAAATGTGATCCAATTGCATGACTTGATCTATCTGTAACAAACTATTCTTTAAAAAGGTTATTCTTCTATTCATTTCATGCTAATTGAGATAAACATTAACAGACATGGTTTTACCTATGCACAATAGAATACACTAGGTTAAAGCAATAGTTAAATCTTTTAATTGCTAGTTGCTATGTGATGGCTTTGAAATTTCATTATCCTCCTATGACCAGAATGAAACAAAAAGAGAGAGAAAAACAAACAAACAAGTATCAACAAATTTAAAGCAATAACAACCATGACTGCCTCCATGGTCAAGTGGTCAGCAAGCTGACTTCTCACCCAGAGGTCCCGGGTTCAATTCCCGGCTGGGGCAGGGAATTTTTCTTTAACCAGAATTATTCCCTGACCCCCACAGAGTATGAATGTGTGTGTGTTTAGTAATATAAAGTTTATTAACCTAATGTTCTGAACCTACAATTTCACAAGTTAAAGGGAGCTATACAAATGAAACAAAAAAAATAACAAGCTTATCTTAGAATAGATGAGAGAAATTCTGTGTTTTAACGAGTTGTATATTTTTTATGCCTATAGCAACTTTTAGACTCCTAACAGACCATGATTGGTATAGTGAGATCTCCTCTGTACAAGATATGGATGGAAACCATCCACATCTGATGATCAGTTCAGGTTTCTCTAATCCATGTTGCAACTAGCATCTTCAGCCCTGGCAGCATTGTCCCTGATACAGCAAGAAATTTCCAGAAGTGGGGATCATAAATGTAAATGTTCTTCAAGCCCAGGTGTAACAATACACAGGTTTGATATAAACGGTCTGCTTGCACACTTGTTCAATTTATGTGCAACAATAAGCTAAAAATCTGATGTATTCCATTCACATGCCTTTCTCAACATCTCTACAACAGATTATTGTTAAACAGCTTATACTTCTATTTATTTCATGCTAATTGAGAAAAAATTAGCAGAAATAGTCTTATTACTTGCTTCCTTGTAAGTAGAAGGGAAATAAGGGAGTACCATAGGTTAAAGTGATAGTCAAGAACTGGTTGCTATGTGACTGAAGTTCCTTTGTATTTACACGAGTTGACAAATTCCTGTATGACAGAAGTATGTTTTTCAAAGCTGAAGCTAAAAACAAGGAATATCTTAAAAACAGTCAACCCCATGAAAAAAATTATATAACATAAATTGTGTGATTTACTGCGCTCTACATTTTTTGTGTGGTAGGTTTTTGCCCATCTCTTATGCTTTAGCAGTTATGCAAAATTCCGTAAAATTTATCCAGAATAAAGTAGTCTTCAGAGGCTATTCCCAGAAAATACAAGATATACTTTTTATTTGACATTAATATACGATATTTTAATCAAAATCGTTAGAGCTATTTTTGAGAAAATCAAAATTTCCGAAAAAAAGGTTCCTGTAAAGGGTAGTTAGGGATAGGGGGATTTTTCTCAAAATCTTTGTGTCGCATCCCTGGAAGATACTAAACTTAAATACCAAGTTTTCGTTTTTGAGTTATCGCGTTCACAGACATTTGGACACACACACGGACCTTTTTCCGAAAATGATTTTTTCGGATACAGTGGACCCTAAAACATGTATTTCCGGTAAAATCTCGGTATTGAATGTTTGGGTGCAATGCAATACCTTCTCTATACACTATATACATAATACGTGTAGAGAACGTAAAAATGGCTGTACAGAGCACATACTAACACTATTTGCTCCTCATTCTGACCAACACTATCTTAGCAGGTAGACAATCTAACTGTACTACCAGTCTCTTTCCTTGGTACAGCTTCTGGGCGGGGTAAACAACGGTTAATTCTCTTCACCACATGCTTCTGAAGTTTGGGACAACGTCCTTTGATCCTTGTGGGGAAATACAGCCACACTGGATCACCCTGTTGAAATCCCCGGCTGTTGGTCTGCCGATTGTAAAGGGGCTTGATCCAGTTGCTCAGTACTTGATGCGTTTCATGTTACGCCCGGCTCAAGCTTACAGTTCCCGTAGATTACGGATTACTGTAAAATTACAATTAGTGTAAATAAGAGAGGATTTTTTTTAAGTTTTCTGTTATTTACATCGGTGTTATTTGTTATAATTTTGTTACGATTGCTAATTTGTTAATTTTACGTTATTTGTTAGGCTGTGAACATGATTTCTCGGACAGATCGAACAAGGCTTCATCTTGCTCGAGAATCACGTGTTGCTGTTCAGTTATTCCACTTCGATCCCAGGGAAGAGAAATGGTAGTTTCTTTTAGAAATCTATTCCAAAGGGAAAACGAAAGCATCCGCAAAACAAATGCTCCATTAATATCTTTTAACAGGATATGAGAGCGTACCGCAGAAGCTCTCTGTGTCAGCAAGAACACTGTTTAGAGCAACGGTTCCCAACCGGTGTGCCCCGGCACCCTAGGGTGCCGTGTGATTGGCTAAGGGGTGCCGCAAGATATTAGATATTGAGATAAACAAAAAAACAAAAAACAAAAAAACAAAAAAAAACCTTCTACTGAAGCCTTAAGTCTTGTAAGGTCTTGAAATAAAATAAGTCAAATCAATTACTCTCATGCACGGCAGATGGTGACAATGGTCGATTCATTTCAATAATTCAGTTATGCTAGCATCCCACAGATGGCATTACAGCTATACCCTGCCGAACATTCCCGAGACTACTCGCTTCCTCACGAACATTCCCGAGACTTTGACATGAATATATAAAAGTGTACGCCGCTTGGCGCTTTCAGTTGTCTTCCTCGCGTTGATTCACAGTGTTTAGCTATGGATAAGTTCATTGTTAAACGTAAACGCCAGGACAGTGAAAGTGAACAGTCGGCTCCTACTGCTTGCTTTAAGAAGCCAAATCTTACAGTTTCTCCCGGACCGTCGAATTCACCACATAAAGAAGACAAACGAAAGAAAAGAACATACCAGGACAGTTACTTAGCGTATGGATTTAAGTGGAATAACAACGAGGAAAACCCTATCCCTGTGTGTTTAGTTTGTGGCGAAACACTTAGCAACGAGGCCATGGTACCTAGCAAACTGAAGCGGCATCTTACAACAAAGCATCCAAGTGTGTCACAGAAAAGTGTAATGTATTTTTCACATATATTAGAAGGGGAGAAGAAAACAGCTGTGCGAATGGTAAAGAGAATGACCATAGGTGATACTGCTCTTGAAGCCTCATTTAAAGTAGTAGAACTGATAGCTAAAAAAAAGAAACCTCATACTCTTGGAGAGGAAATCATTGGCCCTGCATGCCAAGTTATAGTTTCCACAATACTTGGCGAAGGAGCAGCTAATCAAATTTCGAAAGTTCCTCTGTCCAACAACACAATCAGCCGCAGGATATCTGAAATGTCATGCAATATCAACAAACAAGTCACGGAGAAAATAAAAACTTATAGAACATTTGCCTTGCAAGTAGACGAGAGTCTCGATATTGGTGACAAACCGCAACTCCTTGGTTTTATCAGATATATTGATGAAAAAGATATTAGTGAACAGTTTCTGTTCTGTAGACCGCTGGAGACTACAACCACAGGCCATGATATTTTCGTTTCTATTAATTCCTATCTCAATGACCATGATCTTTCATGGAAAGACTGTTGTGGTATATGTACAGATGGTGCACCATCTATGTCTGGGAAAATTAAAGGTTTTACTGCCAGAGCTCTCAATGAAAATCCATCCATTATTATAACTCACTGTTTTCTGCATAGAGAGACATTAGTCGTGAAAGCGTGTAATGAAGATTTTGCTGAAGTGTTTAACCAAGTTGTGAAAATGGTGAACTATATGAAGTCTCGACCTTTAAAGTACAGAATTTTTGAACAGTTATGTCGCGCAACGGATGCAGCTCATACCTCTTTGTTACTTCACACAGAAGTAAGGTGGTTGTCGCGGGGTCGTGTATTGAACCGGTTTCTCGAACTTAAAGAACAGGTAAAAACTTTTTTTAAGGATGAAAATCAAGACACATTTCATGAGCTCTTACTAAGTGATTCTTGGTGTTTTGAACTGTCGTATCTGGCAGATATTTTTCATAAGCTGAATGAACTGAATGTTTCGATGCAGGGTCGACATGAAACAATAATCTCCTCAACCAATAAAATGAAGGGTTTTAAAAGAAAACTTAGTTCTTGGAAGTCTGCAGTTCAAAAAGTAGATTTTTCGAACTTTCTATCTCTTCTTAATGTGGCAGGAGATAAAGATCTGGGTAAACTGAAAGACCGCATTTGTGATCACTTATCAAGATTGCAAGATGCAATAGATGCGTACTTTCCAACTATTTCCATTACGAATCTCGACTGGGTTGTCTCACCATTTGATTTCGTAGATAGTGCAGAGGAAATAGATTTCACTGCTTGCGAACGAGATGAATTTATTGATCTTTGCGCTGATTCCACACTCAAAGGTAAGTTCACCAAGAGTGAGGCGTCGGTGACTAGTTTTTGGCTTCAACGGAGAGAGGAGTACCCTAACCTAATGAAGAAAGCAATTAACGCACTTTTGCCCTTTTCAACATCCTATCTATGCGAGCAAGCCTTCTCTGCTATGGTGACAAAATGCAAAGGAAGAAATAGACTGAATAACCTTGAGGATGATTTGCGTGTTTCACTGTCAACTGTAAGACCCGACATCACATATCTGTGCTCTAAGCATCAATCACAAGTTTCACATTAATCATTAATCGAACAAAATTTATTGATGTATTTTTACTCAGTGGTTGTAGTAAAGTTTACTGTATTATGTTATGGTGTACGTTATTATTATATAATATTTCAATAAATTAACATATTAAGCTTAATTTTCTTTTAACTCGGAAGGGTGCCCCTGGTGTTTAATGTTATTCCCAAGGGTGCCGTGAACTTCAAAAGGTTGGGAAACACTGGTTTAGAGGTTGGCATACAAATTATCTACTCCAGGGAAAACGAGGAATAGAATTTCTACCGTCGCTAATTTAGATGATTTTCAGGAAGATGTGATAAGTGCGACATCTATGCTTATTGCGTAAGAAGAGAATACCCTACAATAAAGAAGCTGTTTATTTCATTAAACGAGGGCGATATTTTTAACGGTTATTATCCATCATTAATGAAAGTGGGGCTTGAATACAAAATATAAATGGCAGGAAACTGCTGATGGAGAGGGGAGATATTGCGACCGCAAGATACCAATTTTTACGTACTGTAGGAAAGGAACATTTAGAAAAATGGTGTAGCTCGGCGTCCTGGGTTAATTAATGCTGGGAGTGCAAAAAAGTTTTGTATGTACTGGCCTCCAGCTTTATAACAAATTACCCAATTACTTTAACCAAATACCTGCACTGCACACATTTAAAATTTCTCTTAAAATTTTTCTTTTATTGCATTGTTTCTATAATATAAAAGAATATCATGAATGTTTTAAAAATTAATTTTTAAGAAATTTATGAATGTTTTTATATGTATGTTTAATATGTTTTAAATAATATTCTTATGTAATAGCTTAATCTTTAATTTATATCACATGTATATATTATTTATAAACATTGACAAACTGGAAATATTTGTAAAACTTTTGACGTGTTTAAATAGAGTAGATATATGGACTAATTTTACTATAAACATTATTAGTATGTATGGACCAGGATAGCCTACTGTCTATTGTTAACCCTAATGAGGGATGATATGTTGGAGTCTGCTTAACCTTAGGAGAATTAATTTCTATCATTTCATTTCTACCACCTAGAGCAAATAACATAACTTTGGTTTTTTTTTCTTCAGCATTTACTTTCAGTTTATTCAACTCAAAATACTCTGTATTAATGAATGAGTACTGGATTTGATGGTATTAGCTCAACTTAGTGCAGTGGTATCATTTGCGTAACTAATTGTACTAAAATTATTGTCTCTAGATATATCATTATAAACATTTTTAGAGTTAAACATATATAATTATTGTATATAGGAATATTTTTTTTCTGTAATTTTCTGTAAATTTTTTTGTAATATTTTGACGTGTTCTATATCATGTAATTATGATCCACAGAACGAATAAAACTACTGCTGCTGCTGCTGCTGCTGCTTTCGTTTAGACCGACAATAACGTCGAGGGATCGATGCCTGCCCCACCGGAAGGGGAGGTAGATTAATTATTCTTCAAGCTGGAACGTCCAGCGGATTTATCAACGGTGCACTTCTTTTCAAATTGAGGAAAACAGTATTATAACCTAACTACATAACATTTTTTTTTGCGTGGTTCGAGGAACATTCTGCAACACATTGCAGAAAACTATCCTAATGGGATGGATAATACTCCTTACCACACCGTGTAGAAAGATGAGGTGCCTACAATTGCCTCAAGAAAAGACAATATGTTGGAATGCTTCATGAGACGTGTACGCCATCAAACCCAGGACTCCAAAATATTACATTGATGAACCGATAAAATAAAATGGGCTCAGAGTAGTACGACTGCCTCCATACCACTGCCACTTCAATCCAATCGAATTACGTGTCAGTCGAAAACAAGACTTTTACCATAATAAAAGTACTGGAGGGACTGAAAAAAGAGAGTACAGAAAATTAGAGGTAAGCACTGTTTGACGTTGAGTTCAGAAAGGCCATTGAAGCTGAACAAATGGAAATGGCGTTTTATTTATGGACGCTCTTTAACTGCTGTGGTTCTCAGCGTCCCATTCTATACTGGGCGTGAAAGACCGCTTAATTTTGCTCAGAGGCCTCTCTATCAGGCTTGAGGTTCTTTTACGTGCCGTAAATCTACGACACGGGACCAACGGTTTTACTTCCCTTCCGAAGGAAGCCATGCTAAGGATTTTTACGCCCGAAAAAATCCATCGTCCTCCGCCGGGTTTGAACCCGCGACCTTGGGTATATGAAGTTAGCATGGTAACCATTACACCACGGAGGGCGACTATTGAAGCTGAAGGTGGTCTAGACAGTGCAATGGATAATTTAATTATAAGTTTGGAAAACCATTTCGATTCCAAAAGTGATAGTGAAGCAGACTCAGAAGCAATACAGCCACTTCCAGCTGATTCTGATTGAGATCGTCTACTTTGATCGGTGAGTGCAACATAGTAAAATTCATGATCGTGCATGTAAAATGTTCATTACTCAGCTCCTTCTTGTAACGGTAAACTACTTATTTCCCACAAATATAGAGAGAATGGATGGGAAGTGCCATATCCTTATGCATTTTGGTTGGTGAAGCACGCCTTAATTAATCCGTTATATCTAGATACTACACTTCTGAGATGAGTGCGCATTGTGTGAGTTAAATGTGCAGCGAAAAATAAGATTTTATGGTGTCATATATTCAATTAAGCAATACATTTAGACTTGCAAGTTTTAAACCACTATAATGGTCAATATGTTTGTGGTATTTAAGTTGTAGTTTCCCGAATAGCAGAAGCATAAACAAGGAAAGGGAAATATGTTTCAAATATGCTCTTATTTAAGTTATTTTGTGGTGTTAAATGTTCAATTAAGCAGTAAATTTAGAGTGTAGAGAAAGTCATGTGAAGGAACACATCAGATTTTTATTCAGTTGATTGCTATGTGCATCTGACTTTAAAATTATTTGTATCAAAAGACCAAGACATTTATAGTAATATATTCGGGTTTAATTAGTTGTATTTGTATGGAACATTTATTCTAGGAAAAGTGAGATTGGACTCTATGTGTCTTATGGAAGTTTAGGATTAAATTATTATTGTTGAACCATTAGTGATATCGCTGAACATTTTGGAGAAATTGAAATCAAACATCACGTAGTGTTAGAACATCCCGAACTGAAAATACAGTTTCATTTACTCAGCAACAGGAAACTTGCCGGGTTTAACCGGAATTAATTTGGAACAAAAACGCAAGTGTTTCAATTTATAATTACTAACCGAAGAAAAGTGCTCTCACTTGTATTTTCTCACTGGTTTGCTCAGTTGTATGGACGACGGGAATGCCCCGTATCATTCTCCTCTGGGCATAATCTCATGTTTAAAGCCAAATATATTTAAACCTCCCACTTTTAAAGCGTGCTGAATATACGTCAAACATTTGAGCAAGAATGTTTGCGAAAGAGATTGCGAATCTTCCTAGTAGCACTAGCGCCACTACATTCTCAAGGTTTGGAAGGCAAAATGATATATACACATTTGGCCTATTGTCAGACGCCTTTAAAACCGTAATATAAATACTCTGTGTTAAAACGTGGCTCCCACAACAACAATATCAACACATGTGGATCACATTTTAATGATGTCGTAGCTGTGAAATTTGAAGTTATAAATAATATACACAGTAGATATTGTTCCAGTTAATTGAGAATACAACAGTATAACTGGTGGTTTTGGTCAAGTGGAAGTCTGGTTGTGAAGGGGTTTATTAAAAGTTCAAGGTTGCCAGTTTTTTAAGAGAGGAGGAAATTTCAACTCAAAATGGTAAGTTAGTAATAAACTCATTAAGGTGAAATAATACGTTTATGTTTCAGTATTGTAGGGTGTTTGGATAAAACTAACAAGAGAATTTTAAATTAAGGTTTGTTGTGTAGTATTGCTCTTCTTGAATACACCAAGGCATTTACTTGAAAATAGCTCCTCAGTGTGCTATGAGGCTTGATCATCTTTCAACGAGAAGCGTTTATTTTTTTAATATGGACATGGGAATAAAGAGTTTGACTAAACTATGGGCAGAAATGAAGGTTTAATTGAGAAGGAAAAAATTGAATGCGTTTCTAGTAATGTATTACATCCCTTGCTAGTAAAGGATGATGCTTAAAAGATAAAAGTATAATTCTCTAACTGTTCTTTTAGTATTAGCACACGCATTATTCATATGGCAAATATGTTAAGCAAATGCATTATTTCAATATCACTAGATACAGGAGGAAAATGCTGATCCCAAGCTTTTGATGTTTACTTTCATATATAATACAGATTTTGTATCTTTGTTATTCTGTCATTAGAGCCGCTTTATAGCTATTTACTGGTGTTTTATAAATTTTTAGGCCCCTAAGCCGCAAAGGTAGTGTAATATTATTTTAATGAGTAGAAGAGTGTAGCAGTTGTGGCCCAAGGCGACTACATGAGGAATCTGTGAAGCTAAAATCCCAATGGCCCCGAGAGGAAGTCAAAATCCCATCAATACTTTAAATTTTGTTTGTTTTGGAGTTTTATATTGATGTAAGCATATTTCAACAAGTATAGTAAGAGTTGCTTGTCAATGTAGACAAACGAAAAATCTTAGGTGATAAAAAGGTTGTATTATGCAAAGAATTATTTTATGTATGTACATGAAAAATTAAAGGGCTAAATTTATTTAATTATAACAATTTGTTAGATAAATTTAGTTCAGATAATGTTTTTGTTGTAGGAATGTTGCAAAAAATGAGTGATAGTAAGTATTACTTTTGAAATGAGTAATTTGTGATTACAGCCGAAGAAGAAGAAATTTATTGATCCAAAAAATGCAGTTACCTTTCACCTGGTACATCGCAGTCAGCAGGACCCACTTGCAGCAGATGAGAAGGCACCGCAGTTTGTGTTGGTTCCCGCCGAGAAAAAACAGAACAATGTGAGTGTTTTATATATAACTGTGCACCTTTCATTGAGCTATGGGGAGAAGCCCGTCTTTCTGTACCCCACTTTAACTGCATGGTCCTATCAACAGCATTTCCCCTTGGAACATTGTTAATTGTATTTATTAAGTCATTACGCTTAATTTTAATCACTGGATCACACACATTCATACTTCCATACTCAAGGGAGGTTAGGTAATAATCTGGGCTAGAAAAAAATCCTGTTATTAGTATACGATGGTCCCACCACTTGGCATTACTTCTATATGTGGGCACTTTTGTTATTTCGTCATTAGAGCCGCTTTGTAGTTATTTACTGGTCTGTTATAAACATGGAGGACCCTAAGCCGCAAAGCAAAGCCAAGGGATCTGTGAAGCTAAAACCCCAGTGATCCCAACAAGAAGTCAAAAAAAATTTGGGCAATCTGGCAACTTTCACATCTGAACAATTTAATGTTTTCAACACTTTCAAGTATGGATCGCCAGTAAAAGTCTTAAGACTGTATGTATGTGTGGTGGAACCATCGTATAGCTTTACCAAAGTCCCCACCCCTCCAGTCATCTGTTCCAGCTCCTGGTAAATGTTCCGCAGGACTAATCTGAGCAATAAAAATGCACATGGAAAGTGTGTCTTGTAATAAATGTGATCACTTTGAGTTGCTGTGCCCCACCCACTCTCCCTAATTAAGATATTTTCTTATATACAAAACTCGTCGCAAAATGTAAACAACATACTCCATTTTGTAATTTTTACGAATGCTCAGCTATATTGACAATCTATCTATTTCACAAAATCTATGATTCTGTTCTAATAAGCATGTGTTGCTTGTATGCTTTGGCGGAAGCACTGGAAATGCCTAGTGCTTTAGCCCGGTTGGTCATATTGGATGATGAATGAAATTAGTGAAATGATGCTCAAATGATCTCGGTGTCCATGGAGCTTAAAGTTACTTGAAAACAAAATTTAAAGGGCATGTTATTTATGAATGCTGTTTAACTGCAGTGTCCCATACTATACTGGGTGTGAAAGACCACTTAATTTTGCTGAGAGACCTCTCTTTCAGGCTTGAGGTTCTTCTATGTGCCGTAAATCTATGACACAGGACCAACTTCTCTTCCGAAGGAAGGATTTTTACACCTGAAAAAATCGTCCTCCACCAGGTTTGAAAAAGTTACTCAACATTCTTCTTCTCAGGATAAGCGAAACCCAGAAAAAAAACCTTATCCGGATAACTCACCCTGAGCGAGATTCGAACTCATAACCTCTTGAATGTGAGGCACCAGACTACCCAGGCAGGTTTTTTAATAAATTAATTTACACATTAACATAATAGAGAATATGCTGCTTTTGTTCACATACTTTGATGAAAGTATGGAAGTTACTAAAACAAAATTCACAAAACCAAGTTTATTTACACACTAAGTGAGTGCATGCTTTGATGAAATCAGTAGACATCACTAAAGACAAATTACCTGAAAATTTGGACGTCCGGAACGATGTTCATGCACGGCCACGTTTAAATAGAAGTGTTTAATGATGGTACGAAAGTGGTTTTTCTAAATAAGCACAAGATACTTGATTTGATCACCTATTGCAACGAAACCATGAGCTGGAAGCTTAACTGACATACAATAACAGATGATGTTACTAAATACAAACAGTTTTTGATGTGTAAATTCTTGCAGTTTCTAAGGACTTATTGATTGCCCCTTGTACAATACTGCAGTATTTTACCATGTTTTAATTGTTCATGTTCTGTGGAATCACTATTAATGTCATTATTGGTCACTTGTTTCCTTCCCATTGTCTTCAATTTTTTCTTGTAGTTTCTTTATAAAGTTGAAGAGAGAACTTGTGTCTATGTTTTGCCTCTTCCTTTGTGTATTGTTTTTCCTTTTAACTTAGAAATTAAAGGGGGCATTATCACAAACTTATGTTATCAAAGTTACGCTCTGTGCTAGTATCTAACATCAAGGTTCAAACCTGGCAGAGGGACAGGCTTAAAAATCCTTATAATGGCTTTTCTTAGAAGGGAAGCAAAGCTGTTAGTCTTGCGTAATGTTTATTTGCACATAAAGAACCCCACACCTTGTAAGAAAAGGTCCCTGGACTAAATTCACCATTTTGACATCTGTTAGCCGTGATAGTGTCCTGTACAGGCGATGATTTGGTCTCTAACAATCTGAGCAACTGAACTGAATCCATATGAAACTGCTGCTAACATGTTCAGTGGTACCACCTGGTGGTAAATGCTGGCACTAACTGTTATGTCATACACTGAACAGTGAATGCAGTGATGTGGTGCTATACAGCAGAAGACGAGCTACAATAAATCCAATGTTAATGGTAGAGAAGGTAGTATTGTATTCTACGAGATTTCACTGGAAATGTACGTTTTGAGGTCCCCGTTGTAAAAAATTAGAAAAAAAGTGTGTGTGGACAGTATAGCTGAAAAAAGAAACTACCTTTAAATACCAAATTAAGTATCTTCCAAGAATGCAACAAAGACCTCCCACCCTTTACATGTAACATTTTGTTTTCTCAAAAACTCCTCTGATGATTTTCATTAAAATACCATATATTATATCTTGAATTTTCTGGCAATAGTCTGAAATCTTCATTGTGAATGATTTTCATGTAACTGGTAAACCGTAAGAGACAGAAAATGACTTACTACACAATTCATGCCATATACATTTTTTTTTGCAGAGTAAACAGTTTGCAAGATGTTATTGGTTTCAATTTTAAGCTACTTAAATTTTTTTTTTCCTTGTAAAGTTAACCAAATTTTGATTGTTTAACATGTCAACAGGCCTTTAAAATATTTGACTAAAACATTTGCTGAACGTATTCCCTTATTTCATTTCTGGTAATGTTTATGTGGATTACCACAATATAGATACAATTCTTTGTAACAATACATTAACATAAGTCCGGATACTGACACTCAGTTCAGTTAAAATTAAATTACACAAAACTTGTTTTCTTCAGCATTTCAAGATTCATGAGCTGGTCTTTGTGTTGTGTGATTGCTGCCGGGTGGCAACTTTGTCATGGTGTGATGCTCAAACATTGTGTGCTACTGAGGATGTATCTGTCTGACCAATGTAACACAATTTTGTTGATACCTGATCTCTGGTTCATAGGTCTCTTTTTATGTTGAATTCAAAACTTGCAAATATGCATAGAAGCTTGTAACAGTGATGTGATTAAATAAAAAATAAAAGAATTTGAGTCGGCAGAAATTTAAAAGACCCTATCCCTGCAGGCAAAAAACCGGGAATTTATGAAATTAAATGCTCAGACTGTAATCTGATGTATATCGGAAGGACAAAGAGAAGTTTGGAGACCAGATTAAAGGAACACATGAGAAACCTAAAATACAAACAAATAGAAAAATCAGCAGTTGCCTTTCAGTTTTGGACATCAGGCCACGAAATCACACCAAATATAAAACCAGCTTATAAACCCACAGAATTAGATGTCTGGGAGAAGATCTACATCATGAAGAAAAAGAGCAATATCATGAATTTTGATTTGCCACCTTACAGCAACCTCTGGAAGTTCATAGATCCAGCAACAGATGCCTCCACAGTTAGTACACCACCACCCCCATCGTTGCCAATGAAGAAAGATTTAGTCGGAATTAAGGGTTGAAAATGGGAACAACTGTTACCCGAAACCGGTCCCCAGTAAGTAAAAATAAGTGATGTTTGTGTTACAAAAACTGACCTCAAATTCTTTTATGTTTTATTTTGCTTACTTGAAGCTTGTGTTTCTTGAATATTTTTTTTTAATTTTTTATTGGCTGTTGGGTGGTAAGTGAATTTTTTATGTATAACTTTTGGTTTTTATACGGACAGAATAGTGATTTGTTGTAATGTCAATTATGTGCAGGTTGAAACTTGTATTCAGTGAACTCTTGAGGTTGTGGGTTCAAACTATGTAATTGTGTGTCCACTGAAGAAGAGGGTGAAACATGTGTTCTGTAAATTCCATTTTAAGTGACGTGAGTGTCACTGTTGTACTTCACTTGTCTCGTAACAATAGTTCGTAGAGAATGGAACGCATCAGTAACATAGCATGTGTTTAAATAATATTGTTGTGTGTCTTTAGGCTGAGAGAGAGAAGCGTAAAGAGGAAGAAAGAAAGTTTGGTATATATTTTGATGATGACTATAATTACCTGCAACACCTACGGGACACCAGCCCTGTGTCTTATGATTGGGAGCCAGTGCAGACGAAGATCAAGTTACCATCTTGTGTGTTTGCGTCGGAGGTGGAGGAGCAGGTCGGTCTGCTCAACAAGGCTGCCCCACGCTCAGGTACTTACATCATCTCTCAACTTTTGACGCACTCCACACGCACTTCACTGGACCCCCTGAATCCCCCCCAAAAAAAAAGTTTTAGAAAAATGTCCATGTGTGTGTGCCCTTTACATGGAAAAAAACTTTGTTCTGGTTTTGTGTATTTCACTTGCTGTGTTATACTGCAGGGTCATTTACAACATTTGGGGACGGATTACTTACATCGAAACGAGAGCATATCTTCATATAAACATGTGCTCTAAAACACTTCATTTATTAATTGGAAAGTTTATGTTGAACGGCTTTGCAGGCGCAGTTTATCATTTCACCCTGCGCAGTTGGTCTTGTGTTGCCATGACTGCTTGTTTACATTTGTTACTTTTTCTAATATATTCTCCCAGCATTAATTAGACATTAATTCTTGTACAAAGCATAAAAACATGGCAGACCTAAGGATAGAATATGAAAATAATCAGATTGCAGAGGTCTGTAATACAAAATTCCTAGGTCTTATGATTGATTATATCTTACCCAAACTGAGCTCTGCGTGCTTTGCTTATAAATAACATAATAAAAACAGCTTATTATGCATATTTTCATTCATTGATGACCTATGGAATAATATTTTGGGGAAATTCAGTAAATACTAAAAAAAGTTTTCATTATGTAAAAAAATGTAATAAGAATAATGGCAGGGGAAAGACGATCAACTCACTGCAAGCCACTTTTCAAAATGTTTGGTATTTTACCATTAGCCTGTGAATATATTCTAGCCATATTGTCATTTGTAATAAATAACCCAGAAAAGTTTACAGATATTCATAACAAAGAGATCAGACATAGGCAGGACTTACATAGCTCAACAACTAATTTGTAGTTATTCCAAAAAGGGGTTTACTACAAAGGAATAGTTCTGTTTAATTCACTTCCCTCTTGTATAAAAGAATTGTAAAACAAGTTTAGATCAGAATTAAAAAGATACCTTATTACTCACAGCTTCTGTACAGAGGAGGATTTCATTCAATCAAAAAACACTGGTGTAAATATAATAAACATGAGTATTCCAAACCTCTGCTGCTGAATCCTTGTGCTTGACAGTTAGGAGTTAAGTTGGTACATCCACAGAAAACTGCTCTGTGCAAGATATGTTATTGTTGATAGTGTTGTTGCTGTTTGTAGGGAACATAAGACTTTAACAATTATAAAGTTGGATAGACTTTTATGAGAGTGGTCACAGCTTCATGGAGGAAGAAAGTGAATTTTGTTCACAAAATAATATGAAAAGACAGGAATTAGACGGAATCATCAGTGAATGTGAAGCACTGATGATATGTCTTGGTGATGACGATGTTGATGATGATAATGAGGATGACGGAGACTTGGATGGAATTGAGCCATTAAAATTCTAAAGCGGTGAAAATCACTTCTCTCATTGTAACAAGCTATTTTGCATTTCTGTTCAATATTGTCATAAATTATCTTGGTCCAGAGTTTCCGGTGTAGACCGCGTCTTAAGGCTAAAATCTGCCGACGTTTCGCCCATCTTATGATAAGGCTTCCTCAGGGCTAACTGCAGCCTTATCATAAGATGGGCGAAACGTCGGCAGATTTTAGCCTTAAGACGCGGTCTACACCGGAAACTCTGGACCAAGATAATTTTAATATTGGCCGTGGAAGTTTACGAAAACATTGTCATAAATGTTATAGTACCACTGTTATTTTCAGTAAACATCAACAATAACGAATTAGTTTCATTATTCATTTACTGTGTACACTGTTTATATTCGTGTAGAGACATTTGCATCAGCTGTTGTTTACTAGCTACTCTGGCAAAGGCAGCATAGCCAACCTGTCAAGTGCAGGGATTCAGCGAATGCATGAAAACTGACGTGTAATTGTAAAACTAATACCTTTGGAGATTTATTTGTAAATAAATGTAATTGTTGACATGATCTACATCTACAGATTGCAATGCTATGTATGTAGCACGTCGTAGAGGTGTTGTGTACAAGGACTTCATTGAGAGGCTGTGCCCCTGCAAATAGCAAGAAACATGACACATTTTAGTCTTCCTGACAGATCATAGGCAGAGCAGGACCATGGTTCTGTATATCCCTGTGCTGTAGATTGTTTTTGGGGCCACCTTAAACAATTAGTTTACGCTGCACAGATACCAGATGAAGGAACTATTGATATCTGTGTTATGGAGGCCTGCAAAACCATTTAACGTTGACAGTCCATGCCTCGACAAATACATGTATGTCCTGAAGCATTTTCTGAGAATCATGTTTATGTTGAACACCTGACAAGTTCACACCATCAAAAATAGATTGTGTCACTTTAAAACGTTATAATTAATGAACCTCCATAAGTCGAAAATTAAAGGTTTTGGGACATCTGTTTATATGGACAGTTTTTCTTGTTTCAATGTAAGGAACTAGTTCCCCATCTATGAGAGTGTATAGGAAACATTTCTTATGACACCTTGAGCTTATTTTATTCAAAATATTCTCCTTGTGAGACTACAAACTGGTTGCACTTTTCAGACACTCAGAGAAGCCCTTGTTTGACATCCTGTTCAGTATAACACTATTCGGTTTGAAAGTGGCACTGGAAACAGGTAGAAATTGCGGTGTGATTCTGATATCTAGTTGAGTGATTGTGTTGTGTTGCTATGGCTTGAAAGGAGGAGCAAGTTCTGCATTTCTTCTTGAGTGGTCCTTAACCCTTTACCAAATGCTGCCTGAAAAGTGCCAAGCTGAATGCAGGCTTTTAAATTAACTGTACCAAATATAGGGAGCTAAATCTTTTGTTCATTTTTAGTAAACCCTTTTGTCTACTGTATAATATGCATTATATACATATGGGAAATCTCTTCAATATTTTTAAAAAATTTAAAACAACAGAACATTTTGAAAATAAAATTAAAAATCCCCCAAATAATCAATAATTACGCATACAAAAGCTCACTACACAGAAAGTTCAGGCTAATTAAATTAAAGTATGGAACATTTCTTTGCTAAAACACCATCCTGTTTTGGTCTGGTGCTTTATTTTTTAAAACACAAAAAGAAAAAAAAAAGTCACCAAAACACACACGCTATAACCATGATAGCACTGTTAATGAAAACAGCATAAAGCACAAGGACACAAATGTAATGTAGATTACTGTACAATTCAGCACTCGTGTGGTTTTCCTTGTCTGGCTACATCTCCGTAAATCTATTTGGATAAGTATACCGACTATTTGCATGTGTACGAGATCCACTGTTAGCGGTTGCATTTTCCTCTCTTACGTCAGTGTCAGAAACTCTTTCAACAAGGTCTGCAAATTTAAAAATCACTCGCTTTCTTCTAAAACATCGCAAACTGCAGCTCTTATTTTCTCTTTGGTTTGTAACCTTTGGCTAGACGACACCATGCTTCAACCAGTATAAACAAACACTGGCTAGAGAAATTAAATTTGGAGCTAATTTAACACTTTGCAGTGAAGATAATTTCCAGAAATGCTCCAGAAAAGCTTTCTCTATGGCTATGACGTAGAAAGTACACAGACTTTCCCGCTGGAAAGATTTAAAATGTATGAAAATGGGGCATCATGATTAGATCGTAAAAAGGGTTAAGAACAGAGGTGTTGAGCAGTTACTGGGTGTGTTTAGGAATCACGTCATAAATTACCCCAGTTTTATCGAAAAACACAAGATACATGACGTTGCACAATTGCTTTTATTGGCCTTGCGCTGTTGGGATTATGCACTTTGTTGTTTCATTTCCGGATTGTAGTGATGAAAGAACGTTACAAACTGGGTTCCCTCCACATCTGTTCCTCGTGAAAACTGGTGCAATCCACTTTTCTTAGCCCAAATTATGTGTTCAACTGACCCAAAGGAAATGTGCCTAATGTCTGCTATCTTTGCTATTGTCTTCTTGAAAGGTGACGTCAGTGATGTTGCTGAAGTGGAGGGTTGTCCTGAATATGGAACGTGTTCAAGCATCTTGACATTTTTTATAACATGTGTTTTTTATAAAGCTTGGTCTCCATATGCTTCCTGTATGTTTCAGTTCCAGATTTTTTCAGAAGAACATAAAACCGAATTGCTACTCATTGTTGTAAGTTGAACATATCCTAGCATCAGTCAAGGTCACACCTCTCTGTTACCATGATAGGTGCATGTTACTTTTTGATACAGCCTCTATTTTTGAATGATGGTGGCACACAAATGAAGATGTACGCTATGATATTTGCAGGCCTGTGCTTGGACTTGGACCCAGATGTAGTAGCAGCAATGGACGAAGACTTCGATTATGATGATCCAGAAAATGAACTTGAAGATAATTTTATGGAGTTGGCCAATACTGTATCCCCTGATGATGAAGAGGATGTGAGGTTTGTAAAATCTCGTACAACCTGCCCCTCGCTGTCAGGTTTGACACCCTGCTAGGTGCCAACTCTAGTAATTTTGAGGGATTTGTCCTTTTTTCACCACTGGTTTAATTTTATCTTTTTACAGACTCGTCTATTAGGTTACTTTCCTTTAGTAACATTGGGGCCATCCAGAAAGTGACAGATGATTTGATACAGTAATGAAAGTTATCAACACAAAACTTTATGTACAAAGTTACAATACCATACTCAAGACACAATGGTACCAGTTTTTCAACCAGATGTTGTACTCTTTCACCAGTAAAGAGCTGAGCCAACATATTTATAGACATGAAGCTTGAGTCACATATGTAGGATGTTTTAAACTGCAGATTATGTGTAAATGCCTCCATAATTCAGATGGTCTCCAAAAATGACCTTGCCTTTGATGATCCCCAAAATGATGTGTGATGTTGAAACCTTGACCTAAAAAGAGCTGAACCTGCACCAGACTCTGTGTGCTCTGACACACCAACTTCTTTAATACCTGCTGAATGTTCAACAATCACAAACGTGAGTGAGTGTTTGACTTCTGCGATCCTGTCCATTAGACACATACATAAAAATATTTGAGTTTTTGTTTTTAATGTTATTTAAACATGATTGTCCTAGGTGACGTGGTACCAGTTAGGAGTATGACAGTATTTTTATGGACACAGTAGAGGAAATAAAAATCTCTTTTTACTTTCTGTACACATACTATGTACATAGTGTATACAGAAGATATTGTAATGCACCCAAAAATTCAATACCGAGATTTCATCGGAAATACATGTTTTGGGTCCCCCTGAATCCAAAAAAAGCATTTTTACAAAAAGGTCTGTGTGTATGTGTGTGTCTGTGGACAGCATAGCTCAAAAATGAAAAGACCGTTAAATACCAAACTTGGTATTTAAGTTTGATATGTCCAAAGGATGCAACACAAAGATTTTAAAAAAAAATCCCCCCCACCCCAAACAATACTTTATATGGAACTTTTTTCCAAAATTTTAATTTTCTCAAAAATGGCTCTTAACGATTTTGATTAAAATATCATATATTAAAGATATTTACCTAACAAATAATATGTATATCTTGAATTTTCTGGAAATGGCCTCTGAAGGGTAATTTATTCTGGATGAATTTTATAGAATTTGCATAACTGCTAAACTGTATGAGAAACACAAAAACGTACCACACAAAAAATGTTGAGCACATTAAAATACACAATTTATGTTATATACATTTTTTTCGTGGAGTTGATCATTTTGGAGACATTCCTTGTTTTTTGTTTCAGCTTTAAAAAACTTATACTTTTTTCATACAGGAATTTGTCAACTCCTGTCCATACAAACAAAGGAACTTCAGTCACATAGCAACCAGCTTTTGACTACCACTTTAACCTATGGTACTCCCTTATTTCGCTTCTACTTACAAGGAAACAAGTAATAAGACTATTTCTGCTAATTTTGTTCTCGATTAGCATGAAGTAAATAGAAGCATAAGCTTTTTAACAATAATTTGTAGAGAAAGTAATGTGAATGGAACACATCAGGTTTTTTTAATGTGCTACTAACTACATGTTTTCTCTATATTTGTAGTGAAGAATATGACTCAGAAGAAGAGGAGGATGAAGTTACAAGTTTGAATGGAGCACAGTTTACATTTGCAGAAGAGGAAACAAAGTCTCACTTCACTAACTACTCCATGTCGAGCTCTGTCATGCGCAGAAACCAGCAACTGTCCTTGCTGGACGACTGCTTTGAACAGGTACTTGCTAAGTCCTTACAAAAAGATGCACAAACAAATTATTTTTTGATATTTTTCAACAAAATCTCCTTTTAGCTCGATATACTTTTCCCAGCATTTCTCCAACTGTTTTAAGTCTTCCAAAAAGTGCATTTTGGAAGGTCCTCAAAATAGGCATCTTTGTTAGATGTGAATCATTTACCTTTTTCAAGTTACAAAATAAAAAAGTCACTGGGAGCCAAATCTGGTGAATATGGTAGACGTTGTAGTAGTTCAACCTTAATTCTATAATTTTCACCAATGAAACTGCGCAGGTGTGCACCCTTGCGTAGTCTTGATGGAGAGAATCTTTTTCTTTGTCAGATGAGGTGCTTTCTCCTTCAACCAGTGCATAATATTCTTTCTTTCTGCAAATAATCAATGTAGATGATTCCACGTGGATCCCAAAACACCTTGTCTGCAGATTTCACCACCTTTGCCTTCCTCAGAGCCAGTTCGCCTTTAAAACCCCACTGTTTCAACTCTGGAGTGTAGTAGTGTAGTTATAGCTAATTAAATTGTATTTACTTAAAGTTTCAGCTATATCCATCATGTGGTATGCTTCTTTAGAAAGATAGAAAAAAACGAGTTTCGTGCAGTGATTACACACTTCTATTTAAAAGATTTAATACTGAAAGAGATAAAAGTTCATGGCACATTATAACAATTTACAATTGGATAAATGAATTTAAACATGGCCGTGCATCCACAAATGATGAATATTGTTCCATTCGTCCAATAGAAGTGACTTCCTCCGAAATAATTGACAAAATCCAGGATATAGTTTTGACTGATCGACAAAATAGTAAGAGGCCACAGACATATCACAAGGCACAATGTTCTCAGTTTTGCACCAAAATTAAGTGTGACAAAGGTCTCAACAAGATTGGTGCCGCGTTTGCTGTCAATGGAGAATAAACACAATTGTATGATCGATTTGCAAGCTGGTTTGGCACTTTTCCGTCACAATCCTGATGAGTCGATACATAACTGTGGATGAAACATGGATACACTACTGCACTCCAGAGTTGAAACAGTGGCTTTTTAAAGTCTGAAGAAGCCAAAGGTGGTGAAATGTACAGACAAGCTGATGGCCACAGTTTTTTGGGATGCACGCAGAGTCATCTACATTGATTACTTGCAGCAAGGAAGAATGATAAATAGAAAATATTATGTATCATTATTGCACCAATTGAAAGGAGAAATCAAGAAAAAATGCCTCATCTGCCAAAGAAAAAGACTCTCTTCCATCAAGACAATGCAAAAGTGCACACCTGCGTAGTTTCAATGACAAAAATTGTAGAATTAAGGTTCGAAAATTTACAATATTCACTTTATTCACGAGATTTGACCCCAATGACTTTTTTTATTTCCAAACTTGAAAAAGTGGCTTGGCGGTAAATGATTCACGTCTAACGAAAAGCTCATCTCCCAAACAGATGCCTGTTTTGAGGACCTTCCGAAATCCTACTTTTTGGAAGGCTTAAAATGTTTGGAGAAATGCTGGAGCTTAAAGGAGGTTATGTTGAAAAATAAAAAAAATATCTACCAAAACTAATTTGTTTTTCGTTCTTTTTCTAAGGACGTTTTGAATGCCCCTCTTAGATTGTATCTGACAAAGTCATGATATTTTATATTTGCAACGTTGATATTGATGCTAGAGAACAAGTTTAATACTTATATTGTTTTGTTTACAGATGTTCATGAGCACATATGGAGACAGCGACATTGGGGCACTGGATTGTGAAGAAATTGAGGGGCATGTCGCACCAGATGCTGACATTGTTTTAAAATGTGTAGCAGAAACAGAAAAACAAGATTGTACCAATAAACCTCTCTTCAGCGGACATGACATTAGTCATTTCCAAGATGTTTCAGATGATGATGATTTGGTATATATGAAAGTTGAAGATCACAAAGAGAGATGGGATTGTGAGTCCATCTTGTCAACGTACTCAAATCTGTACAACAGACCCAAAATTATTCATGAGCCACCAGTAAGTATCTTAACTCTGAGGCTGTTCCCAGAAAAGCCAAGGTATGCATTTTATTTATCAGGAAAGTATACCTTTTATACTTGGCATTTTTCAGAATTTCCCGAAATGTCACATCCTTTGAAGTTTCTGAACTTAAATACCAACTTTTGTACTTACCAGATATTTTGTTTTTGAGTTATGCTGTTTATGCACACCTATTTACTTTCTCTACACAAACTATGTACATAGTATATAGAGAAGGTATTATTGTATTGCACCCAAAAATTTGATACCAAGATTTCACTGGAAATATATGTTTTAGGGTCTTCTGTATTCAAAAAAAAGTATTTTCAGGAAAAGGTCCGTGTGTCTGTGAACATGATAACTCAAAAACAAAAAGTTGGTTAAACACCAAATCCTGATTTAAGTACAGCATCTTCCAAGGTTGCAACATGAAGATTTTCAAAAAAATCTCTCCACTAAAAAGTACCCTTTATATGGAAAAAATTAGAGAATTTTGCTTTTATCAAAAATGGCTCTAACAATTTTGATTAAAATGCCAAATTTTAAAGATGAGTTGACAATAAAATATCTTACATTTTTTGGGAATAGCCTCTGAAGACCTTTTCATTCTCAATGACTTTTGCATAACTGGTAACCATAAAAAATGGACCGAAAATTAGTACACAAAAAGTGTAGATCTCATCAAAACACACAATTTATGTCCTTTACATTTTTGTTGTGAAGGTAACCGTTTCCGAGATATTCCTTGTTATTGGTTTCAATTGTAAAGTACTTAAACTTCAATACCAATTTGACTTTCGCTTTAGCCGAGTCTATTCCCTTATTTCTCTTCTACTGACAAGAAGCTAAGTAATAAGACAATTTCTGCTAACGTTATGTTGATTAGCATGAAGACATACAACACTTTAAAATAATTTGTTACAGAATAGGTAGAGAAAGTCATGTGAATAGAACACAAATTTTTTTTGGATTGAGGGAGCATCCAAACATGTATTTTATAATAAAGAATTTTTGGGTGGAATGCAAAAATTTTCTCTTTATTCTGTACATTCTAGGGAAGTGAATGAATAAAATGGTTTAATGAAATGTATGCATGTTACTGGAAACGTAGCACCATTGAGTTTGTTTCCTCCTGCCAAACTGATCCATTCACAATGAAGCAAAGTGCATCTATTAGGTGAGCATTTACAAACTTTATGCTTGTATTACAGAAAACAAAGATAACTGTCTCGGAGAAGACAGGAATCCCTGTTGGTGTCATCGACGGCAGCACAAAGCTGACAAAACAAGCTCTGGCTAAACACAATAACGATAGCCAGTCTAAAACTGGGCTGTGTGATGATACAGCGTCTATAGTATCTGCTCTTTCCATCCTTTCCGTCCGGCCCAAAAACGAGCAGCCACAGGAGAAGAAGTTGAGAAAGAAGGCTCTTCGTGAATACAGAAAGGTAAGTGAGAATTGTGTTGGGTGTTGTAAACACCTAGTGCAGCGTCACGATGTCTGTTTTAAAAGTGATATGGACGACTGAATCCTTGCACTTGACAGTTCTGGTGGTTTTGCATAAGGTTGGCTATGCTGCCTTTGCAGCTAATTACAAATGTCTATCGTGTGTAACGACGAATATAAACAGTGTACATGATGAATAATGAAAATAATTTGTTATTATTGATGTTAATTGAAAATAACAGTGATACTGTTATGTTTCTATGACATTATAGAACAAATTAATGTAGAATAGTGTGTTACAATGAGAGAAAGGTATAACAAAGTGATTTTCACTGGTTTAGAATTTTAATGGCTCAATTCCATCCAAGTCTACATTGTCGTCATTCTCGGAAGCATTGTCATCATCATCATCACCAAGACATATCATTAGTGGTTCACATTCACTGATGATTCCATCTAATTCCTGTGCTTTACATACTATTTTGTGCACATGATTCACTTTCTTGTTCCATGATGCTGCATCCACTCTCGTCGCACCTTCCATAAAACTCTATTCATCTCTATAATTGTGAAAGTCTTGTTATGTTCCATCACCAACAATAACAACAAATAATATGTAGCTGGCACAGAACAACTCAACGTATGTCTTAGGAGTTCACAAACTGAGTATGTGGTTGGAAATATTGCAACGGTGTGGCACCTAGATCCGCTTCCATTGTCTGACCGACCGGTGGTATGCTGCTTTGTGATTGGTTCACAAAGTTAAATGGGTAAAGTTTTTCATCTGTTTTTGCAGGTGTACCAACTTAACTACCAACTGTCAAGTGCAAGGATTCAGCAGCAGGAGTATAGGTGACCTATATTGCTTATTTAACCCTTATTATTGTCATCATTTTTCCTTTTTAGATAAATTTAAATAAATTCTATAATAAATCAAGGCTTACCTAGAGGCATGTCTGGAAATTAATACCATTTGATCCTACCGCCACTGCAGCTGTTGCAGTTGCATGCATGTGTGCTTGTATCTGTAGTTGATTGTTGTCTATTATAGTCGGATCCTGTTATGTTTACGGTTGTTAGTCACTCTTCAAAATGTTGAAGACAATTTTTGATGCTGTTTGTTGTGAAGTATGTTGTGTAATACAGTTTTTGAACGCAAGGAATGTTAACCTAGGTGGAATTCATGGAATGGTGAGGAAGTGGGTTGGGCAATTCAGAGTTGATGACAAATAATGGGATGGGCAGCCTTCTGTTGTCACTGTTGAACAAGTGAATGAGGCAATTTATGAAAACAGATGGTTCACAATAAGAATGCTTTGCCACAAAACTGGTGTTCACTTTTTTTGAAGAGGACATGCAAAAGTTTATTCCCTGCTATGTGTGGACAAGGAATGTTGTGAAAACCTAGAGAGGTGATTGTGAGGCACAAACAGAGCTGTCTCTGCCACGCGCAACCTCAATTAGATATAACCATATCATTACAACTAAGCTGCAGACATTTACATTCAGCCTTTTTAACTTTTTAACCGCTGCTTTTTGCCACATGGACCTGTCTTTTCATGCGTGCATGTGTAAGAGTTTTTTACTCTGTATTTTTGTTTTTTAATGTGTTTCCATTTTTCATAACTTCACGACCAAAAGACGTAGTTGTCGATGGGCCCTTAAACACCACTCACTCACTCACAATGGGAGTTTGTGTACATATTTGAATTAGGTATCTTTTATAACAGTATATTATTTTTGGTATGTTGACTAAATAGAAAATCATAACAGAAATACTGTCACTGCATACATGTTTATTTGTTTATTTATTTATTTTTTGTAGTTTAACATTCTTTAACCTGGTTGGTCATATTGGACGATGAATGAAATGATATGCAAATGATCTTGGGGTCCATGGAGCTTAAAGTTACTCGACATTCGTCTTTTCAATAAGGGAATACCTTATTGGGTAACTCACCCTAAGCAAGATTGGAACTCACAATCTATTGAATGTGAAGCTAAGATGCTACCACCACACAACCCAGGTGGGCCACATATGTATTATCCATGCAAGCAGTACAAGGAGTGTGGGAAAGAGACAGAGAGAGAGGCATGGCTATGAAGATATCGGCTGCCACTTGCACGGATAATACTGGTATATAATCTCTCTCCTCCCACCACATCAATTTACACTCATATTCAAATTAAGTAACAAAAGAAAAATTTAATAGCTTAAGTGTTCCTTACGTTGTTCAAAATATATGACAAAACTTTAAATTTGATTTAAAATTTAAGTTATCTCCTTGTTATATATGGCTTATGCTTAATTCCAAATACAATACATATTCAACAGTTATTAGCTGGCTATTTAGCAACGCACGTAATATCAATTGAAATTCATTAGTTGAGTTAATTTTTGTAACACTACATGACTTACTTTTCTCGACTGCCAGCATGGCACTTGTCATTGTGCCTGGTGGTGGTTTGATGAACCTGGTGCGATTTTGAAGTTGAAAATGCACTTCTTGTTTTCCCAAGCTTTTAATTCTGTCTTCCTTGTGATATTTATGGTGTGTTGCTACCGAAATCCCACCAGGCACGCTGACAAGTGACATGCTTCTGAAACATGTTTTTTGAAATGAAAAGTAAGTGATGTAGTGTTACAAAATTGTTAAAACACATCACTGTCACAAAGCCCACCTTATATCAATAACAAGTGGGTAACATTGTTACTAATTTCCTCATTGCGCTTTTCAGTGTTGCTAGTGACAAATTTCTAAACAATGATTTGCAATTCTTCAACTGAGTTATAACTTTTTCACGTTTTTCTTTTAAGTTTAATGATTCAACTTAAGTCTGATTTGAGTTAACATTTTTAAAAATAATAATATTGCTTTCATAACTTGCTACATAAACTATTTGTATTTAGAATAACTTATATATTCAGTAATTTTCACTTTAAAATTATGCATTGCAAAAGTGTCTCTAAAATCAACTTTATTATACTAAAACCCACTGAAAAATAACACCAAAAAGCATAAAAAATAAAATTTTCATGTCTCTTTTTATCATGTGTACTTTTTTATATAGATATTATGCTAAATTGCAAAATTAAGCTCTGAAAAAAAGGGGTCATGTTGCATTTGGATAAATATGGTCAGTATAGACTCATGACATTCTGTTTACACTACTGTAATGGTAAAAGAAAATGTGGTGGCACTTTTACATTTTCTCTGGGAGCTATATTCAAATGTAATTGTATAATATAACTTTTATATTTATAAAGGTTTGCACTTGCTATTAACATACACAAAATTTAAAGGTATTTGGAAAACATTTAATATTTTGGAAAAGAACATTTTCTTGTATTTGGATAAATATGGTATTTATTTCTCAACATGTTCCATTTTAGGGATATAAATTTCTCCCAAAGTTCCTTGCATTTTTTTAACCCCTCTGTAAAGAAGGAATTGTCAAGCTGTGCAAAGTACACTTGTTTCTTGATAATGTAAATGTTGTTGCTGTGAAATGTGGGGATGAGGAAGAGGGAGCCAGGTCGGGCAGTAAGTCCTGGTGAAACATCACTTTGTTCTTTAACTTCTTGTCCAGGAATTGTTTTTCTTCCAGTTTTCAGGACTTAATTTTGGAATTTAGCATATCATCCACATAAGACATGTTTAAAAGACATATCTATATAAAAAGAAGAATTTCTAAATTAAATTTAAAGGTTTGCCATATATCTTAAACAAACACTTAACCTCATTTATTTATTTTTTTATATTTAATTTGAATTTGCATAGAAATTCACGTTTTGAGAGGTTGCCAGAGATGGCTGTATGGAAATGTATGGGTATGCTGGCGATGATGACACATATCATTTTGTATTTAGACAACATACTTAATATAACATGTTGTAAATGTTTTTATGTAATTTGAATTTACGCAGAAACTCACATTGCTAGCGGGAGAGATGAAGAAGGGAGAACAAAATGTATGATATATGCGATGATAAAAAAAAAAAGAAAAGGTGACAGTTATTTATAAATTCTATTTTTTGTTAAGACAATATATCATAAAACATTTTGTCTAGTTGGAATTTGTGTGTAAATTCAGATTGTGGTAAATGTATTGCCTGAGGAGAAGAAATGCACAACTAACTTCTCTCTTTCTGCTTGACCGTTGACTTCCAGTACAACATACTGATGTGAAAGGAAGTCCTGTAGTTTTATTTTAGTCTCAAAGAGTAATCCTTTTCCAATTAGCTCCTTGATAGCGTAAAATGTGGCGCATATGTTGCAATCTTAGCAGTAATCTATATTGGCACGGCCGTATCCGTGAAGTATGCAACTTAGGCTTTCCCTGCATAGTATTCAGAAAACATATTACAAATGCAAGATGACCCTCACACCTGAACATTAATATTTCGGAAAAAAATATGATATTTGAAATTGAGGATTTTGTGATTGATGTATTGTATTATTTGAGTTGATTGTAACACTTTTACATCACTTGCTTTGCCAGTGTCGTGATGAGTTTAAGAGTCTCTAGATGAGGATGCCTCAAACCTCATTAAGTTGTTTTTATTATTCCAGATGTGGATATTCTCCCAGCTGTTTATTATGTCTTTCACACCCAATATAGAATGGGGTGCTGAGAATCACAGCAGATTAAAGAATGTTCATAAATAAAAGTGCATTTCATTTCAACACCATCTCTTTTGAAGGAGAGTACTAATTGTATGCAGAATTTCTGTATTTATATATAAAACATTATTTTTTTAAGAGCAGTTTTAATGAAAAGATGTTTTGGAACAGTGATATGTATGAATCAATATTTTTGAGTTGGGTTTGTAACACTTAAATGTTGGAAACCATCAACAATGAAGCCCACATGGCTTCAAAACTTATGCATGGGATATATAAAAGTGTTACAAGTCCAACTCATACTGTGTTTGTTTTGATTCTGTTCCTATTCCAGCAACTGTAGTCATTATGTGCATGTGGTAAAGGATGGGGCGGGTCCCATTAAAATAACTGGCTTGCATGCATCTCAACAAAAAACATTTACAATATTGAGTGTATACAGTAACTGAAAAGAGTTATAAAAGTTAACCGAGGATGAGAACAATAGCTGCACTGAGCTGGCTCTGTAGGAACTCTACCTTGTTCAATAACAATATCTTAGTTTTTAAGTTGTCATTTGTTTCTGTAGTGAACCAACTTCTACCAGGTGAGGGTTTGTCTCCCTTGTTAACAAGAAAATATCTATCTGTACATTTCCGGACTCATTTCAGCAGTTATACCCTTAATAAAGTAAAGAATAAAGAGTGGAAATTGCTTGTAATTTACTGCATTAGCCCACAGCTTTTAATTTATTTCCTTGTTTTTTCTAGGAGAGAAGAGTAGAGAAGAAAGCAAATACTCTTGCATTTAAAGATGAGAAGAAAAAACAGGAGAAAATAATGCTGAATAACAGGACTAATATTCAGGGTATACATATGACATGACTGTATCAAATATTGTATTGTAAAAGCTGTAAATAAAGTTATCTTTAATACAACATGTTATATACTTTACTTTGAGGAAGACAGAGGCCGAGCTGAAGGTATTGTATTCCACCCAAAAATTTGATGCCAAGATTTCACGGAAATACAGAACTACCCGACCTGACGTCTAGATAGCGAGCAGTCCTTGTTTCAAACAAGTACCAACCTGTTGAAGTCTAACGATTTACATTGCATTTGTTTGGCAGCCATCATTAGTGAATGTTCTCAGCAAAACATGATAAAACTGGT
This sequence comes from Hymenopus coronatus, assembly GCA_030762935.1. Classification (NCBI taxonomy): domain Eukaryota; kingdom Metazoa; phylum Arthropoda; class Insecta; order Mantodea; family Hymenopodidae; genus Hymenopus; species Hymenopus coronatus. The sequence goes on from CM060889.1 coordinate 62,158,640, forward strand.
CATCGTTATGTGATACAATACTTTCATTCGAAAGGACTTACTCCAACTAATATTAAAGCTGAGCTAGATTCTACTTAAGCATGGCGTTATGAGCTGCCAAGACGAACATCACAGTGGTCGACCAAATGAGGTTACCAGTCCAGAAATTGTAAAGAAAATCCACAAAATGGTATTGGATGACTGTCAACTGAAAGTGTGCGAGCTAGAAGACATTGCAATCATTTCAAAATGTTTTGTACATCACATGCTGACTGAAAATTTGGGTATGAGAAAGTTGTTTGCTCACAATAGAAGAAAAACTGCTTCATGAGGACGTTTCAGCGTTTGGCAATGTTTTGCTGCAATAAAACTGAATTTTTGTATCAATTGATAACAATGGATGAAACCTGAGACGAAGGAACAATCAAAGCAGTGGATTGCAAGGGGAGAATCAGCTCCAAAAAAGGAGAAGACATTCCATCTGCAGGCATTAGTTTTCTAGGAAGCATGCAGGATAATTTTCATTGATTATCTCAAAAAAGGAAAAGTAATCACTGGCGAATATTATGTGAACTTGTTATAGCGTTTGAGTGATGACATCGAGCAAAACGGCTGCATTTAGCGAAAAAGAAAGTTTTGTTTCATCAAGACAATGCCCATTATCGCCATAACCAAAATCAATGAGTTAAAGTTTGAATTGCTTCCTCATACACCCTATTCGCTAGATGTAGCCCCCTCTGATTATATTCTGTTTCTAAACTTGAAGAAATGGCTTGGTGGTAGAAGATTTGCCAACAATGAAGCAGTGGAGTCTGCAGTTGATGGCTATTTTCCAGACCTCGATAGTTATCACTATAAACAGAGTATCGAAGCTATTGAACATCACTGGGAAAAGTGTATCGAGCTGAAAGGAAACCATGTAGAGAAATAAAGAGTTTTACCCCCAAATTTGTGTGCTTTCCTTGTTAGGTCGGGTACGTCTGGGATAGTCCTCGTATATATCTTGAGGACCTCTGAATCAAAAAAAAAAGAAAGCATTTTTAGAAAAAGGTCTCTATGTGAGTGTCAGCATAACTAAAAAACTGAAATTTCATTAAATACCAAACTTGATATTGAAGCTCAGCATCTTCCAAGGATGCAGCAAAAAAGTTTAAGGAAACCGGCCCCGTGGGGGGGGGGATTTAGACTGGAAATAGCCTCATATAGTTTGTAGGGCATAAGAGATAGAAAAAAACTCGCTATACAAAAACTGTGGATATTATTAAAACACACAATTTTTGTTTATTTGGTGTTGGAGTTAATCATTTCCGAGATATTCCTTGTTATTGGTTAACATTTTAAAGTTCTTTTCTCAAACAAGAATCTGTCATTCCTCTGTCTTTTACTCCTGGCATGCAAAGAGAATTGATTTTAACCACACAGCAACCAGCTTTTAAAGCATTTGACTATCACTTTATCCTCTTCTATAAAGCAGTGAGATGATTTCTGTTAATGTTTATCTCAAGTTGATATTTTATATGAATAACTGGTAGAAAAAGTGAGGTTGCCTCCAACAAAAACACTTGCTCATTTTTCTAAGTTCTCTTTTTACTTTCTCTACACATACTATGTACACAGTGTAGAGAGAAGCTATTGTAATGCACCCAAAAAGATGATGCCGAGATTTCACCGGAAATATATGTTTTGGGTCCTTCTGAATCCAAAATAAATGCATTTCTGAAAAAAGGTCCGTGTGTCTGTGGACAGCGTAGCTCAAAAACGAAAAGACCGTTAAATACCAAAGTTGGTATTTAAGTTTGGTATCTTGCAGGATGCAACACAAAGATTTTCAAGAAAATCCTCCCAGCCCCAGCTATCCTTTACATGGTACTTTTTTTCGAAAATGTTGATTTTGTCAAAAAATGGTTCCAATGATTTTCATTAAAATATTATATATTAAAGATATTTACCTGACAAGTAAAATGTATATCTTGTATTTTCTGGGAATAGCCTCTGAAGACTACTTTGTTCTGGATGAATTTTACGGAATTTTGTATAACTGGTAAATCGTAAGAGAGATAAAAACTTACCACATAAAAATGTAGAGCACATTAAAACACACAATTTATATTGTATACATTTTTTTCGTGGACTTAATCGTTTTGGAGAAATTTATTGTTTTTGTTTCAGCTTTGAAAAACTTACACTTTTCTCATACAGGAATTTGTCAACTTGTGTCCATACAAACAAAGGAACTTCAGTCACACAGCAACCAGCTTTTGACTATCACTTTAACCTGTGTTACTCCCTTATTTCCCTTCTACTTACAAGGAAGCAAGTAATAAGACCATTTCTTTTAATTTTTTCTGATTAGCATGAAGTATTTAGAAGCATAATCTTTTTAAGAACAATTTGTTGCAGAGATGTAGAGAAAGTCATGTGAATGGAACACATTAGATTTTTTAAATATTATATGCTGGAAATTAAATATTAGGAATCATTCTTCTTCTTCTTTAGGAATATTTGCCTATTCTAGATGTAAAATCCCGTTGAGCCCAAGCTTTTTTGGATTCTCCTGGGTTTGTGTATCCTTGTGTTGTCGTGGTATTTGTTTTAGTGCTTACGAGTAAAGAATTTCTAATGTGGGTTATGAGCAGTAGTTTCCTTCATTGTAAACTGCAAATAACCAAACTTGGGCTTATGGGAGACAGATATTTTTATTTTTGATCAGCTTTTGCTAAAACAAAATCCCAGTTCTATCTGCAACAACAATGGGACCAATTGTAAGTGAACTGAAATAATTTTATTGAACAGTAAATGAGTAGAATTTACACTTAATTAATGGCTCTGAACAATGTGCAAGTCTTGATTTTGGGAGGTCCTTGGTTTGATACCCTGGGCCATCCACTCTGACCATGGGTTTATTTTGGTTTTCCCTGTTTGGCTGGGGTCTCTACAACAAACTTCCTTTCATGCTTTCGAGACTCAGTGTTGAACAGATGGTGCAGATGCTGAGAATGTCATCAAACTCCTGCTGGGAGTGGTAAGCACAAAGATCTGTATTGGGTCGTAGTTTCTATTCACTCTTAGGTTGATCCACGTGGTCAGTGAACCATGGTACAACACAGTAGTAATGTAATACCATGCTAATAATCTAAATGACAGAATAAACTTATTCTTAGATGGTATAATATGTATACAAATACCTGCGAGTTTAACAAATGCCAATTTATACCGTTAAACAGAACTGTAAGACCTGCATGAGTCACCTGATGTCTGCAAATTTACACAGTTAACGGTCACTTGCAGTTCGAACATGTAACAAAACAAGAAGCATTGTTTTGGGAGATGATAGTTTTAACTGACACTTGTTGATAACCTGCTTATCAACCTTGGACTGGAAAGCAGCAGTACAAACAACGATTCTGATCTCGAGGGAATAGAGCCAGCCGCTGCCAGAGAGCGAATTAATGTTATTACATACAAGTTATTTATTTTTTTATGTGTGCTTTTAGATGTAAATATTACATGTGTACCCATTTATTTTGATACGTCTATCAATTTTATCACCATTATACTTAACAGAATAATTTAGTTAGCGTTTAAATTGTCGGAATAAGGGCTCTGTTTTACATTACAATATGCCGGTGTGCACGCCACATGGTCAAGAAAGTATGAGAGTATTTCTGGCATGAAGGCTACGCCTGGGGTTGTTTCGACGAGGACCAACTTAAGCCTAAACTGGGTCCTAGTTTCTGCTCCATTCCCTGGGCGCACTGTTGACCAACCTTCACTTCATCCTTGCAGCCAATCAGAATGCTAATTTTTTTTGTGCAGTGATTTATTACAACTTCAAAAGGGTGTAACTGTAGACCAGTGTCCCCAATCTTTGGTCACCATGCACAGCATCATTGCAAACTAGATTTGAGAGTTCCAAAAAGGTTGGGAATCCCTGGAACACACAGGATCCCAGTGGACTACATGCTACATTGGTCAGCAAGGATATGCCACTAGTGTCCGGGGTGTTCTCCAGCATGACATCCACCTGCTGTTTGAGTAGACACAGAACGTCTTAGCCCTCCTCCACGTGACTTTTTGCTAAAAGAAAGTGGTCCCTGTCAACAAGCTTTGAAAAGTTCCAACTGATGCTGCTGCTGCAGTGACCCTCACACATTCATGTACGAGTTAAATGTCACTCTGATACATGCCACGCTCCCCTTTTCTCCTTATACACTTTTAACATTTTAGATGTGTACATTCTTCCTTGCCTTTCCTTTTTCTATTTCTACTACCCTTTCATTTTATTTTCACTTTTGAAACCCCAATTTTTGCTTTTACCTGCTGTCTGTGGTCACAAGTCCTGTATGCCACTATCACCCTGCCTCATTCCCAGTTCTTTCCACCCAACGTTTATTTCTTTTTTTCAATTATTTTTGGCACTGCTCTCTTTGCTCACTTTTCCTGTGCCTTACTGGCCCCTTTTCCACTTATATTTGCTATTGTTTTGGTTATCTCCTCCTTTCTCCATCACTGGTGCTCCCTTTTGCCCACCACATTGATTCTTTCTGGTTTGATTGCTAGACTTCCTCTTCATTGAATTTTGTGTACATTATCAGACGTTCCTTCTGTCAGTTTCCTCTTTCAAATGTATTCTGTGCCAACTTTCTTTGCTGTATTAATACTTTTACCAGATGCCTTTGCTTGTATTTTGACGTATGTACCTTTCAATACATTTTACAAGTATATTCCTTTTTCCTCTTCTTCAATCTGAATGCTTCACCTCTATTCCTAGAAGTTCTCCCATCTTGCAGTGTTTCCATTTTTCCTTCTAAGTTTATATTTCGTGCTCCTGTCATGTTTAGTATGTCCTGCTTCATAACTGTCTACTTTGTTGTGACTCTTTCAGTTCTTTCGTTTGTGTGTACATTAGATGTGTTTATTTCACTCTCTCACTAGATGTCTATTCTCTCAATTAACACTCTTTCTTCACACAGTCCCAGAGGATTGCTTCACATCTCATTTATTATATACAACCACACTTTAGATGTGAACCTTCTCTTTGTGGCTACTTTTCCACTTTTGTTTTCCCAGTAGCCTTTGCTCCCATTCCATTTCCTATTTTAACTAGTTTTGTTTTGTTTTTTTCATTCATTCTCTGCTATGTGTGTGTTTCTAGTCGTATGGTCTGCTCTGATGTTTGTCCTTCCTTATTTTCCCACTAACACATCACATTCCCTCTGTTTTTGGTACTACCCCTTTGTGTCACGTATCAAAGCATTGTCTTGTTGTGTTTCCAGTTGAGTCTTTTCTTTTTGCACCAGTCCTATACTCCCGCCACTTGACAGTTAGTGCACCAACAAAAACATGAAAAGCTTTACCCGTTTGACTTTCTGAACCAATCACAAAGCAGCATTCAAGTCAGACAATGGAAATGCATCTACATACCGCACTATTGCAATATCTGGCTATTTCCAACCACATGCTCAGTTTGTGACGATGATATTGATGACGACGACAGAGACTTGGATGAAATTGAGTCGTTAAAATTCTAAACTGGTAAAAATCACTTTGTTATACCTTTCTCTCATTGTAACAAGCTATTTTGCATTAATTTGTTCTATATTGTTGTAAATAAGTAAGTATGCTACATACGTTGCAGTTTTACTGTTATTTTCATTAACATCAATAATACTAATTAGTTTCATTATTCATCAGCATTCATTTACTATGCACACTGTTTATATTTATCTTTAATATGATAGAGACCATTGTAATCAGCTGAGGCAGCATAGCCAACCTTATGGGGAAATACCTGAACTGTCAAGTGGCAGGAGTATAATGTATGAGCACGTGTGTTTCAAAATAGAGGTGTTACCTTCATTTATTACAAGTTGCCAATTACTGATTCATAGGTTACCTTGAATTTCAATGTGTTTTACCTAAACTGGAGAAAAAGCAGCATTGTTTATGGATTTGGATGGGGATAAGTTGTTGCAGATAAAACTGAAATTGGATGCTGGGGACTTTTTGCCATTTATGACAACAGTTTGATATTTGTTAAACTTTAAAGAGATCAACGTATGTTTTTAATGAGGAGTACCCAAGACAGTTAGAGATGTGATTACTGAGGAAATGATTATAAAAAGTTAACCATATGATTTCTTGCTGATCACATGAAAGTTCAATAAGTGACAGAGGCCATAGGTGTGTCAAACAAAATGACAATTAGCTTGGAGATGGAAAGTTGTTTATCCGATGGGTGCTATGATTGTTCATACTATTCAAAACTATTTTTGGGTCTATTATACAGAAATCTGAGGACGAGTTGTCACCATGGATGATTCATTGTTATACTCCGAAAACCAAGCAGTTGTACTTCCAGTGAATGTGCTGTAAAGAAAAAAGAAAACTGATCACTGAACAATACTACAGTGAGTTATTCTGATTGGACGTAAAGTTGGAGACGCATTTGGGGAAGTTTCACCAGGGCAATGTGTTAGGAATTGCATATCTGCCCAGCAAGGTTTTTATTCTCAAACATGAAGAAACAGGTCACACGAACAAAATTTACATCCACTGAGCCCATCATTGAAACAGAGCTTGACAGTTCCTAGCAGAACAGCTCGTGTCCATTTTATCACATTTGACTGCGTGCTGACACGAGGTAGCTGCTGTTGAATATTCACACCCCCTCATAGCTTTAGCACACAAGATGGCTAACAACGTAAGCATTCTGTTCCAACCCCCCCAAAAATAAAAGTTGGATGTTATAAGGTCTGGGGAGCATAGTGGCCATAGTCCTTTACTGATGACCATCTCAACGAGGATCAGTTTTATAGAAAACATGCCTGTGTGTACTCAGTCACACAGATATGCTACGATTATTGTAATTCTGTCCCTTAACTGTACACACAAGGAATATGCTGCGTATTCGCACAACACCAAACACCAATTTTCTAGTCATGCAGTGGCATTTTGTGTGCAGCATCAGGGGGTTATCTGTCAACACATGGCCATTTAAATAAAACTATGCTTCGTCTGTGAAAAATTTAACTTTGGGTTCATAGAGGCATTATCAACTTTACCCAACACCCAATTATCACGTGGTTGCAGGTCCTCAACTACGGTTATCTTGTAAGGTTTTAATTTCAAAAGTTGAGTGAATTGTGAAACTCCTGTTCCCTGTGATAACCTACTCCTATCTCGACTTTTTCACATGGAGAGAAGCATTGTACATTTCCACACTATACTTTCTGAATGTTTCACACACAAGTCCATCTCTAATCTTCTCTAGCATGTACACAGTAACTACAAAGGTATTGCATTCCACCCAAAAATAAGTTTTTGAGGACCTCTTAATCCACAAAAAGCATTTTTAGGAAAATGTCTATGATTATGTTTATGGACAGCATAGCTCAAAATACCAAGATTCTCCCATCCATGTTCCTTTTCAGGGAACATTTTTCAAAAATGTTGATTTTCTCAGAAATGGTTCTAAAGATTTTTTATTAAAATACCATATTTAATATATTTTCAAGACAAATGAAACACATATCCTGAATTGTCTGGGAACAGCCTCTGAAGACCTCTTCATTCTGGATGACTGGCAAACATAAGAGATAGACAAAAACTAACTGCAAAAAAATGTTATTGGTTTCAATTTTAAACAACTTATACTTTTCTCAAACAAGAAGTTGTGTTTCATATCATTCTTGTTTTACTCTTGGCGACAAAGAAAATCAAATTTCAATTGGCTGGAACAGTATCAGTTTAACCTAGTGTATTCCCTTCTGCTTACAAGGAAGTTTTTAAAATAAGGAAGTTTTTGTTGCATTTTCTGAATGTGAGAGTAAGGGAAGTAGACAATACACATATAATGGTTTATTATTTCCATCTGTAAGTTAACATAAAATGCTTCTAGTGATGACACATTTATATTAATACTTTACAATAAGGTGCAATACTTCAAAAAATACTTTGCAATATTCTTATCATTCCGTTTTAACTTATAGCTTATTATTAGAAAATAACTTTTACTACAAATACGTAAATGTTTGCATTGTTAATGACTAAAGCAGTTGTTGACACTGCTCCAACTGGAGCACATGTTCCTCCTTGTACATTTTCTAACAGGTTCGCATTGGAAATAAGGAAGTGTTAGTTATAGAAAATGCTAGCACCTCACGGGAAACATGCAGTCTTAAGTACTGATATTAAAACAAAGGAAAGTGATAGCAGCAGGGCATGGCACTAACTTGCTGCTTCCCCACAGCAAGTAGCGACTTCTTTCACAAGATTTACAACTTACAAACAACAAGCAAAAGATTACAAATGCTTGTAAACAGTTTCACAATAAAAGTTGTTACTTTGTGAAATTTGAGGAACTTAACAAATTCAGATATACAATTAAAAAAAAAACATTGTCATATTCCTGTTTCAAAGCATCTGGATATCATTGAGGTGTTGCTGCTAAACCTAGCAAGTGTTTCACGTGGTACAAAAAGCCAAGCTGTGTCTGTGTGTATTTAATCTGAAACACACTATGTAAGTGTTGAATCGTATTTCAAGATATAAAATGTTAGTGACACACACACACTTATGTTTTTCAAATGGGAACAGTTGTATGCTGCATTCCCTCTCACTCGCACAATTCCTCGCAACATGTGCATTATGAAAACTATTTGAGCTGTGCTTTTTATCGCTCTGCTACAAACATCACTCCCTATCTTCCTCATGATTTTTTTTTTTTTGGTAGTTTATCGTCCTTTAACCTTGTTGGTCATATCGGACAATGAAATGATCTTGGGGTCCATGGAGCTTAAAGTTATCTTCTCAGCATAAGGGAAAACCTTATCTAGGTAACTTACCCTAAGCGAGATTTGAACTCACGACCTGTTGAATGTGAAGCAGATGCTACCACCACACGACAAGTAGTATTTACGGGAGAGGGAATCACTTAGCATGTTACTCCCCAGTTAAGCAACGTGTGAGCACAGCAGATTGGCTGCCAGCTCAAGGACAAACCTCGTCCCATTCGAAAGTCAGTGCACTGAGGAATGTACAATATGTCTAAGCACAAACACACAGCTGCTGTTTTGAGGTAATGGCTCCACTTTTATCTGTCCTATATCTTACAATAACTGTATTCATAGTTGTGAGCTTCTTCGAACATCATTATCCAGATATATTACCATCGACTTTTCCTTGTTTTATTACTCACAAATATTAACATACCAACTTAACACAAAGTCAAGACTCAGGCTTGTAACAGTGTTGCTCTTATCTTCAGAGCAGTCTGACTGGATGTTGGTGTTGACATCTGGTGGTGGAGTGATGTACTTCCAAAGTTGACTTGGTGGTGGCAGCAGTTAAAAACAAACACATTTGTTTGGCTCCACAGAAGGAAACAGCAGGAATTTATCAAATCAATTGCACAGAATATGACAAAAAGAAACTTGGAAATCAGATTGAGACACCAATTAGGAGCACAGCACTCAAATCTCACTCTTGAAATAAAGCAACTTACTTCAGACATGTTTCGGTGGCTGTTGTCACCATTTTCAACAGAGATTCACTGATGAACTCGTGGTAGCGGCCTGTGGAGCTCTCTCTTCTGGATAGATGCATTTTGAGATGAGTCCATTTGTTTGTGGTGTGTCAAAATTTATAACCATGTTTTTTAAATTTAATAGATTTTCCCAAACTGTTAATCCAATTGGATTCTGCACTATTATTAATAACTTGGGCTCACTGTGAAAATTATAGTTTTGAGTCCAAAAATGATGTGCTACAGCTGTATGCTTATGTTTTAAATATCTCATGTGTTCTTTAAAACATTGTTCAATGTTTTGTTTTGTTTTCCCTTTCTACACCTTTTCATATATCCCTGATTGTTTCAATGGGGGATTTTTAAACCGTGCTTATTAACTTGATGCTCCATTTTTCGCATCATCACTACTGAAATCTACAAAACACACAGACTCTTGGGAAAACATTTTCATTATAAAACATAAACATCATTTGATGAATTTGCTGCCACCACCAGGTGTCAACAGCAACATCCAGTCGCACTGCTCTGAAGATAAGAGCGCGGTCAGCTACAAGTGATGTATGTGTTCCATGTCACTTATTAGCTCATTCAAGTATTATACAAATTAAAATATAAGTTCTTGTATAAACCTTAAGTCATTTATTGATAAACTGTTTACAAACACGAATGACTATTTGGCTGTCAAACAAAACACTTGTGAATATTGAAGTTTGTTTGTAAACTGGCCCCAGTAGGACATATCAAAACCCCAGGGGAGGAGAATTAAAGGTAAATCACTGCGACCAATATTCAAACACTGCACTTCTTGATGTGTTCCACCTAAAAATGTCATCATTTCTGAGAAACATGTTTTGAGGCACCAGAAGCAAGAAGACACACTTTTAGAGAAAGCTGTATGCCTATAAACACCTTAACTCAAGAATGAAAACTTGCTTAAATAACAAAATTACAATTTAAGGTTCACTAGCTTGTACTTCTTTCTTAAAAATGCCTCTAATGATTAAAATACTGCATATTAAAAAAACTGTATATATCAAATATAAATGTACATCTTGAATTTTCTGGGAATTGCATGTGAAGTGCTCTCAATTTGGAAGGGATTTTGTAAACTGTTACATAAGTAAACACACAATTTATTCCAAATGCCATTTCTGAGACATGGCTAGAGTTAATTTAAATAGCTGAATCTTTGCACTTGCACATTTAAGTTGGTACACTTCTGAACCAATCACAAGCCAGCATTCCAGTCTGACAATGGAAATTACTTACTAATCAGGCCGTGCATTTATTGCGGACTCGGCAATTCTTTGAATGGTAAATTTTCACTTTCTCTAGCCTTGTGTGCATGCAACGAGAAGGTAATGTATTATACCCAAAAATTCAATGTACAGATTTCACTGGAAGTATATGTTTTGGAGTCCACTGAGTCTGCAATTTTAGAAAAAGGTCCATGTGTATGGACAGCATAGCTCAAAAACAAAAACACTGTTAAATACCAAACCTAGTATTTAGCTTTAGTATCTCCAAGGCTGGGACACAACATTAGATCACAAACTGGAAGCATTTTCAAAAACTTTGATTTTCTCAAAAATAGCTGTAATGATTTTAATTAATTAATAATACCACATATTTAAAGCCATTTCTATCACAAATAAAATGTATATTGAATTTTCTGGGGATAGCCCCTGAAGACTACTTTATTCTGGAGGAATTTTGCTTAACTGCTAAAAAAAAAAAAAAAAAAAAAAAAAAAAAAAAAAAAAAAAAAAAAAAAAAATAATAATAATAATAATAATATATATATAATAAATAGTTAAAACACAATTTATATCCTTTATATTTTTGTTTGTGGAGTTAACCATTTCTGAGATATTTCTCATACAGGAAGTGTCCGTTTTTCTTTTGTTCTACTCCTGACCAAGCAAAGAAGTGATTTGTAATGACAATTGCATAACGACTGTTTTTAAAATATTTGACAATCACTTTAGCATAGCACCTTCCTTTAGTTCCCTTCTACTTATAAGAAACTAAGTAATAAGAATATTCTGCCAATGTTTATCTCGATTAGCACGTGCCGAAACTCTGCACTTGACAGCTAGCAGTTAGGTTGGTATACGCTAAAAATGCAGGCTAACGGAAAGTTGTTTCGTGCCAAGCAGATGGTGTTTTTTCACCATCTGTACTGCGCTAGCCTTTGAAGTCTCATTCCTTTACACCACACTACTTTGTTCCATGCTGCCCCATCCATTAATGAGAGTAAGACTAAAACATGTAATGCTACAGTTGGTATTTGATGCATGGTCACCATCCAGTACAGTATATTACATACTTTTCAAACATACAAAGAAATTAATACAAATTTAGTGTTAAATATTTCTTCCGCACAATCCATGTGTAGGATCAGACAGAAATACTCAAACGCAGTTGCTCTGACCACTGAGCTACCATTACAATATGCTGATCCTATATTAAATAATAATAATCTTTATTCACCTTTTGATTTATACATAAATCATGGCTTCGTCAGTATATATATTTACAGTAGTATGTACAAGTAACAGTATTATAAATTTATATTTTGTAATTGTTGAAGGTTGAAGGGCCCAATTTGCTGTAGACTAGTTGTTTAGAATGTCCAACAGGAAATGTATTGAACGGCAGAATGTGGTACGTATATGGTTCAAAGGTTTAGTATTGTGTGCGCGATACATGTTATTTGTTCAAAAGAGGTTCCTGCTTAATGTTTCAAGGAGAGGTATTTAATTCCTTAAATACTGTTTTGCTTGGTGTTTTTACAGCAACTTGCTTTATTATTTGTAATTTAAAGATAGCGTATACATTTGTGGACCTGCCCCATGGAGCACTTGTGGTACACACTTTACTTGCCACTGAATGCACAGCAGATTTTGGACAATATGTGTTCCATTTTAGCTCCAAACTCCTACAAATTTTGTTTATGGAGTGACTATTAATGCAAATCTGTAGTTCTTTACATGTTTTACCTGTGCTGAAGTTTACAAAAGTTGTCTCATCTAGATTTAAGTGAAGCTTATTTCCTGCTAGGATAATGTTCTTGCCAGGGCAGAGAGGTTGCTATTTTTATGTGTCATCTGCAAATAAAGTTATTTGAGTGTCATTGAAATTTGATGGCAAGTTCTAAAGCACAAGGCAAGGAGAAGACATACCCCGAAGGTGACTTGCAGGAGTTGGATAGCAGCCTCTGTCCAAACTTCTTATTCACTCCACAAACCATCATCAGCATTGTTCCTCTCAGTTCTAGTATAAACAATATCAATAACAATATTTAAAAAATCTGATGTGTTCCATTCACACGACTTTCTCTACATCTCTGCAACAAATTATTGTTAAAAAGCCATTGCTTTTATTTACTAAACGAGGAACGATTAACTCCACGAAAAAAAATTATACAACATAAACTGTGTTTTAATGTGCTCTACATTTTCTGTGTGGTAAGTTTTTCTCTATCTCTTACAGTTTAGCACTTATGTAAAATTCCCTAAAATTCATCCAGAATAAACTAGTCTTCAGAGGCTATTCCCAAAAATTCAAAATATACATTTTACTTGTCAGGTAAATATCTTTAGTATACAATATTTTAATCAAAATTGTTAGAGCCATTTTTCAGAAAATCAAAATTTTCGAAAAAAGTTTCATGTAAAGGGTAGTTGGGAGTGGGGGGATTTCCTTGAAAATCTGCATGTCACATCCTTGGAAGATACTGAACCTAAATACCAAGTTTGGTTTTTAACAGTCTTTTCGTTTTTGAGCCATGCTGTCCACAGATACACACACGGACATTTTTCTAAAGATGCCTTTTTTGGATTCAAGGGATGTCAAAACATATATTTCTGGTGAAATCTCGCTATGGGTACATTATAATACCTTCTCTATACGCTATGTACATAGTATGTGTAGAGAAAGTAATTAAAAAGACAGACAAAACACTTCCTGAAGCAATAACATGGTGGCATTCTGGATAAATAATAGGTGATAAAAGCAGCTATGTTGCCAGATTTGGTATTTCCAACCACATCTCTATCACATGTGCTCAATTGTTCATTGCAAGCTTCATATTATTTGTGTTATTGTTGATAACTGTAGGAATATTTAGTTAATAATAAAAACAAAATTATTGTACTGCTGCAATACGTGAGGATAAACAAAGAGACAGAATGGCAATACGAGCGCTGTGAATGTCCACAGTAAAGGCAGTTCTGATTCGTTTCAACAGATACATCACCATTTTCATGTTTGCTTAGAGCCTTGCTACATGCAAAACACAACATAAAAGAAAAGAAAGTAAAATGCAGTGCAGGATTGAACAGCACAGCAAAGGGTGGAAGTTTTCAGCTAGGCTTCCTCCCCATGCATTTTCAACTATGTTGCCAGTTCTCTTGTAAGTAGAGCACATTTTCTCAAGTTATTTGTTTGCAAGAGATAGCAGATGTATAATGTCAACACAGGATTCACAATATAACCAACATTATGCAGAGTTTGAGCAGCAAATTTTCACCCTTGTATTTGTTAATCACCACAAAAGAAGCAGTCTAAACTATTTCCAGCAATATAATTCCAGTCTTCAATTCAATCATATAAAACAGACTGTCTTTTTATTCTGTTTAACTAGTTGGTCCTACTGTGAATCTATTAGATGAGATAATTAGTTTGTGGTGGACATAGCCTTCTAGGTCTCATCCCTGTACAATACCAGGTTTGCTTCACACCAAACAAATGTGATAAACAGTGCTATCCAGTCTAATTGCTTTTTCACCATATGTTCTCAGATGGAGTCAGCTAGCATTTGAGGTCTCATCTCTTTACACCACACTACTTTGCTCCATAACAAGCAGATGGTGTTAGGATGCTGCTGTTCTAACTACTTTCAGTTTTACTATTGTTTTACACTGAAGATGGAACTTTGGGTTGTGGTATTAAATATCCAAACCAGTATTACCTTGGCGACTGAGGAAAACCACAGCCAGATTGGTTGCTCCTGAATGCAGGCCACAAGTATCCTGCCTGCTAATCAATAAAATGCATTTGATGATTAAAACTTTCTGGGAGTGGGGAGTCAAAACACAAACAAAGTTATAATTATTTAGAAACCACTTCATGCCATGCCACTGCCTTACAGTTACACACACCTTCTCCTAATTAAAATCTCAGATCTATTTAAAATTTGTCTCTTCAGTAGAAGTTTTAGAAAATAAAATCACCTGCTTGCCGAGATGTGTGTTTAGGCACATGAATTACTAAAAAGCCTGTTAGAAGTTTGCCATGTACATGACTAGCCATCCTCCATGGCGTCGTCCAGTTCTGAGGGACAGTACAACAGTTGGGCTCTGTTACACTCGCACCTGGACCTACCCAGGGGCTCCTCTGTCTCGATCACACTGTCCACTGTCGACTCCTGCAACTGCACGTCCAAATCTTTATGCTGCTCCTTGAGAAGTTTATCCGCATCTTGCAGCTCTATGGGCAGGAAAATGCGCTGTGAATGTTGAATAGGTGCTCTACACAGGGGACACCTGTCGCATCTCGCTCCACACTCGCTGCATGCCATCACGTGAGCGCAGGGGAAGAAGGCTGTGTCTATGGCGCGATCCATGCAGATGCGACAAGACATGGCTTCCAGCAACCGCGCCAGTCTTGCTCTGGACGACTGCAACAAACAAACAACATTCTGCTTCATTTGCAATTACTAACATCACTAATTTTACTTCCACATGTTACAAGGGAGAAAATCCACACAACAAAGACAACATGAATTTCGATCAGCCACTGCACAGCACCCTTTCAAAGTAAATAATAACAACAACATTTATTTCATCAATACAATGAGTTTTGGACACGTCATTACACAGAATCACAAATTATATAAGCATCTATTTAAAGATATACCATTCAATTTTAAGTTAAATTGTCATTTTGACACCTCTGCGATCACTTTCATTTCTGGAGCTAATTTGTTAAAAAGCTGAATTCCTTGATATTTACATTACATGTATAATAGTTCATGTTGCCTCTTGTATTGTATTGATACACCTGTTTATTTTTTTATTTGTTCATACTTGTCTATTACAAACATTATTGCTCTACAAGCATACAGAGAGCAAATGGTTATCAATAAACGATTCCCTGGATGTTAAATTAAACACTTTTCTTCTGATATAGAAGTAATCTGTCCATAAGTGTATTTCCAGCAGCAGCAAATGTGGGTAAATACATCTATAATAAATGAGTTTTACAATTTTTTAAGATTTTTATAACTGCTAAAGTATCTTATTAAGTATACTGACTTGTTGATTTTTTTGCATATGTACGCTCTTGGTAATCCCAATATCATGTTGCAAAAGGATCTATACATTCCCAGTCTCTATTCCACTGTTGCTGTATATATCCTCTAACCAGTTTTAATCCTTAGCATGGCTTCCTTCGGAAGGAAAGTAAAGCCGTTGGTCCCGTGTCGTAGATTTACAGCACGTAAAAGAACCTCAAGCCTGATAGAAAGACCTTTGAGCAAAATTAAGTGGTCTTTCATGTCCAGTATAGAATGGGTCACTGAGAACCACAGCAATTAAAGACCATCCATAAATAAAATGGTAAATCTGTACAATGGCTCTATTAATTCTGCCATTTGCAAAATGGAAACTTCCCATGTTGGTATCTATAGTAGGAAGTAAAAGTAAAATGTGCGGATTGCGTTAAAAACACAAGTAAATTAAAATCAGTTAATAAATAGAAGGTGCAGAATTACCCCGATTTATGTATAATTTGGCAGGTATTGAATTCACAGTCTTTGCTGGATCTAAAGATATAGACTTCCTATTTATTAAAGTATTTTCTGTGTTTTGACCACAATCTACACATATCACTTTGATTCCCACTATAAAAACCTTCACGTATGTCCGTTAAACAGACGGTAGAATTAATAGAGCTGCTGCGCAGAGTTACCAATAAAACTACATTTCATTTCCAGCCAGTCCACTCTCATATTTGGTATTTTCTTTAAGCATGTTCTTGCTAATTTCCCCTTACCTAGCACATTTTTCCTTTGCTCTGTCCATTTCCATTGCTATTTAGCCTTACTCCTAAATAATCAAACTTAGACCATGATTTATTTATTTTTGCAAAATCATGTTGAGCAGCATATTCACTTACCTTGCATTTTTCTGCCCTACATTCTGATGCAGATATCTCTTCTGTGCTGCCCAGGTGACTCCTGTTCCCAGTAGACGCAGGTGACGGTGATGGTGGTACGCTGACTCCTGCTGAGGAACACACCAGCACTCCTACGCCACTTCCAGACGTTTGGTACAAAGCACGTCTTGCATTGTCGTAAACCTCGCGACATGTTCTCCGAATGTCAAACACATATTTCTTACCTAACGATGTATCCTCATTGAAAAGTGATACAATCGTGCCCTGCAACAACACAGAAAACCATCAAATTAGCTTCTAGATGCTCTAGGGGGCATTGCCACATTCAAAACAAAAATACCCATGCTTCAGCTTCCTCTCCCATAGTTTTAATTTCTAACAACCGACTTTAGGTCTGTCTTCCACTCAAGGATCAGCTAAACATAACTTTAAGGCTGTAGATACGATTCATTTATTTCCTGTAATGGGTGCCTTCAAGAAAAAAATCAATGTTAAAAATCTGACGTGTTCCATTCACATAACTTTCTCTACACCTCCAACAAATTATTATTAAAAAGTTTATTCTTCTATCTACTTCATGCTCATCAAGATAAACATTAACAGAAATTGGTGGTTCAAATCCTGGCTATGGCATTGAATTTTTCTGTCTGACTCTACTATACAATTAGCAGAAATAGTCTTATTACTTGCTTCCTTGTAAGTAGATGGGAAATAAGGCAATATACTAGGTTTAAGTGATAGTCAATTGTTTTAAAATGTTATTGCTATGGGATTGAAATCCATTTCTTTCTGAGAAAAGTTTCAAGTGTTTTAAAGCTAAAATGAATAACAAGCAACATCACAAAAACAGTCAACGCCATATAAAAATGTATATGACATAAATTGTGTGTTTTTGTGTACCTCTTACAGTTTGAAGACCTGTCCAGAATGAGCAGGTCTTCAAGATTCACATCTTATTGGTAATGTGAATAGCTTTAATATACAATATTTTAATCAAAACCATCACAGCCATTTTTGTGGGGATTTTCTTGAAAATCTTCAAATAGCATTCTTGGAAGATGATAAACTTAAATAACAAGTTTGGTATTTAACAGCCGTTTAGTTTTTGAGTAATGCTGTCCACAGACACACACATACAGATTTTTCTCTAATTTTTTTAACTCAGGGGACCTCAAAACATACATTTCTGGTGAAATCCTGGTATTGAATTTTTGAGTGGAATACAATCCTACTTCTATACACTATGTACATAGCATGTGCAAAAAAGTATAAAATTGCTCATTTTTGTAGGTTCCTGCATTTAATATTTTTAAAACATTGATGGCTGACTCTGCAGTTCAGTGATCAGCTTTATAGCTTGTCACCCAAAAGTCCTGGGTTCAATTCCCAGCTGGGGTGGGACATTTTCATTAAAATAGAATCATGTGTTTAATAGTATAATATTGAGGGGAAAAAGCAACAAAAACAATGTTAATATATGCGAGAGAGCAGTTGTTCCCTGAACGTACCTTGAGATCCCTTATAAACTGGGCAGTTACAGCACTGCGCACGGTCTCACAGCTGTAAAACGCATGTTTCTCAGTTATTGCCCTGTACACTCCACTCGCTGCTTGAGATGATTCTAGCTTTATGTTCAGAGATGTTTCGTGGCCATCTATGTCAGCATACGCCAGATGAAACAGGCGACGATGAGAGGCAGCACTTTGCATTGCAGTATACGGAATACTGCAAAAAAACAAATGACACTTTCCCAACGAGCACAGACAACATTTTGTGTTTACAATTATTTTACCATAAGTTTGCATTAACTTCACACAAGCTTTTGGGTACAATTTTTGAGTAATAACATGACTAAAATTAACATTAACTTTTGTTAAAAATCTCCTTTCCAAATTCAAATAGCAATAGCATCAAACATCACACATCAGACCAAACTGATTACTTGTGTTTCATCTGTTACAACTAAGTTATATGTACAGAAAAATCTCTCATTCTAAACATTTCAATTGCTAGCTAAAGACATTCAAGATCCTTTTCACAGAAAACAAAAATTTATAAAATCAACTATTCTGACTGCAGTAAAGTATACATCAGCAAAAGAAAAAGAAATACAACATACAAATATTAACCCATTACAACTATTTGATATTCAACGCTATCTACACTTAGCTGAAGAATTTACAAAATCTGAAACCTCTTTGTGTGTTCTGAAACAAATGACACTACAAATAATAAATTTAAGATAAAGGTACCCTACCAATGATTTATACTGACGGTTCTGGTTTACCAAATAACAGTGGTACTGGCATAGGTGCAATATGCCCTTTCTTCTCTTTCTACAAAAGATTAAGTTTAAATACCACAAATTTTGATGGAGAGATTTCAGCAATACTTCACAGCTTACAAAACCTACTATATCATATAAATAAAGTTGTATTATTATTATTATTATTATTATTATTATCTGACTCTAAAGCAGCTATAACATCTGATGTAACAGCTAATAACTTAAATATTGCAGAATGCTGCAAAATCATAAAACAAGTAACGAATTTAAATAAAAGATTAATACTTCAATGGATACCAGCACATTGCAGAATACAGGGTAATGAAACAGCTGACTTTCTAGCCAAGAAAGGTAATAAAATTACATCTGATCCAATGAGTTATCACTCTATCATTATATCAACATATAATAAAGAAGATAATGTATTACAAACAAAAGGAAAACCATGGGAAAGAACAGAATCACTACATTACCAAGCAGGCCATGACTGGTATAGAGCGATCTCCTCTGTATAGTTAAACAAGATATGGATGCGATGCCCAACCTTTAGACAACATGATAATATGACATCAAAATACTGGAGTGTTTGAGAGCCAATTGCTGAACATTAGATACACATTGGAACATTTGGGCAACTTCAAGAACAAATGTCCAGCAATTCAACCCAAGGTGAAAAGTGGTCGACTCAAGCTGTATTAGTTTACCATGGTAAGACTGACATTTTGTTTTCAGTACTAGGAGTGTTGTTAGCTGTTCAACAAGCTTCTTTGTAACAAACAACTCTTTCTTTTCATTCTTATGTTGCACAACTTGCACACATCACAAAACCCTTCTTCTCAATATTGTTCACTAATTTCATAGGCCTACCTTCCCATTTTTACTTTCTCTACATGTACTCATGTATAGAGAAGGTATTGTAATGCACTCAAAAATTCAATACTGAGATTTCACCAGAAATACATGTTTTGAGTCCCCCTGAACCCCCCCCAAAAAGAGAGCATTTTTATAAAATGTGTGTGTGTGTGCGTGCGTGCGTGCGTGGGTGTGTGTGTGTGTGTGTGTGTGTGTGTGTGTGTGTGCGACACCCTTTGCTTGGAAAACTTTGCGGAAGTTCTGATTTTCTCAAAAATGTCTCTAATGATTTTGATTAAAATATTGTATATTAAAGATATATACATGACAATATTCTGGGAGTAACATGTGAAGACATCTTTATTCTGGGTGAATTTTCCTAAATTGCTCATAACTGGTAAACTGTAACAGACAGGCAAATACTTAAAGAAATATAGAGCTCCTTTAAACACACAAATTATGTTATTTGCATTTTTTTTGTGCGGCCGACCATTTTTTAGAAATTTCTTGTTATTGATTTCAGCTTTAAAATATTATACTTTTCTCACACAGGAATTTGTCAACTCCTGTCCATACAAACAAAGGAACTTCAGTCACATAGCAACCAGCTTCTGACTATCACTTTAACATATGCTACTCCCTTATTTCACTTCTACTAATAAGGAAGCAAGTAATAAGAGTATTTCTGCTAATTTTTTTCTGATTGACATGAAGTGAATAGAAGAATAAGCTTTTTAACAATAGTTTGTTGCAGAGAAGTAGAGAAAGTCATGTGAATGGAACATAATAGATTTTTAATCTTCAACCCATTAATACATTATCTGACAATTGGTTTCAAGAATTTTAAAGCGCATATAATAGCAGTTGTTTGATTTGGTGTACCTGGTATTTCAACAATAGCTTACGCTGAAACACACCTAGGGTATCAGTTGTTAGCTGTATTTAGTTATTCCCGTATGCAGTATTGAGAAAAGTATAAGTAGTTTAAAATTGAAACAATACAATAATAACAATGTAAGTGACGTAGTGTTAAAAAACCAACTCAACAAATTAATAAAACATTGAAACAATACCTCAGAAATGGTCAGCTCCACATGAAAAAAGTGTATGACACAAATTATGTGTTTTAACAAGTTGTACAATTTTTGGGCAGTAACTTTTTATCAATCTCTTACGCTTTACCAGTTATACAAAATTCATCCAGAATAAAGGTCTTCATAGCCTATTCACAGAAAATTTAAAATATACAGGTTGTTTGTGATGTAATATCTTTAATATGCAGTGTTTTAATCAAAATCATTACAGCCCAAATTTTCAAACATTTTTCCATTTAAGGGTAGTTTGTGACAAGATTTTCTTGAAAGCATTCACATTGCATCCTCGGAACATACTAAACTTAAATAGCAAGTTTGGTTTTTAACATTTTTTTCATTTTTAAGCTTTGCAGTGCACAGTCACACACAGATAGACCTTTTTTTCAAACTCAGGGACCTCAAAACACATATTTCCAGTGAAATCCCAGCATTAATTTTTTGAGTGGAATACAATACCTTTTCTATTCAGTATGTACATGGTATACACAGTTTGGGCATAGTTTATATCACACTAACCTTATTTTCTCAGCTTCCCCTTCGCCATGATAAAGTGTAATGCCGTGAGGACCCACACCAAGACTAGCGCCAGTGCTTCCTTCCCCGTTAGGTTTACTGTGAAAGATTTCTTCTCCAAATGTGTCCAAGTACGATGCTTCCTTCAGCAGCCAGTATTCTGCCGTTGACTTCTTCATGCCCTGGTAAACATATTCAACAATTCTTTATTTCACATTGTGTACGTAATGTAAATCAATAACATGTCACATTATATTATGTAAATGACATACAAAATGGACATTACA
Organism: Hymenopus coronatus; assembly: GCA_030762935.1. Classification (NCBI taxonomy): domain Eukaryota; kingdom Metazoa; phylum Arthropoda; class Insecta; order Mantodea; family Hymenopodidae; genus Hymenopus; species Hymenopus coronatus. The sequence goes on from CM060889.1 coordinate 62,180,363, forward strand.
ATAAATAAGTTTCCCTATTTTTACTTTCTCTATACGCACTATGTACATAGTGTATAGAGAAGGTATTGCAGTCCAATCCAAAAATTCAATACCAAGGTTTCAACGGAAATATACATTTTAGGGTCCCCTTTATCTAAAAAAAAAAGCATTTTCGGAAAAAGGTCAGTGAGTGTGTGTGTGTCCATGTGTCTGTGAACACGATAACTCAAAAACGAAAAGTCAGTTAAATACCTCTTCCAGGGATGCGACACGAAGATTATAAGAAAAATCCCCACACCCCCAACTACCCTTTACATGGAACTTTTTTCGAAAATGTTAATTTTCTCAAAAATAGCTTTTACGATTTTGATTAAAATTTTATATATTAAAGATATTTACATGACATATAAAATGTATATCTTGAATTTTCTGGGAATAGCCTCTGAAGAGTACTTTATTCTGGATGAATTTTACGGAATTTTTGAATAACTGCTAAACCGTAAGAGGTGGACAAAAACTTACTACACGAAACATGTAGATCACATTAAAACACACAATTTATGTTATATACATTTTTTTCATGGAGTTGATCGTTTGAGACATTCCTTGTTTTTGGTTTCTGCTTTGAAAAACTTATACTTTTCTCATATATGAATTTGTCAACTGCTGTTCATACAAACAAAGGAACTTCAGTGACATAGCAACCAGCTTTTGACTGTCACTTTAACCTATGGCATTCCTTTATTTCGCTTCTACTTACAAGGAAGCGAGTAATAAGACTATTTCTGCTAATTTTTTCTGATTAGCATGAAGTAAATAGAAGTATAAGCTTTTTAAGAATAATTTGTTGCAGAGAAAGTCATGTGAATGGTGCACATCTGCAAAGCACATGTTTTAAAATGAAGTTAGTACTGCAGGAACTTTCATTGAAGTATGGCGGCTGTGCCTGATCTTCAACAGCATATGTTCGCTGGTACTGTGCCAGCTGCCACGTCCACTTGTGATCTCCGTTCTGTTATTCACTTTTTCATGGTGAAAAATGGAACAGCTATCAATATTGACTGTCATTTAGTGTGTGTTTATGGCAAAGGTGGTTCCTGGAAGGATGGTAAAATGTGCATGAAGAAGAGCGCAATGGCAGGCAATGCATCAGAATTCATGAGATTATGTCTCCTGGTATGGAACTGGATTCTCCTCTATTGCGATGATCGTCTTGTCTGTTCATTTGCTGCAAATGGGACGTTTTCCCCCATCCACTTTATTCTCCAGGTCTTGTCCCGAGTGGTTTGCGACTGATGAAAAGGTGGAAGCAGAGAAACCATGAACGCCAGCAGTGAACCATTTGGATCCTCAAGCATCCTTTGCCATAAACACAATCAATATTGATAGCTGTTTCATTTTTGTTTTGTTTTATTTCTATAGCCCCTTTAACTTGATTGGTGATGACTTGACTTGAGAAACAACTGCTTGCTGGACTCTATGTTTCCTAACTTTTTTTTTCATTTTTACAGTATTGAACACACTTTTTGAGGGATACACAATGATTCTTGTTAAAGAAAGCTCCCTGTCTCAGCTGGGAATCAAACACAAGCCCTTCGGCTAGAAGCTGACCACTCAACCACAGAGACAGTCTCTGATTGCCTTAGTTTTACAGAAATAAAACATAAAATTGCTTAGTAGTAAATTCTTCACTCAATAAGTAAGAAGGGAATTCTTATGCAGAAAACCACATGCAACTGTTTTAAAGGTTTCAGTAGCATGAGCAAATGGAAACAAACATAAATGTAGTTTTATTTATGGACGCTCTTTAACTACTCTGGTCCTCAGCATCCCATTCTATACTGGGCTTGAAAAACCACTTAAGTTTGCTCAAAGGTCTCTTTATCAGGCTTGAGGTTATTTTACGTGCCAACAGCTTTATTTCCCTTCCAAAGGAAGCCATACTAAGGATTTTTACACCGTAAAAAACCCATTGTCCTCCTCCGCTACCTTGGGTACACCATGGAGGGTGACAGTAACATGAGGACCTTCTGGTTTGGCTGTCACCATGCAAAACACCAATAACCATGGGATTCCTCACGAGTCTCACTCTTCACTCCAACATTAACAATCTCATCTATTGTATTCACATGGCTTTCTCACAGAAAGTGTGTGTAGGGCAGGAGTTGGATAGGCAGACTATGTGACAAAACACTTATCATAATAGTTGACTAAACTGGGTCTTACAACATTGGAGTTGTGTGGTTTACTGCGAGTCAGTTGGGAAATTCAATGCTATGCCAGCATGGTGTGGTAGAGCAGCCGACTAGATCCCGGCTATGGCATTGAATTTTTCAGTCAGAAAATTGCATAAGCTTTTTAACAATAATTTGTTGCAGAGATGTAGAGAAAGTTATGTGAATGGAACACATCAGATATGTTACATTTTGAGTTTCTAAGCAGAAGGTACCCTAAAATATGTTTATATTATGCCAAAACTAGGTTTCCTAAAGAAAAAGTTTGATAAAACATTTCTCGTTTAAATACAGAAATATTTATGTTATTGCCCAATGTTGCCATATGGCAATAACCCTTAAAAAATTAATTAAAACCTATTTATAACACTTGCTTTATCCATTATCTAACAGGTTGTACGGTAATTTGATCACTAATAATAATTGAGGATTGAAAAGGTTAGAGAGGAACAAGCGTGCTGTTACCTTGAGTTCTTTGTGTTGGGCCACTACTTGATGGAAGAAGTCGGGAGGCCTGGACTCTTCTTCAGCCCCCAAGTGCGGAGAGTCTTCTGCCATGTACACACTGTGGGGCTGTGGGGAACCAAGGGGGTCATAGTCTCCATTCTCAGCTTGCACCATCAACGCTATTAGCTTGGCCGCAATGTTCCAGTCGCTCACCTTCAGTCTGCCCTCCAGCATGTCCAGTCTTGCATGAAGGTAGAACTGGTGCCTGTACAAATATCTTTTATTTCAAACAACTGCAACACTGGTCGCATTTAATGACCATCAGTTATTTTAATTTAAAAAAATCACAAGCAAATAACTCTGGAGATAACCAACCATTCGTGGCTTTATAATAAGAATAAAGTTTATTGACCACTAACCTGTTTTACAACACTGCAATTGCTCTCGTCAAGTACATAATTTATCACATTACAAATTTGGAGCTTTATATAATTATTTACACCATTTAAAACAGTTGAATATATTTGCTACTATTTACAGCATGTTTATGATAAATTTGTATAATGGTTACAGTTTACAAAGCTAGCTTAGATATTACTCATCTATGTGAAAGTTATTACACTCAAAGAATTCTTCTACTGAGTAAAAAGCTTTACTTTCAGGCAATTGTCCAGAAATGTTTTGAATTTATGAGGTAATATGTATCAGAAGTACTAGATATTTGTGGCTGCCTTCAGTAAGGCAAGCCTATGTGCCATGTACTGTCTGATGGAGTAGTGCATATTTTTGTAGGTTCCTTTTATGAACATCAATGAATGGTAAATGTATAATGCTGGCATGGTCATTATTTTTAGTTGTTTGAAAAATTGTCTGCAAGGATGGTTATAATCTAGGTTAGCAATACATCTAACTGCCACTTGAATATAGTGTTATATTGTATATAATAATGTCAAGTTTTGGGGACAGGAAAGCAAGCTGACTTCACGCAGGCAGCTGCTCAGATGTTTACACCTCTTCCTTTGAGCTAAAAGAAGCCAGGTTGGGAAACATTTCCACTGCTATTTATAGGCAGGTGGTGGTAACCATCATAAATATGATTGGCTTCACTATTTAAGGATCTTCACGCAAACGTACGATGCAGTTTACCTTGGGCATGGTCAGGTTAGAAAACTCGAGGGTGGAGGAACCTCTTCTGGTAGGGCAAGTGGCATGTGACACAAACGTGCAACAAAACTGGGAAGCCGTGAGTAACCACAGAGGCTATAGCCATGTCCAGAGAAAATAACTTAAATTGTGAACTGCTTGGATACCAGTTATAAAGTAGCTTCATCACGACAAATGTGCTAAAACCAACATTGACCAAGTTGCAGTGAAGGTCCTTAAACAACTGCCTCTGCAGCATTCTCGCTTTTTCCAGGTTCAATTCCTGGCTGGAGCAGGGAGTTTCCCTTTAATTAGAATCATTCTTTATCACCCACAGAGACGTGCGTGTGTGTGTGACAGAGAGAAATTGAAATTGAGTTTTATTTATGGATGTTCTTCAACAGATGCAGTCCTCAGAGGTTTGTAAGACGGTTAATTTTGCTCAGAGGCCTCTTTATCAGGCTTGAGGATTTTTTTGTGTGTGACAAGTCTACAATATGGACCAACACAGGAAGTCATGCTAAGGATTTTTATGCCCTTTGCCAGGTTTGAAGCTGCAACCTTGGAAACCAGAGGCTAGCATGTTCCCCTACACCACAGAGGTCAGCTGCGTGTGTGTTTCATAATAATGAAAAAACTATACAATTCACTAAACATCAGCAGTTATTTCTAACCATACAAGTTAAGGGGGCAAATAAATGAAACAATAAAAAAGGATCCTTAAAGTAGCCAAGACAATCATATTTAAGGTCTTTGTTTCACTGCCATCTGCCTATAGGAGTAGAATTGTTCCTCCCCAGTTCACAAGACAATTTCAAGTAAGTATTCTCGCAGTTCATGTGTACATACTGCGATTACAGCATTCAGTTTATGCATGACAAAAATATAAACACATATTCAATTGTAAGAATTAAATGATGTAGTCATCTTAAACCACTTTCATATTCAATTACAAGTGTGTCAAAAACATCCAAGCAGCTGTGCAGTGTTTTGCCTGTCTGCTGCTATCATAGAAAGGCGCAGATGGAACTGCAACATTTTCAAAGGCTTTACTTAACAATGTTATTAAAGGAGATGGCCACATACATTTTTGTCACCTCTTTAGGAAACTATCACCGTAGTTCACGTTGAGAAATGCTGGCAGTTTGCTGGGTGTGTGGGTTTGTCTTGTACACTTTATACTTTAAATTACTCCAGAGATAGAAATCACAGGGGGTTAGGACGGGGGACCGAGGGGGCCACAAATCTCTACTAATAATTCTGTCCTGAAACACACTTTCAATTGTTCTCATTGAAAGATTGGCTGTATGAGCTGTTGCAGAGTCTTGTTGAAAAAAGACAAAATCACGCTCCCTGTCTGTTAATTCTCTAAAAAACGGGGCAAAAGTGTATTCACACAAGTACGGGCGTTAATTGCTGACTCTAAATAAATTAACCCTATAACTCTTTCTCCATAATCTTTCTGCAAATCGTACTTTCACTTGGCAAGCAGAGTTAGCACATACTGATGGACAGTGTTATAAGTGTTCATGGGAAAAAAGTGTCCTAAGCCTGGATTTGTTGCACCATAACAATGCCTCTACCACAACCTAATGAGGCACATTAACTTAGGGGAGGAGCCTCAATATCAAATTCTCAAGAGCAAAAATCTTCTAATATCCACTATTTCAATTTTTGAACTTAGAATGTGGTACATTTACATCACTTTCTCTACGCAATAGTCAGATCTAGAGAGCTGGTCGCTATGTGATGCTTTTGAAATTCTGTTCTCTTTGCTTCACCAGCAGAAAGAAAAATGAATAATGACTTCCCATTTAGGAAAAGTATAAGTATGGTAAAATTGAGTCAATAACAAGATTTGACAAACTATGTGTTTCATACATTTTGTTTACGTCCAGTTATACAAGTTATCCAAAATGCAGAGGTCTTTAAGGCTATTCCGAGAAAATTCAACATGTTTTATTTCTAAATGTAAATATCCTTAATATGCTGTATTTTGAAAAATGTTTTAATATAACGGGTATTTTGGAGTGGGAGGAGGTTTGATAATATTTGTGTCACATCCTTGGAAGATGTTAAACTTAATAATCAAATTTCGGTTAACCAACTTTTGGTTTTTGAGTTATAAAGTGCAAACAGCCACCCACCCATAAACACTAAGAACTTTTTCTTAAAATTGTTTTCTGGGATTCGGGGAACCTCAAAAGATATATTTCTGGTGAAATCTCTCAAATTTTAGGGCATATTACACTACCAACCATACAAAGTAAAGGAAGTAGTAAAAGTTTGTGAAACTATCTTTAATGGTGATGTTTGTCAGGCCAGTATCATATAAATTTCTAATACCTGCCACAAAAACATTTTATACTTTACTTTAAAACTCAATAATTCTTGCTCCTCCGTTTAGTGAATTATTGATAAAGAATGTACTGGATGCAAGCTGAAACACAACTTTCAGATTCTTTAATTGTTTATATTGTAATTAATTGCAATATAAGATGTGATAACAACAAAAAGCTGAAGAAAATTTGTATAATTAAAGCAGTTAACAATGTTGACCCTATTGCTTAAATAATGTCAACATTTCTCAAGTATGTAACCATTTAAACAAGTTGCACATTTTCATTGCACTGTTTAAATAATTGGTTGGCAACTCATTTTTTAATTATATTAATAATTTAGCTGGAGATAAACATATTCTTCTATCATTTGCAAACACAATGTGTTGGAGCAAGTGCACGGATTTGATTAGCAGCAGTGCCTTTAAACAAAGACTGAAATTTTTCCCAATTATCCTATTCTTACTTTCCCTACTTACTACATTGAGAAGGTATTGCATTCCACCCAAAAATGTAATATCAAGATTTGAGCAGAAATACATGTTTTAGGGCGCCTAGTATCCAAAAAATCAAGAAAAAGGTGTCTATTAGTGAACATCATTGCTCAGAAACAAAAAGCCCATGAAATATTAAATTTGACATGCAGATTCTGTATCCTGCAAAGATGCAACTCAACAATTTTCATTATTATACTCTTATATTTAACATATTTTTATGACAAATAAAATGCATATCTTGGGGAATAGCATCTGAAAAGGTCCTCATTCTGAGTGACTGCTGTATAACTACTAAACCATAACGTACAATCAAAAGCAGATCCTGTTAAAACACATGTCATTTTTTTTGTGGAGTTACCTATTTCCAATATATTAAAGAAATTGGTTTCACTTTCCCATACTTATACTTTTCTGGAATAGAAGGAAGGCAATTTCTTTTTTTTATGCTTTCTCTATCACATATCATGTATATATTAGGCAGAGAAGGTATTTCATTCCTACCAAAAAATCAATAGAGATTTCAGTGCAAATAAAACCATTTTTTAAGAAAACATCCTTGTGTGTGAGTTTGTAAATGTAAGTGGGGTGTTACTTATGGACGCTCTTTAACTGCTGTGGTTCTCAACGTCCCATTTTAAATTGGGCGTGAAATATTGCTTAATTTTGCTCAGAGGCCTCTCTATCAGGCTTGAGGTTCTTTTATGTGCCGTAAATCTACAAGGGACCAACAGCTTTACTTCCCTTCCGAAGGAAGCCATGCTAAGGATAAATAAAATCCATCGTCCTCCGCCGGGTTTGAACCCGCGACCTTGGGTATATGAAGTCAGCATGGTAACCATTACACCACGGAGGGTGACTGTGTTTGTGAAAAGCATTACAAATAAAAAGTCTGTTAAAATCCAAAGATCTTCCCAAAATGTAACAAAAAAAGAGGCTTTTCCATCCCGAACTACCCTTTACATGAAACATTTTTTGAAAACTTAATTTTTTTCAAAAATGGTGCTAAATATTATGATTAAAATGCCATATTTTTTAAGATAATTTCATGACAAATGAATTATAGGTTTTTCTTAACATTTTTAGAAATAACCTGTGAAGACCTGTTCATTCTGGATGAATTTTACATAACTGGTAAACCGTTACAGACAGACAAAATCTTACTGCACAAAAAATGTAATCTCAAAAAAGCACACAATTTATGTCACATACATTTTTTGTGGAATTAACCATTTCTGCAATATTTGTTATTATTGGTTTAACTTTTCCAATACTTCTAATATTAAATTCCTGTAAACATCAATCAACTTGTAATTTTGTTTATCCTGGCAGTGCAAAAGGAACAGAATCATTATATAGCGACCAGCTTTTAAAAAATTTGACTATTGCTACAATATAATGTATTTCCATTGTATCTGTGAGGAAATAAGGGAAAATAAACTTCTGTTAATGTTTATCTTGATTAGCATGAAGTAGATAGAAGAATAAGCTTTTGTAGAATAGTTTGCTGCCGAATACGTAGAGAAAATAATAAAATGTTTTGATAATACTTTCAATTTGAAAGCAGAAGCAAAACTGAGAGGTGATTGCTGATGACATGAAGGAATAGACTAAGCTTATAGCTCAATACTCTGCTAGGCTTTACAAACAGACGGACACAACACAAACGTGCTAATGTCCCAATAAGAGTACACTTGGTGGTCTAATGGAAGAAGACAGAGCACATTGACAGTAACTCCACAGATATGTCAAGAATGACAATATCATTAAAGACTGTGGGAATTGTTGTATCAAAGTGAAACTGTGTTCAGAGACATTCCAGTTACTGACTCACAACAAAGCTTATATTTAAATGTTCTATTGTTACCACAAGTCAACATGTACACCAGCTGTCCACGCCCTTGGTGCTTGTTGCCATCTGCCGCTATCATGCAAAGGCGCGGATAACAACATGCAACATTTTTAAAACTACTTTACTTACCAATGTTATTAAAGAAGATGGCCACATACATTTTTAGGAAACTATCAGCGTAGTTCACGTTGAGAAATGCTGGCAATTTCCTGGCTGATATTTTGTTTTAATTCTTGCAGCTTTGTCTTGTACAGTTTATGCTGTAAGTTACCCCAGAGATAGAAATGGCAGGGGGTTAGGTCGGGTGACTGAGGGGGCCACAAATCTCTACCAATAATTCTGTCCTGAAACACACTTTCAATTGTTCTCATCGGAAGATTGGCTGTACAAGCTGTTGCAGTGTGTGGTTGAAAAAAGACAAAATCACACTCCCTGACTGTTAATTCTCTAAAAATAGGGCGTATAACTCTTTCTCTGCTAATAGCGCACCATTTTGTCGTCATGAAGGGGTTTTTCATGAACAATAACACTATTTGGTGTACACACATATCCAGGCCTCGTCAATTGTATACACTACTGAGAGTCCACTCACAAATACGCTCTGTGCAGTAGAAAACAAATGCTGTGCCATAATACACTTTGTGACGATATCACCGTCAGCTCAATACTGCACTTCCTTGTGTTTCAGCTGTTAGTGAATGTTATGGGTTCCCTCGTACTACCGGCTTTCATGTATGTATAAGAGTAGCACAGTAGATTTAAATAACTGCATCGATGTTATATTAAAAGTATTCAAACAAAAATGTCTAATAATTCCACAAAGTGTCAAAAGTTGATGTGTTCATGTACAGCTCCCTTACCTTCACATCTCCTTCCCCCGCCACTGTTCGTGAAGCAAGGAGGTGACAGTTTATACAAAAGTTAATTGATCATGAAAATGTCTCCCCAACACTTTGACTTTTATAACCAAGTGACTGTCCACCAGTAGTTCCCTTCCCAGCATGCAATGCATCAAAACTGGCAGTGGGGGTGACTGTCAACTGTCTTAGAAATAATACCAGTAGTGGGGTAAACAGGAAAGGCTGAAATTGGGGAAGAAGCACATGGTTGCCAAAAGTGGTGCAATACAAACACTTATTGTTACAGAAACTTGCCTCTGCTCCGTTACAGCAGTATAACATACGTGTTTCAAAGAACCCAATCTTGTGAAAATACAATGCTTGGGGACGTCTTTATGTTCTGTGCACTAATGTGGCACAATCAATAACTTACATAATATTACTCCATTTAAATATTAATCATAACCAAATAAACTTTTCAACCAATAAACAATTTACCCCAACAAAATGATATTATTTACGACATATTAAACACATTTAAAGCAAATCGGTCACCAGTTGCTAAAGTAAATATGCTTCAATGCTGCAGCTAAATGGAATGTCAAGGCACATACTATTTCAGAGATTTATGACGAAATGCACGTAAATTTACCTTGTTGAGTCTTGAAGGAGAAGATGTGGGGGGACCCAAAATTTCACTCTGAGAGCGAACCGATGTGGTGGAAGCCCAGCAACCTGCCTCTCAATGGGGTTTCTCAAGTTGAGCCAAAGTTCCTCACCTTTCGTTCCATGGTATTTTAGGCCAAAATAATCCGACTCCTTGCTTATTCCTAGGCAATGGCATACCTATAAAAAAAGTGACAAAGTCCATTTATTTCTGGTCTCATTTAAAACATAGCTAAATAAATATACAATGAAAACTTGCCTTTTCCAAACATTCTTGACCTCTTGCTTTAGGGTCGACTTCTACTTCGAGTATCACAGAGTTTGGTTGACTTACAAGACACCACATTTTAAAACTAGGTAGGTGCTAGCTATATGCTAGCAATACACTTTCATTTTTTTATTACGTGAAAAATGTTTATTATGATTTCCTTCGCTTTTTTGTGGTAGCACAATAGGCGAAATCCACAACCCAAAAACCATTGTCTGTCAATTTCCATTGATATGCACCTACTGGTGGGCCTGCTGAGCTAAAGGCAGGATAGCCAACAATCACTTGTGTGCTTGTAAACGTCACCCCGGACAACATTGGGGGCCCACAATTCCAAATCTGGCCGGTTTGGGCATCGCACTTGTGTAATGATGCTATCTGGTCAGCCCCACAACACTGAACTAACACCAGACTAAAAGCGAGGCCAAGAACAGTTGTCCTCGACCAGAAATCAGTGGCGGTAATTCTACTACTTTCAAATTATATCACGGGAGTGACACTAACGAAACTAGTGCGGGGCCTCCAGCACAAAGTTTATGATGCATTATTATTATTATTATTATTATTATTATTATTATTATTATTATTATTATTATTATTATTATTATTATTATTATTATTATTATTATTATTATTATTATTATTATTATTATTATTATTATCATCATCATCATCATCATACTCATTATATGTATGTAATATATTTAATTGAAATTATTTCTATTGTTGATAACTTTAATCAAACCAAGAAAAAAAAATGCTCCCATAATTTGCCACGAGAAAAAAAAGTATATGTTCCATTCACATGACTTTCTCTACATAATTTAAAAGCTGTGATTGAAATCCATTTCATTGCATGACCAAATGTTGACAAGTTCCGTATATGATAAGTTTAAGCAGGGGCGGCTCGTCCTTACGTGCTGAAGAGCTGCAGCACGCTACTTTTTTTTCTTCTAAATTACATAACAGACATGCTGAAGGACCATGTAACAAACATAACACATTATGGTAGTAATAAGAAAGGCAGCACTGCCAATGACGAACTCTCGAAGCAAGGTAAACACGCAAGTTTAGCTAATGGAATGCATCCACGTGCTCAAAGCGATCAAGCACGGTAGGTGAATATTGCGCTTGCGTAGAACCTTCCCCTCTTACCCCCCCTGACGGTCGCTGTCCCATCGTTTTCGCACTGCTACGTGCTGCGTTTGGCTAAAGCACGGAATCAATGAAATCGCTACGAGTGTTAGTTCTTTTCCTTATAATCGTTTTGGCAGCAGACGAAACAGCCCTGCCACACTCACCTAAGTGCCACACTAAACATCAGAATTTAGTGAAATTAATTAAAGCGTATTACAACGTTTTATTTTAGTTATAATAACTAATTATATCTTTGTGATACAAACTGAGCCATAAAAGGACTATTATCTCCATACCTTATTCACATTGGAACGTACAGAACATTGTTTGTTATATTGTTTGTTAACATTGGTAACCATAAGTTCATATTGGCGCAATGTGTTACTTCCGCAAATGTGAAATCTAACAGGCCCACGTGTATCACATTGAAACAAAGTGTTCTGTTGTGTAAATGTTATTCAGTGTCAGTTTTCAGTTTATTTCCAACTGTGATCGCACTTTATTATATTTCAGTATCATTCAGTGTAGGTTTGTGTTACTTTCATAGGTAAGAAAACTTTAGTCATACATAATGAATATAGTTGATGAGCTGTTAAAAACTCCCTTTTCAAGGCGATCGTTAGATGAACAGATCAGGATAAAAAATTTAGGGCGACCTACTCCTGATCTAAAAATTGAACAGAAAGCAAAAGGAAGTAAAAATTCTATGTACACAAGAAAGTTTAACACAAATATATATGACAACAGTGACTGGATCTGTGGTTGTGAAATCAGAAACGCGCTCTTTTGCTTTCCTTGCCTCTTGTTTGGAAGTACAGATTCGTGGTCTACGACTGGTGTTAAAGATCTAGGTCATGTTAATGAATATATAAAAAAACATTCAAATAGCAAGAAGCATATGAAAAACTCGCTTGACTTCTCAATGCTTGGAGGTGTAAATATTGCAACGCAGCTAAGCAGGGCATATCAAGATGCTACACAAAAACATAATGAACAGGTTGAGAAAAATAGATACATATTATCCAGGATAATAGACTGCATCAAATTTTGTGGGGCCTTTGAGCTTGCTTTGCGTGGACATGATGAGACGGAAACGTCAGATAATCCCGGCGTGTTTTTAGGCCTTATAAATCTATTGGGCAGTATAGACAGTGCGATGAAAGAGCATACCGAAAGCAATAAGGTGTTCAAAGGATTATCTAAGACCATCCAGAATGAACTACTTGATTGCATGTTGGAAGTGTGCCACGAAGAAATTGAAAGAGAAATGAAGGAGGCAGCCTATGTTGCTATCATGGCATACGAAACCACTGATATCACTGAAAAAATTCAGTTGGCATTAATTTTTAGATATGAAAGGAACGGCTTTATTTATGAACGGTTTTGGGGATTTTTTAATCCATCTGATCAGACCGCTAATTCTATTGCCGGTTGTATTTTGAAAGAAGTGGACACCCTTTTTAAGGATGATCGCCATAAAATCATCGCCCAGACTTATGACGGTGCGTCTGTAATGAGCGGCAACACAGGAGGCGTGCAGATCAAGGTGAAAGAACACTATCCTCTCGCACAGTATGTACATTGTTACGCCCATCAATTAAATCTGGTTATGGAGAAAGCAGCTTCTCAAAATCAGTCCGCCAGAATATTCTTCTGCAGTCTCTCAGCTTTTCCAGCATTTTTTTCAAGATCTCCACAGCGTTTAGCAGCATTGGAAGCAACTGTTGCTCGAAGAGTTCCTCGAGGATCTGCAACAAGATGGAATTTCAAGTCTAGGACTGTTAACACCGTATATGAACACAGAGAATCTCTGATCGATTGTTTTGACGAATTAGAACAATCTTTATCAGATAGGACAGTGCAAGAAGCTCGTGGCCTGCGGCATAATTTGGAGGATGGAGAATTTAATTTCTGGCTTGCTTTTTTTCAGAAAATAATGCCACATGTAGACATTTTGTATAATCAGCTACAAGCAAGACAGATGGATGCAGTGAAGGCAAAAAATGCAGTCCAATCTTTTGCCAAAGCAATTGATGCCGTGCGAAGTAGAACGGATGATATAGCACACCAGATTCAGACATCTAACGTCCACGTTACAAAAAGACGTCGTAGGGAAACTAACTTAGGAGTAGATGCCAAGGAAGTATGTGACCGAATAATATCGGAGGTACACAGCCGCTTTGAGTCCACAGAACATCTTGATGCTGCAAAACTATTGGATGCAAAAAACTTTGAATTATTTTCTCAAGTTTTTCCTGAAACAGAACTCGGCATTGTCTGTGATCGATACAAAGATCTCGACAAAAACAAGCTCCGAACCGAACTTAGCATTTTATATGAGCATCCGGAATTCAGGAAAGTAGAAGGTGCTCTTCCACTCTTGCAGTTGACACTAAAAAATAATCTGCAAAAAACTTTTAGTGAAGTGACAAAGGTTTTAAGAATTGTTGTGACTATTCCCATGTCAACTGCAGAACCAGAACGATGTTTCTCCTCTTTGAAGAGGATAAAAACCTTTCTGAGGAACACCATGTGTCAGGATCGCCTTACCTCTCTGGCCATGCTATCCATAGCGAAGAAATTCGTTACAAATATCAGGGATTTCAACGTCAGAGTGATGGACAAATTCTGCATGAAGAAACATCGGCGTATGGACTTCATTTTTCGAAACTAGGTGAGTTGCATGAGAAAAAAACAAAATCTGATGTGTTACACTCACATGACTTACTCTAGCCGTTCTACAAACTTCTTACATAAGATTATTCTTCTTTCTGCACCTTGCTAATCGAGGTATTCAGCACACAATGTTCTTATTTCTTAGTTCCTTATAAGTAGGAAGAAAATAAGGGAATACACTAGGCTAAATCGATAGTCAAATGTTTTAAAAGCTGTCGTTATGCGATTGTCATTACAAATCGCTTCTTTTGTTGGCCAGGAGTAGAACAAAAGAAAAACGTTTACTCCCGAACGAGAAAAGTATAAGCACTTCACAATTGAAACTAATAACAATGAATACCTGGAAAACGGTAAGATCCACGAAAAAAATGTATATGACGTAAGTTGTGTATTTTAACAAGGCCTACATTTTTTGTATAGTAAGTTTTTGTCTATCTCTTACGGTTTACTAGTTATGCCAAATTAAAAGAAATTCATCCAGGATAAACAGTTTTTAGAAGCTATTCCCAGAAAATTCAAGATATACATTTTATTTGTCAGATAAATATCTTTAATATACGATATTTTAATCAAAATCGTTAGAGCCATTTTTAAGAAAATCAAAATTTTCGAAAAAAGTTCCATGTAAAGGGTAGTTTGGGGTGGGGGATTTTTTTCCAAAATTTTCGTGTCGCATCCCTGGAAGATACTGAACTTAAATACCAAGTTTGGTATTTTAGCTACTTTTCGTTTTTGAGTTATCGTGTTCACAGACACACGGACACACACATACACACACGGACTTTTTTCTGGAAATGCTTTTTTTTTATTCAGGGGGTCCTAAAACATGTATTTCCGGTGAAATCTCGACATCGAATTTTTGGGTGGAATGCAATACTTCTCTATCCCTATGTACATTGTACATACGGGGCTAGAGAAAGTAATAAAAAGAACTATCCAGAACTTGATTGCAGCATACGCCTCTGAGTATTACGTATATTATAGAAATGATCAATATTACCACTATTTATAATGATACTGATAAGCAGCTGTTGCTGTTAGACAATACTGATAACAAAAATAGTATGGTAACAGAAAGTATTCGCATAAATACCATTACTTATAATCCTAATGCAACTCCGTATACTCGGTTCTAAAACCGCGTGGACACAAGTGCTGTCTATGCCAGATTGGAATGGCTTACTCAGTGTCGTGCCTGGTGGGAGAGGGTTTGGGGGTTGCACTATTCTCAACTGGATGCTCTAGCCGCCTACAGCTGCAAATTATTTCTTTCGCTTCATATTTTGAATTCTGCGCCTCTATTGCAGGGTTGGCAACATCGTCACATGAGTTGCGAGTTTATATATTGAAAATACACTGAAAAAAAAAAAAAACTCCGGGATTTCGGCTTTTTTTCCCAAAGAGGTTCTAAGCAGCGGAAAAGTAATAACATTTTAAGTTGTAAAAACTGACTTTAGGTCTGTTTTCGGCCCAACGATCAGCCCCTCGGCGAGGCTGTGTGCAAGACCACACTAGAGCCAACTCACAAACAGCATTTCGTGTCGCGAATACAATAAGGTTTTGTGAGCTCGCCTGGGTAGTGTGGTGGTAGCGTGTCTACTTCATGTTCAAAAGGTCTGAGTTCGAATCTCGCTTAGGGTGAGTTACCCGGATAAGGTTTTCCCTTATCCTGAGAAGACGAATGTCGAGTAACTTTAAGCTCCATGGACCCCGAGATCATCTGAGTATCATTCCACCAATTTCATTCATCGTCCAATATGACCAACCAGGATGTTAAGCTAAAAAAAAACAAACCATTTTGTGTTTTTTCAGTGACGAATGCTTCCAAGAAAAACACAAAATTTATAAAAATGGCACATTTGTATAAGTTATTTCATTTAATAGTTATTAAACAAAACAAAAAAAAAAATGCAAGGAATTAAATGCGATATTATTAGTGAATCTTGTCGCCCTCCGTGTTTTTTTTTGTTTTTTTTGGCAGTGTTTAGCTCCCGCTTTTACTGCTCTAGCACCCCGTTTGTTCACCACAAATCTCACATGCGGTCGCTTGGGATCGCACCCGGGCCGTCTAGGTGAGAGACGATCCTCCGTGATGTAATGCTTACCATGAAAACTTATCTAATATGTCCAAGGTCGCGGGTTCAAACCCAGCGGACGATAGGTTTTTTCGGACGTAAAAAGCATGGTTTCATTGGGAAGGGAAATAAATCCGTTGGTCCCGTGTCGTAAATTTTACGGCACGTAAAAGAACCTGAGCAAAATTAAGCTGTCTTTCACGCCCAGTAAGGAATGGGACGCTGCGAACCATAGCAGTTAAAGTGCGTCCATAAACAAAACGCAATTTCATTTCATTTAGCGAATCTTCTAATTTGTAAATGTTTTTTCTTATCAAACTTGGGCCTATGGGAGAGAAAGCTGAGATAAGGGCATGTTCATTTTCGATGTACTTTCATTAAAAAATTACCAGCTCGATCTGCAGCATCAATTACGTTGTCCCTTTGTGAGTCGTACCTTCTTTTCACGGCGGCAGTATTTGTAAGCCTTTTCCCTATTTAAATATAATATTATAAATATATCAACGGTAAACAATTAAATGTAAAATCACGTAGCAGAACTGAACTTCATGGCTGGTGATTTTCAGCGCTTCATTATTCTTCCACAACCTATTTTCGCAATTTATTAAATATTCTGCTTTCCTTGCAACCTGTAAAAGACTCAGGATGTTGTTATATATTATTGCAAAATTACTCTGTACGTTTATCGCAAAGTAATGATAAATTTATTGCGGTTTGATCAGCTGCAGTTTGCCTTCCCGTCAATTCAATGTGAACCATGGAAGAATGTTCGAGTTCGGGTGAAATTCTAAAACATCAATCACCTGCTTCTTGTAATGGCTTTCATATACTTACAATGGTTAGCTTGGAAGCAAAAATAACATACGAAGTGCCGTTCATCTGAATGAGGAAGCGATAGCAATATTACTATTGTTCCTGAGCGCACGTCGAGGGTTTGTGTGAACTAAACTAGTATTGTACGGGAAGTGGATCTCAACCTGAATACCTTAGTTTCATATTACAGCCAACAAAGAATACAAGTCAGCATTTTAGGAAATGACACTCTAAGTCAGTACAAGGGAGATAAATCATGTTTAGTTTTCCTTTCTAGTTTTTCTAATGCTGTAGTTTCAGTGAAATTAATGGTTAGTTTTATTGTATTCAAGCGCTATGATGTACATTTTATGGCAAGATTGGAGCTTCAGGGGCTACAAATATATATACATAGTATAAAGAGCGCGATGTACTTCAACTGTAAGAATATCTAAATGGAGTCTACAGTGGAACGTAAATTATAAGACGGGTTTAGATGTGGTTGGAGGAATACATGTTGGCTGGGATGCTGGAGCTCCGCCCCTCCTCGCTCTGGACCTTCTGTGAAGCACCTCTGCTGCAAGCGTGTTTGGCAAATTTGAATTTGCCGATAAGTTTATTTATGCTATCCACTTTCAGTTGGCGGAATTGGAGATTCGATTATGTGCCAGTCCGATTGTTGAGGCAGTTTTAACTTTTATTCCCTACTCTCTGGTTCACTATTGGTATAGCCAAAAAAGTTTTTGATTTACTCCAACAAAATGTTAACTGCAACGTCGGTAAGTAAAAGATTCTCAACCCCCGTGCTTAGATGATAAAATCCTTCAGGTAGAAGTGAAATTAGAAGGAATGGTGTAGGCTTAACACGTTAAAACTTTTATTCTTGGAAAACATTCCAACTTCGTAGCGTATAAAGACGCGTAACTTAAAATTCTCTTCTTTACACAATTTATGACTAAAATATGCTTTATCATAAATACTTACACAAATCATTGATGAAATAATCCTATAAAGCGATTTTTATATACAATTATCACAATATTAACCTATATATTCAAGATTAGTTCTTATCGTCTTTTTGCTGTCTTTTCTTCACAGATGCTATGTATCGGTACTATATTAAATTTTCTCTCTTCTCATAAAGATGAAGGTCATTGTTTTTAATGATTGTAACCTGTACGTCACCATTGTGGCGAAGGATTTCCTTTGTCATCAGTTTTCGTGAAATGCATTTACACACAGATATATAAATGAATCGATGAAATGTTTGTACGTGTATCACTTCCAAACGACTGCATCAAATTGAACAATTCTTTTTTTGTTGTGTTCGTTATTGTCACGACAAGGTTTGTGGAAAATAAAATGTTTAAAAATATTACGGGAAAGTATTTAAAATCTCATAATATAAATAAAAACTGTGCCAAACAAACGCACTTCGGTTAATAGCCACAAAATGGCAGTAACATCACGGTTATTTGCTGCTAAATGGTTGTAGTACTGCTATATTTTCCCTTCCCATTCAATGTTAAGGTAACGCACCAGTTTATCGACTCAATGACGCAACGTAGCAGTGAAATTCAAATACATTTTTATATATTAATGTCCTTTCCTTACTCCTATCGTTTAAAATAAAGCATCAAAGAAGCGTTCCTAACGAGAACACCTAGAGTAAGTACTTATTTATGTTCCAATAGATAGCGATAATAGTGTTTTCCCTCCCCATCCAATGTTAAGGTAACATAACAGTCTATCGAGATGACACAATGCAGCAGTGAAATTCAAATACATTTTTGTGTATTAACTGTCCTTACTCCTATCGTTTAAAATAAAGAAGCTTTCCTGGCGGCGAACACCTGAAATACGTACTTATTATTTGCCACCAGATAGCAACAGTACCTACTGCTCTATTTTTCTTCTTCAATCCTAAGGAAAATGCACCCGGATATGAAGACAATGACGCAAGATAACTGCAAAAATCAAATATATTTCTTATGGATTAACTATCGTTCCCTTCTTCACATCGTTTAAATAAAAAAATAAGTACATTTTTGTTGTAATTCTTTAAAATGAACAAGTTATAAACAATGTACATAAACATTAACCCTTCTTGGAATCCGAAAATAACGGGATCCGTTTTAGGTTTAACTTTCTATTGCAAATGTTGGTTATTTGACGTTATGTGGTACATGAGCTAGTTAGAGAACATGAAAATACCCGCGTCACCATCACACTACAACTGCGGTGCTCTTAATACATTTGATAAAGTAATATTTTGGGTTAAATGAATAAATATAATACACAAAGCTATCATCAAATAGAAACTTATCATGTGCCCAACCAGATCTACTTGCTCTTTAGTTATGTCATTGTTAGCCTTAAAAATGACTGTTTTACATAAAAGAAAATAAAGAAAGGGGTGGAAAACATTAGGAGTAAAGGACAGAAAGAGATTCGGAAGAAGCATGAATGTTACTTTGTAACTTTCTCCTTAATATAATACATTACCTATTTCAGCGTTTACCCGCCACACTATGAAAGCGCTGTTATTATGTGCTGATTTCGTCCTTTTCGCAATACCAACTATATATGCTACATTGCGCTTTGCAGATTCAAAGGTATTATTAAACATTGACAATGGGCAAATTCCTGTTGACACTTCTACTGGCCTCATTTCGTTTCCATCAAAATTTTGTCACTTCATTACGTGAAAGGAAACATTAATATCGAAAATATTCCCAAATATTGGCGTAAATTAAAAAAACAACATGTTTGGTTAAGTGAAAGAGCCATTTTGGTAGCAACATAAAGAATGTAGATGATTTGAATATAAAAAATCAGGGTAAAATTTATGGACAAATGCATAAGCTACTATAATCATAGGACATTTCAAAGGCAAGGATATGCTTATCCCAAGAATACCACCAATGGCAAACGAATTTCCTTTTGAATTTAAGCGTGTTCAGTTTCTCGTGAGCCTTGCATTCGCAATGACAATAAATTCCAAGGTCAATCGTTAGAAGTGTGCGGAATACACCTTGAATTGCCATGTTTTTCGCATGGGCAGTTGTAAGTTGCATGCTCGAGAGTCGGCAAACCATTGGCGCTATTTATTTGCTCTCCAGAAGGAAAATTGTACATTACAAGGCATTAGAATAAGATATTGTCAAATTATTTAATTGTAATTTTATTTCATTGCATGGTCGTATTGTAAACGGAAGAGTTTGTCTCCGTTTTTTCATTAGGTACACCTCCCATGGGCAGCAGGGGCGGGCAGCTAGTTTTATATATTCCCATGGTGATTAAAATTTATGGATTTAAATGCTGCACATTATAATGTCTATGCAGTTATAATGTTTGTTTGAATCAGCTATTTGTTAATATTAATAATGCTCCTGTTTCGTCACATTCTTAAACAAATTACAGCATCCGGTATATTGTAATCCCTTTTTTCTGCTTCTTCTCATCTCCCATTACATGTTTATTTTGACTTTACCTGCTTAGTAGACTTTCATGAACTCGACATTTCAATTATTTAACATACAATAATGACAAGTTATGTTTAATATATATTCCTGGACATGTTACCATGCTATCTCAAGGATTTCTCGTGCGATAAGTCACGTTTTAATTTCTTCAGTTACTTTTATGTGCCAAATAACAACAATAGCAACAACAAGCACGTAACTGTGTCAGGTTATAGCAGCACACCCCTGTTTTTAATTAAACTTAAGACTCCCTGAAATATAGCATTATCCTGCAATGCACATACAGAGAACTGTAAAGAGTCATAAGACGCTCCTTTACATTTTGGATGTAGGTTTAACTTTAAACGCAATGCCGTTTTTCTGATGTGTGTTTGTGAGAGGAAGGTATTTCCGATTGCCGCCAATAATAATTGATAAACGAAGCACTGCATTCCATTCAGAACTTCAATATGAACTTCCGTGTCAATTACACGATTTGATGTTCACTAATTAAAAATAATTTGG
Organism: Hymenopus coronatus; assembly: GCA_030762935.1. Lineage (NCBI taxonomy): Eukaryota > Metazoa > Arthropoda > Insecta > Mantodea > Hymenopodidae > Hymenopus > Hymenopus coronatus. The sequence goes on from CM060889.1 coordinate 62,201,293, forward strand.
AAAATTTCCATAGCAGACGAGCGTCTAGCTGAACAGTACAAAATTAAACCGTAAAATAGGTAAATACAGAAAGCAGTTTTAAGACATTACCGAATGTACTAACTTGCCTGAGGTGCCATTTGTAGTAAAAGCGGATGTTAAAAAAAAAAATCTGATGTGTTCCATTCACATGACTTTCTGTACATCTCTGCATCAAATTATTGTTAAAAAGCTTATGCTTCTATTTACTTCATACTAATAGAGAAAACATTAGCAGAAATAGTCTTATTACTTGTCTTCTTGTAAGTGGGAGTAAAATAAGAGAGCACCAATCAAAAGTTGATTGCTATGTGACTGAAGTTCCTTTGTTTGTATGGATTGGAATTGTTAAATTCCTGTATGAGAAAGGTAGGTTTTCTTAAGGCTGAAACAAAAAAACATGGAGTATCTAAAAAACGATCAACTCCACGAACAAAATGTATATAAGAGAAATTGTGTGTTTTAAGGTGCTCTACATTTTTTTGTGTTGTAAGTTTTTGTCCATCTCTTACCGTTTAACAGTTATGTAAAATTCCATAAAATTCATCCAGAATAAAGTAGTCTTCACGGGCTATTTCTAGAAAATTCAAGATATACATTTTATTTGTCGTGTAAATATCTTTAATATACGAAAATTTAATCAAAATCGTTAGAGCCATTCTTGAGAAAATAAAATTTTTTGAAAAAAAGCTCCATGTAAAGGGTAGTTTAAGGTGGGGGATGTTTTTCAATATCTTCGTATCGCATCCCTGGAAGATACTAAACTTAAATACCAAGTTTGGTATTTTACTGACTTTTCGTTTTTGAGCTATCGTGTTCACAGACACACGGACCTTTATCTGAAAATGCTTTTTTTGGATACAGGAGACCCAAACATATATTTCCGGTAAAATCATAGTATCGAATTTTTGGGCGGAGTGCAATACCTTCTCTGTACACTATGTATATAGTACGTATAGAGAAAGTAAAAATGCACCGAATTTATAACTTGGGTATTGTACTTTATACAATGTGTTCCAGTTTTCTTCCTTTAGGATGCAGCTTAGGTTTTTTACATTTTATTTTTTAAATGTGCGGTGTCATTTACTGATTTAATACATTATGATTTTGTTTGTCGTTTTTGTATGTATTTAGCAGAAGTTGGCCTTTATGGTTGGATAGACATGAGTTTACCACATTTAATTTATACGCATTTTCAGAAATGTAGGTTACAATACTTTCTTTTCTACAGCTTCCCTTAGTGACTCTTGTCGTTTCTTTTATAATATGTTTTACGTTATATTAATTTAAGATATCTATTGCAGTAATTTTGAAGTAAATTTATATTTGTAACCTATTAATTATTACTAATTCAGATGTTTTGTTTTTAAGAATTTGATCGAATAATAAATATATTTTCTAGGAATATGTTTATATTTCTATTTTGTGATCTGTATATTCCAATAATGGTAATCTGACTACCGCTTGCTATTTCTGCATGGTCTTCCAGGTTGAATTTTCCTAGACTTATTTCATTGATATTTTCTTTATGACTCTTCTTGTAAATATACCTACCCCTTTCTATATTTTGGTCTTGAGACAAAAACTAGCTGTTTAAGTTCTAATTAAAAGTTAAGTTATTGCCTTTATCACAGTTAAAAATAAACATTTATTTGATCAACTTTGTTTGTTAGCATTTGCATGCTTTGGTGAATAAAACTCAAAACACAACTTTTCTGACTGTGCGGAAAAACTGACTAGGTTTTTGGATCTAACGTGGCATGTTTTCACTGATTTCTCACTTTACATATGGGCTTGATTTTTACTATCGCATTTCATTTTAGTCTTGCTAGCTATATCTTTAGGCCAGTGGTGAAGCATGGGCTCAAGTGAAAGGAATGTACTATGCATTCACCCTAATTTCTATCTGAACGGAGATTTTTTATGCTTATTTACATAGAATGTCCCAATGAGCATATTGGTCTAGGTAGGGACTGCCCTTTAGTGAGGCGCCAAGAAAAGAAAAAAAAACTTTTAATACTTATTATTTATAGTTACTTTTTAAATAATAATAATAATAATAATAATAATAATAATAATAATAATAATAATAATAATAATAATAATAATAATAATAATAATAATAATAATAATAATAATAATAATAATAATAATTGTAATACTTATTAATTATAATTACTTTTTTAATAATAATAATATTATTATTGTAATACTTATTATTTATAATTACTTTTTTAATAATAATATTAGTATTATTATTACTGCTATTATTATTGTTATTATTAAGAAGAAGAATTTCTGGATATTTCACTAAAATGCCAGAGACTGAATACCCTAGAATCAGGATTTTTGGTTATCATTATTGCAACTGCGAGAAATACAAAGTCAACGTTTTCGCACTACATAATTGCTGGTAACAGAAGTGGAAAGGCTCTAAATAAGAATAATGTGATATTCTTTTTGTATACAATAAATAATTAATTATTGAAAATCGCAACCAAACGGACATTTTACTAGTTAATTCTAATGTCACAGCTTTAATGCGTAAACCGTGATTTTGCATCACTAAGTACATGTGGCAACTATGCACAATTGTAGGTCAAGGGCCCAGATTATTGTTCCCTCTGGTGGATGGCGTAAGAAGTGCCTGTCATATGATCGATTGAAGTCTACTGAAAAGTAGGAATAAGTTAAGTCAAAGAAATGGCAAGTCAAACACAAGGAATTCAGCAATTATTAGCTGCAGAGAAGCGAGCAGCGGAGAAAGTTTCGGAAGCACGAAAAAGTAAGTGGTTTTACACATTTGGATGCATTACGGAATACTTGAAAATTAAATACTCGAACAGGGTAACAACCTGCTGATAATTTTGCCATGAAATAGTTATATTTTTTGTGTGTTTTAGGAAAAGCACGTCGTCTTAAACAAGCAAAAGAGGAGGCGCAAGATGAAATCGAGAAGTACAGGCAGGAGCGAGAACGCCAGTTCAAAGAATTTGAAGCTAAGGTTCGTAAATATTTAGGGCCAATTACAATCCAGATTTGGGTGTATAGGGGCCAGGTGGTGTGCAGATTTTCCTTAAATTTAATGCCAGCAGAAACAATATATACAATACTTCAGTCGCTGCGTTTCTGGGAAAGAACATTTAACTATTTTCATTTCATCACTGCTTAGGATCAATTTGCCTAGATACCTTATGTTGGATTGCATTTCATCTTGCGGAAGTGAACATAAATTATTATTACATGATGGTTGCACCACTTGGCAGTACTTTAGTACGTGGGTACTTTTGTTATCCTGTCATTTATAGTTACTAGTTTTTATAAACGTTAAGGGCCCTATGCCGCAAAGCGTAGCCGAGGACTTTTTTTTTTATAACTAAAGGGGTGCAGCAGTTGCGGCCGAAGGCCATTACTGCGGAACGACGACGGGGCGTAGCCGAGGGATCTGTGAAGCTAAAACCCCAATGATCCCAAGAAGAAGTCAAGTCTGTTACTTTCACATCTGAACAGCTCAATGTTTTTAGCACTTTTGAGTGTAGATTCTCAGGAGAAATCATGTAAACTACTTCTTAAGAGTGTTTGTGTGTGAGTGTGTGTGTGTGTGTGTGCGTATGCATGCTGTAATCATTGTATAGCTTTACCAAACATAATTTTACTGCCTATGTTTTGTGTATAATTATTTATTACTTTTGCAAATTCAGTTCTTGGTATGGTTTACATGGTATGATATATGCTTATGGTTTATATTGTAAAGAATTTTGGTTATTGTTGAAAAGCGAGAAGTTAGGGTGGGTTTGTTCTTGTGGAGTATTGTACTTAATTTCATCATAAGTAATGTAACGAGAGCTCCAACTTTTATCTAGAGGAAAGTTGTATTTAATAGGACTATTTAGTGAATAAAATAACAATGATTAGCCTATATGGACACAAATTCCATTTGTCTTTACATATATTTGCAGCGAAATGGTGCCACCTGATGTCTGTAACAGATTTCAAATCTCTTTGTATTGCTACATTCTATTATTTTGGCTTAGTGAAGCATGATTGCAATTAATATGTCTATGCAAGTTCTGCCAACTGCACACTGATATCCAGAGGGAAAACAATTGCACATCGGTGTGATAAACATTATTAAAATGCAGAGATGAGTTCCGATTGGTTGGAATTTTATGTGCCAATGTACTGGATTGGCTACTTCCTATGATCTCGTGACATAAACAAAATAGTCAATGTGATTATTTAATTTTGAATGTTGACGTGTCAAAATGGGTACTGGAAATTGTCAGACCTCTTGAAACTAAAACTCTGATAATGTTTCTGGTTATGTATTGTGTTTTGGATATTTATTGCTGCAAGATTTCCCAGCATTAAACATGGACAAAATTATTACAGACAATCAATTTTTGATAAATAGGCAATGCCGAATGAAAATGTGGACTTACAGAAGAACTAGCAACTCCAGAGCTTTACATCTGTGTCATATTTGTTCACTAGTTTGTGCTGATTATTCACTTGTTCTTTATTACCTTTGATTTGTTCGCAGCTTGTTTCACTATTTCACAGTTTTCTATTTCTGCAATATATTACATTTTGCAGCTGCACCAACTACTTGTGTGTTTCCTGCAACCAGAGCAGTTTGGCTGCTGTATCTGACAATACGCATAAACAGCATCCGCTACGACACATTGATCTTGGGGAAAAAGTTAATGGAAAGCAGAAGCTTTTTGGATGTTTGAAAAGACCTATTTATTTTCATTGCTTTTTCAAAAACGACTAAAATACTTTTTCAGAAAGTACAGCATCATTGGGGTTTGGTTTGACAGATCTCTCAGCTGTGCTCAGTCTGGTAGGAACGTAGTGTACAAGCTCTGAACCTCGCTGACTAGTTAATTGCTCTCCATTGTGTAATGGTTACCATTGCTGGCTTCATATACTCAAAGTGGCGAGTTCAAACTCAGCGGAGCATGACAGGTGTAAAAATCCTTAGCATGGCTTCCTCAGGAAAGGAAGTAAAGCCATTGGTCGCGTAACATAGATTTACGGCACGTAAAAGAACCTCAAGCCTGATAGAGTGGCCTCTGAGCAAAATTAACCAGTCTTACACGTCCAGTATAGAATGGGTCGCTGAGAACCACAGCAGTTAAGGAGCGTCCATAAATAAGACCGCATTTCACTCACTAGTTAAGATAGACATCACACCATGCACATGTTACTTTCTCTAGCAGTGTACATAGTATTGTATTTCATCCAAAAATTGCTTACCAAAATTTCACCTAAAATGCATGTTTTGAGGACCGCAGAATCCCCCTCCTCCCCAAGCATTTTTAGAAAAAGGCCTGTGTTTGTGACCTCACAACTCAAAAACAAAGCATGTTAATTACTAAACTTGGTATTTAAGCTTCATATTTCCCAAGGATGTGAGACAGAGTTTCAGGAATATCTCTCCACCACAAACTACACTTTATATGAAGAAATTTTGGAAGATTTTGATTTTAATACTATATATTAAAGATATTTCATGACAAAATGTGTGTCTTGAATTGTCTGGGAATAGCCTCTGAATACCTCTTCATTCTGAATGACTTATATAACTGCTAAACCGTGAGACATAGACAAAAACTGCACAAAAAATGTAGATCTCGTTAAAACACACAGTTTGTTATATACATTTTGTGGAGCTAACCATTTTTGAGATATCCCTTGTTATTGAATTCAATTTTAAAATACTTAAATTTTTCTGAAATAGGCAGTTGTCCATGTTTTCTTTTGTTTTACTCCTGCCCATTGAAAGAAGCAAATTTCAATGATAGTCCCCTAGTAACCAGCTTTTGACTATCACTTTAACATATGGTACTCCCTTATTTCCCTTCTACTTACAAGGAAGCAATAAGAATATTTTTTCTCAATTAGCATGAAGTAGAAAAATCTGATGTGTACCATTCACATGACTTTCTCTATATCCCTGCAACAAATTATTCTTAAAAAGCTTATACTTCTATTTACTTCATGCTAATCGGAAAAAATTACCAGAAATAGTCTTATTACTTTCTTCCTTGTAAGTAGAAGCGAAATAAGGGACTACCATAGGTTAAACTGATAGTCAAAAGCTGGTTGCTAAGTCAATGAAGTTCCTTTGTTTATATGGATAGGAGTTGACAAGTTCCTGTATGAGAAAAGTATGTTTTTCATAGCAGAAACCAAAAATAAGGAATGTCTCAAAAACGACGAACTCCACGAAAAAAATGTATATAACATAAATCGTGTGTTTTAATGTGCTCTACATTTTTTGTGTAGTAAGTTTTTGTCCATCTCTTACGGTTTAGCAGTTATTCAAAATTCACTAAAATTCATCCAGAATAAACTACTCTTCAGAGGCTATTCCCAGAAAATTCAAGATATACATTTGGTTTGTCAGGTAAATAACTTTAATATACAATATTTTAATCAAAATCGTTAGAGCCATTTTTTAGAAAATCAAAATTTTCGAAAAAAGTTCCATGTAAAGGGTAGTTGGGGGTGGGGGGATTTTTCTCCAAATCTTCGTGTCACATCCCTGGAAGATACTAAACCTAAATACCAAGTTTGGTATTTTACTGACTTTTCATTTTTGAGTTATCGTGTTCACAGACACACACACACACGGACCTTTTTGTGAAAATGCTTTTTTTTACTTTCTCCATACGCACTATGTACATAGTGTATAGAGAAAGTATTGCACTCTACCAAAAATTTGATACCGAGATTTCACCGGAAATATATGTTTTAGGGTCCCCAATATCCAAAAAAAGCATTTTCACAAAAAGGTCCGTGTGTCTGTGAACACGATAACTCAAAAACGAAAAGTAGGTAAAATACGAAACTTGGTATTTAAGTTAGTATCTTCCAGGGATGCGACACAAAGATTTTGAGAAAAATCCCCCCACCCCCAACTACCCTTTACATGGAACTTTTTTCGAAAACTTTGATTTTCTCAAAAATCGCTCTAATGATTTTGATTACAATTTTGGATATTAAACATATTTACCTGACAAATGAAATGTATATCTTGAATTTTCTGGGAATAGCCTCTGAAGAGTAGTTCATTCTGGATGAATTTTACTAAAGTTTAAATAACTGCTAAACCGTAAGAGATGGACAAAAACTTACTGCACAAAAAATTTAGAGCACATTAAAACACACAATTGATGTTATATACATTTTTATGTGGTTCATTGTTTTTGTGACATTCCTTATTTTTGGTTTCTGCTATGAAAAACTTATACTTTTCTCATACTGGAACTTGTCAACTCCTATCCATATAAACAAAGGAACTTCATTGACATAGCAACCAGCTTTTGACTATTACTTTAACCAAACCGTAAGAGATGGACAAAAACTTACTGCACAAAAAATTTAGAGCACATTAAAACACACAATTGATGTTATATACATTTTTATGTGGAGTTCATCGTTTTTGTGACATTCCTTATTTTTGGTTTCTGCTATGAAAAACTTATACTTTTCTCATACTGGAACTTGTCAACTCCTATCCATATAAACAAAGGAACTTCATTGACATAGCAACCAGCTTTTGACTATTACTTTAACCTACGGTTGTCCCTTATTTCGCTTCTACTTACAAGGAAGAAAGTAATAAGACTATTTCTGGTAATTTTTTCTGATTAGCATAAAGTAAATAGAAGTATAAGCTTTTTAAGAATTATTTGTTGCAGGGATATGGAGAAAGTCATGTGAATGGTACACATCAGATTTTTGGGTGGAGTGCAATAGCTTCTCTATACACTATGTACATAGTGCGTATAGAGAAAGTAAAAATAAGCTTTTATAAGAAGTTTGCAGAGCAGGTAGACAAAGTGATGTGAATGTCTGCCCTCCAGGTGGCTGGTGCAATTAGTTTATTAATGATGTGAAGAACTTGCAGTTACAAATGTATATACTTCAACTGGCAGTACATGTGTACTTAAAAAACGTCTCCACATAGAAACCATGTATTTCATATTATAATAATACTTGGAGGGCAGTTTCACATTGATGGTACATCAAACTGATTCACTTTGTTGTGACTTGTCCATTGCTCTACTGACCCCCTTTTTCCTTTTCTTTGCTTTCTGTTCTGATGATCCTGGTAATCTAAAAGATGACATAGAAGAACTCTTCATCCTGCAACTTTTATACTATTACCATATTTATGAAAACCTGTAAATAAACGAGCATTGACAAAATAAGGAATGAGAAGAAGTAAATCAAAGATCAGTGCAAGAGGACACATTCAGACAATCATGTTAAACACACACTAGCAGTGAACGTACAAGGAAAATCAAGGCCTGGTAATAGAATGGAAAGACAGAGCAATAAGAGAATGGTGAGGGACAGAAAAGAATGTAGTTTAATTTTGCTTTTGTTAACGATACTGTTTATTGCAAGCACTGCCCTCCCACAAGAGTTGTTTTACATGGCAGTAAATGTACTGACATGGAGCTGTTGTTTTTTTAACAATGATGAGAAGACCAGACACAGGGCACCATCCTCGCACGAAGGAAGAAGAGGACGTATATACAAAACTGGGACAGTATATTGCTGGATATTTCTTCCGTAAAGCTGCTAAAATTGTTGTTGGCAAAGTTTCATTCAAGTCGATAGTGTAAGGAAATTCATCACCATCAACCATATCCTTCAATAACAAAAGTATATTTCCAGTATTACCCAATATTTAAGCCAATGAAAAAAACATCAGAAACAGAAAGAAATTTAAAAAAGTGATGCAATGTTTAATTACTATTCTAAATTGGTGACTATTTTCTGATTGGTGGAGACGTGTACAAATTTGATTGTACTGCAGATCTGCACTCCATCACTCCATACTTGATAGTTTCAACTAGATCACATTTTCCTTCTCCTGTAAAATTAAGATTCCCAATTTGCTGTCCTTTCTCGTAGGTACGGCCAAACTTGTATAGCTTGAATCTTTTATTTATTTATTTATTTATTTATTTTTTTTTGGTAGTTTTAACATCCTTTAACCTGGTTGGTCATATTGGACGATGAATGAAATTGGTGAAATGATGCTCACATGATCCCAGGGTCCATGGAGCTTAAAGTTATTCAACATTCATCTTCTCAGGATAAGGGAAAACCCTGATAAAAAACCTTATCTGGGTAACTCACCCTAAGCGAGATTCGAACTCATGACCTTTTGAATGTGAGGCAGACATGCCACCACCACACTACCCAGGTGGGCTGAATCTTTTATTATTTGTAATGAATAATTCAGAGGGATATGTTTAAAAGAAACTGTGAAAACTAATTACTTCTTTTTTGCATTTTTTGTTTCAACTAGCTCTTTATCACTAAAGTCTGCTATAATAATAAGATTTTTTGACGTATTATATAATTTGTAAGGATAATGCAAAATTGCTGTAATATCATGTTTGTTACCTTTATCATTAATGCAGAAAAAGAGTACATAGTTATTGACATGCATTTCCATCCTACATCATTATCAGGTTCTTGTTAACCAGTCTTTATATTTAATATTGTTTTTGGATTTTTAATTGTAAGTTAGCAGAATATATGAGTGGCATTGAATAAGTCGTTTGAAAATCCAAGAAATTCCACTCTTAGCATCAAGAAAAGTTTGTATTTAGTAACCACCGTCTCTTACCAGAAGGCAGTTAAAGTTTCATCTGTATCCGTCACATGTTTTCGTTGCTGTAGGTGATTGACTTAAAGACTTAACACCGAAAGAGATAAAAGCAGAGTTGAATCAAGTTCATGGCACATCTGCTCCTGCGTTTGTAACAATTTACAATTGGATAAATGAATTTAAACGTGGCCGTACATGCACAAATGATGAAAATTGTTCCAGATGTTCAGTGGAAGTGACTTCCTTCGAAATTGACAAAATCCAGGATATGGTTTTGAGTGATCGACGAATCAAAGTTCGCAAAATAGTAGAGGTCACAGGCATATCACAAGGTATGGTGTTCTCAATTTTGCACCAAAACTTGGGTCTGACACAGGTCATGGAAGATGGGTGCAATGTTTGCTCTCAATGGAGAATAAACACAATTGTGTGATCTTTTCGGAAGCTGTTTGACACATTGCAATCTTGACCATTTATACATGGATACAGTGCTACACTCCAGAGACAAAAGTACAGTCGAAACAGTGGTTTTTTAAAGGCGAACTGGCTCCGAGGAAGGCAAAGGTGGTGAAATTTGCAGACAAGCTGATGGCCTCGGTTTTTTGGGATGCAGGCCGAATCATCTACATTGATTACTTGCGGAAAGGAAATGGAGAGTATTATGTAACATTATTGCTTCGGTTGAACAGAGAAATGAAGAAAAAATGCTCTCATCTAGCAAAGAAAAAGATTGTTCTATCAAGACAATGCAGGGGTGCACAATTAACATCCACTGTACTCAGTAGATTTGGCCCCCAGTGACTTTTTTTATTTACAAACTTAAAATAGGGTCTAAGCAGAAAGCGATTGACGTCTAAGGAAGAGGTTATCTCCCTAGCAGATACCTATTTTGAGGACCTTCCAAAATCTACTTTTTGAAAGGCTTAAAACAGCTGGAGAAATGTGTATCGAGCTAAAAGGAGATTGTGTTGAAAAATGAAAAGAAATCTACCAAAAAATTTGTTATTCTGTCTTTTTGTAAGGGCTCATTGTAAATATGTTTGATGTTTCAGTATATGGGATCAAGAGAAGACGTAGCAGCAAAAATAGAGGCAGATACCAAAGTAAAAGTGGACGAGATGAACAGGGCTGTGACGCACCATAAGGAAGAGGTGAGTTTACTTTACATTACTGATAATGTTAGCACAAAGCTCTATTTTTCGCCTTTAAGGCTCAATAATTTCCTTGTTGTGTTATTAAAGTGATTATGATCACAATGTTATACAAGCTGCTCGACGTGATGGTCCAGATCACATCTGTTTTTATTTCCTTACACCTTGAATGTTTTGTTATAACATTGTGACTCTAAAACGTCTGCGAGGTGTTTTGTCAGTGCTTGTTGCTGTCTGCCCTATCATACATGCAACTTGATTGATGTTTGGAGGAATTTAGTGACAGTGACGGTCAAATTATATGTTTTATTAATTTCTTGAGTTGGTTTTTTAACACTACGTCACTTACATTGTTATTATGAACCTTGTGTACAAGAAACTAAACAAAGCAAAGCAGAAAAAAAAAATAAAAGAAATAACTACCCTAACAGGAAAAAACAATATCAACACATTCAAAAAATTCACTTACCACCCCCGAGCATTTAGAAAATTCAAAAAAATCTTCAAAGAACAAGACATCACCCTAGCTCCAATAAACAGATTTTCTGTCATAAAATTACTAAATTCAAAAATAAAAGATGAAATTCCACCAGAAAATAGGTCAGGAATATATCAAATTAAATGCACAAATTGTGAAAAGTTCTACATAGGACAAACCAAAAGAAGTTTAAAAATCAGATCCAAAGAGCACTTTAGAAACCTAAAATTGAAACAAGAAGATAAATCGGCAGTAGCATTTCACTTTTGGAAAGAAAACCACAATCTAGATGCAAACCCAAAATTGCTTAAAACCATGAACTCACAACCTGGGAAAACATCCTCATATGGAAAAATAAAGATCGGCTAATAAACTTTGAAATCCCGCCAGTAGACAGCTTAGTTAAGAAGTTCATTTCGCCACCAGAGAAGAGTGTACAAGCAAATGCAGCCAGCAATGGCAGTTGGACCGTGAGGTTGAAAATGAAAGCATAGGCTTTCGAAACTAGTCCCTCATAATAACAATGTAAGTGACGTAGTGTTAAAAAACCAACTCAACAAATTAATAAAACTTTTAAAGGCTTTACTTACCAATGTTATTAACACATTGAAGCCCAGGCGTTTCTTTAGTTGAAGGGCCAAGGAACCCAGGGGTTTTATGCCCTACTTTGAGTTATTATTTACAGTACATCAATCAAATCTGCCAAAAAGTATTGTGACAATCTAAAAGTATGGTATTCAAGGATTTCTCAGCAAGTAAGAAAATAGTCATAACTTCTGTATTAATATATTATTTTAAATTTCCAACAAGTATCAAATATAAGTTTGAAAAACACTGCGTAAAGCTGCTTACACTCCATTTATTCAAAGTTTGAAAAACTCTCCCTTGGAATCAGAATTTTCCAGAGCTTCATTTGTATCCTGAATTTCAGCTTCAGTTCAAAGAAGTCGAGGAAAATGCAGCATTTTAGCATTTAAGAACACAAAACGTTACAAACAGATCACCACCTTCAAGGAAAATGGTGGACTACCCGCGAGCAACCAATATTATTAACTCTCCTAAAATTCCTAATAGTTGACTAAAGCAAGGACAGATGGCAGCACAAATCAGACAACTAAACAATAACTGATGTATGTTCTTTGCCGTATAGCTCAAGACCGAAATAAGGTCGTGGAATTGCATTAAAAATACCTGCCCGAGCTATTCTCAGGCATGGGCTTCCTGAACATTTTGCACGGCCCGAGCTATACTCGGGCTTGGTCTTCAATGTGTTAAAGGAGATGCTGAAACTGGCCACATACATTTTTGGTAACTCTTTAGGAAATTATCCATCACTTGCCGTAGTTCACGTTGCAAAATGCTGGCAGTTTCCTGGCCGATATTTTGTTTTAATTCTTGCAGGTTTGTCTTGTACACTTTATGCTCTAAGTTACGCCAGAGATAGAAATTGCAAGGAGTTAGGTCGGGAGCCACAAATCTCTGCTAATAATTCTGTCCTGAAACACACTTTCAATTGTTCTCATCGGAAGATTGACTATATGAGTTGTTTCAGAGGGGGGTGGGGGCAAAATTGTATTCATGTATGTATGGGCGTCAGATGTTGACTGGGAAAAATTGGGCGTATAACTGTTTCTCCGCTAATGGCACACCATCACAATTTTTGTGTTGTGAACAATATTATGTTTCTCACAGCTCCAGTAACATTATTGTGTGTACATATGAAGGTGGAACCAAGTTTCGTCTCGTCCGTGTATACACTCTTGAGTCCACTCACAAAATGTGTCAACAAAAATAAATGCATGCTGTGCAGTAGAAAACAAATGCTGAGCTATGTGACTTAAGTACAGGACAAAATAATAAAGCACGTGATATCACCGTCAGCTCAATACTGCACTTCCAGAGTCAGCATCGTGACCTTGTGTTCAACAGCTCTGTGTTTCCGTATGCGCGGTGGGAAAACACTGCCATGGTTCAGATGTATTTGGGTTGCACAGTATTATTAAATGCTAACATAGTTTTAATGAAACATTTTATATTTATATTTAGTTTAGTTTTAGTTTGAAATGTAATAATATTGTATTGCTAACAGGTGATAGGTCAAGTTCTGCAGCTGGTGTACGACATCAAACCAGAGCTACACAAGAACTACCGTGCTGCTTTGAAGTAAATCAAACTGGAGTGCAAGAAATATTTTATGCTATGTTATTTTCTCCAAGAAATGGCACAATGACCTGTATTATACAGTTATAAGGTGTTGGAAATAGGGAGATAGTATTGCCAACTGTGCTGTAGATAATTGTATTTAAAGTCTTACTCCTTTTATCTATGGTTGTACAAATAACTGTGTAAGTTTTGTACATTATTCATTCCATGTTTATAATTCATGTGGTTTAAGAATTCAGTAAACATTTTAAAAATGATTAATAAACTTCAGTATTTCATTCCAGGGACATTCAATTAAATGGTTTACAATACATTTGTGTTGTTACTTTATTGAATTTTTTGTAGAAATAAATATATGTATATAAAGAGTATGAGTTTCTTTGCTATTGTACATAAGTATCTGCTTACAAAATAATCATCTTTGATTCACTGCTGCAACTCTTCCTTATACAGGGTGATTCAAAAATATTTTTACAAAGTTTGGGGATGCATTCCTTACAACAAGAAAATATGTTCATATAAACACATGTTGCAAAACCATTTGTTCTCGATTTATTGAGGTTCAAAATGTAATTAATGAAAACATTTTAAAGTGACGCATTGTTCTATTTTTGACGCCAACTTGTTAGAAAATCATCCAAATCTTCTCCTCTTGCATCTAGCTGCACGTGCACTTGTTGAAGCATGGAATGTCAAATACTCGGGTCATATGATTTTGCAGACTTATGTGACACGTAGATTAAGAGTTTCTCATCCAGGATGTCTGCTGCGTAAAGCAATGGTTGAAGGTGCCATGGTCAGGGGAACATGGAGGCCATGGAACTGGTCCACCTCCACCTATCCATTTGTGATGCTGGATACCAGCCAGTGAGACTAGAGCATCATGTTTCTTCAGAGGCACATTTTCTAATAAGTCTGGGAAAGTGTTCTGAATGAAGTACTTGTAAGGCGTGCAGGGGAATGTATTACACAAGTAGCCATGGCAACGCAAGGCCAACTCTGCAAGGTCAAAGCCTTCTATGAATGAGTGCATAAATAAATGAAGTTGTTAGGTTGGACCCTTTGAAGGTGACTTTCATTAATTGATTGATAATACAAAGTGTTTTAGAGCATATGTTTGTATGAAGCTATTTTCTTGTTTTGATCAAGAATCATCCGTAAACATTGTCAAAGTATTTTGAATCACCCTGTAAAGCTGTGAATGATGTCAACAGAAGTTACTGGAAGTTGGCATCACTCGGCTGCTGAGCATATCAAGAACATGTGTGCCACAATATCTAAGAGAACTGCCTTCTTGGTCGAGTGCTCAGCAAGCTTGACTTCTCACCGGAGGTCCCAGGTTCGATTCCCGGCTGGGGCAGCAAATTTTTCTTTAACCAGAATCATTCATTGCCTATCCCCCACAGAGTGTGTGAAAAATAGAACAGAAAACCAAAAGTCAGTGAGTTACTGTGAAGCCAAAGCCCCCCATATGACCTTAGGAGCTATATAAATGAAACAAAACAAAATTCTTAGTGAGTGAATAATGTAATATTTGATATGTTACATTTGAACTGGAGCCAAAAGAATTGTCAGGCAAAACTGTGTGACGAATTGAAATAATGAGCAACAAAACCTAAAATGTACTTCATAGATTTTCTGGAAGTATAGGGTGTCCGAGAAGTAGGGATGAATTTTAAAGTGCTATTAAAAACATCTCATATGTTCCATTCACATGACTTTCTCTACATCTCTTCAACAAATTATTCTATTTACTTCATTTAATCAAGAAAAAATTAGCAGAACTAGTCTTATTACTTGCTTCCTTGTAAGTAGAAGGGAAATAAAGGGAGTAGCATAGGTTAAAGTGATAGTCAAAAGCTGGTTGCTGTGTGACAAGTTCCTTTGTTTGTATGGATTGGAGTTGACAAATTCCTGTATGAAAAAAGTATCTTTTTCAAGGCTGGAACCAAAAACAAGGAATATCTCAAAATCGATCGAACTCCACGAAAAAATGTATATAACATAAATTGTGTGTTTTAACGTGCTCTACTTTTTGTGTTTTAAGTTTTCGTCCATCTCTTACAGTTTAGCAGTTATGCAAAACGCCGTAAAATTCATCCAGAATAAAGTAGTCTCCAGAGGCTATTCCTAGAAAATTGAAGATAAACATTTTGTCAGGTAAATGTCTTTAATATACAATATTTTAATGAAAATTAAGAGCCATTTTTAAGGAAATCAAAATTTTTGAAATTTTTTCCATGTAAAGGGTAGTTTGGGATGGGGGGATTTTTTTTGAAAATCTTTGTGTTGCATCCTTGGACGATACCAAACTTAAATATCAAGTTTGGTATTTAATAGTTTTGAGCTATGCTGCCCAAAGACACATACACACATTTTCTAAAAATGCTTTTTTTAAATTCAGTGTGTCTCAAAATATATATTTCCAGTGAAATCTCATTATGGAATTTTTGGGTGCAATACAATACCTTCTTTATACACCATGTACATAGTACATATAGAGAAAGTAAAAATATAATGTTTTTGTTATAAACACACATCTGCCATTTATGTATGAAAAATTATATCCTCCATACGACTACCCAAGGAATGTGTTCACAAATATCTGGTGGGATGCTGTGAATAACCGCTTGAATTATCCTTCAGTTGGTGTATTCATGTACACTTTTGATTTCACAAGGCATAAGATCTGTTGTGTAAGTTGAACCTTGTACACTTGCATTTCCAGATCTTTTGAACGGATTTCATGCAGTGAATTAGTTGTTGGCTTACAGTCACATTGTCACAACAATGTTTTCTTGTGTTCAAACAGAATGTGGTCGTCTGGTTTTCTTAACGTTTGCAACAGAACATAAACAACAATGCTCACCTCACAAACGCTATCATACGCAGATAACCACGACTGCCAACTGTATGACAAAATCAAATTTATACTTACTTCCGGGACACTCTATATACAGTTCTGTTAATAGTTGTATCTTGGACTGGTTTTAAATTTGTTCCTGATAAACGCTGAAAATCATCTTCACTCAATTTTATTTTAAATTCACATATAAAGCGAGCATCCAAAATTGCAGAATATAACAACAATGTTGATTTTATCATGTTTTTTTTCCCATTACTCTTTTGCTAAACATATTGTTTCTGTAATGAATGAAATTAAATAAACATCACATGCTAAAATACTCTGAATCTAGATAGAACATTGTCAAGAAAGCAACTTCGCCTGATGCTCCTACAAAATCACTGACTATGCAGATGCTGGGCACTTGGCCCCCTATTTTAATTTGGTAGGTTTTGCCCAATTTTGGAAGCAGAATGACAACATTAAGTGCACTTGAAGGTTTTATTCTCTTTTAGATGCTAGAGTTGGTGCACATGTATGTGTGTTGTATTTTATTTAACAATTCAGCTAGTTCGCACAAAATTAGATAACCTATTCAACATGTTGACTGATCTCAATGAGAATCTTTTATTCTCCCCAGCAAACAGCACCCAAGAAAAGAGCACTGCGATGACAGTTTGCATTTTTAATACTTGTATCACTTGATTTAGTTAAAAAGTCCCATCCCGTCCCTTTAGATTTGTAGCTTGATTAGCAAGATGATCAAACCTTTGCATAGGTTAATATTTTTATTGTTAAGAGTGTTTTCGTGATTGTCACTGTGACGAGGGATTAGCTCCTTGCCTACAGATGGCAGCTTGTTTCTCTCTTCAAGGTATGGGGTTCTACTACCAGCCTTGCACCCCTTGGTTTTAGAGGCTACCATTTGTGTCTGTCTATTTCCACAGGTTTGCTAGTTTTAAATAATGAACAGCTGTTATAGCATAACAACCACCTTAATTAATTGTAATCTCATTCAAATTATCTGTGTGAAGTTAATTTTTACTTTCTCTACATAGTGTATAGACAAGGTATTGTATTGCACCCAAAAATTTGGTACCAAGATTTCTGTGACAATAGATGTTTTAGGGCCCCCTGTATTCAAATAAGTGTGCCTGTGTCTGTAAACACAATAACTCAAAAACGAAAAGCCAGTAAAATACCAAACTTGGTATCTATTTGAGTATCTTCCAGGGATGCAACACAATTTTGAGAAAAATTCCCCCACCCCAAACTCCCATTACATAGAAAAATTTTCGAAAATGTTGATTTTTTCAAAAATGCCTCAAATGACTTTGATTAAAAGACCGTATATTAAACATATTTACATCACAAATAAAATGTATATCTTGAATTTTCTGGGAATAGCCTCTGAAGATCTCTATTCTGGATGCATTTTGCACAACTGGTAAACATAAAAGATAGAAAGAAACTTAACAATACAAAAAAGTAGATCTTGTCAAAACATACAACTTATGCCTTATTCATTTTTTCATGGAGTTAACCATTTTTGAGATATTCCTCGTTACTGGTTGCAGTTTTAAACTACTTACAACTTTTCCCTTCTACTTACAAGGAAGCAAGTAATAAGACTATTTCTGGTAATGTTTGTCTTGATTAGCATGAACCAGTTGGAAGAATAAGCTTTTTAAGAATAATAATTTGTTACCGAGATGTAGAGAAACTCATGTGAATGGAACACATCAGAGCTTTAATGAAAGCAGTGTTGAAAAAGAAACCAAACTTTCGCTATAACACCTCAAGATACTCGCATTTTGAGGGATGTCTTCTCTAAGGAAAAGTGTGCTGGTCTGGAGAGTAAGGTGATGATGGGGCACAACGGGAATAGATAGCCAAGGATGAGGACCACCACGTCATGATGCAACATCAGTTCTCGTTTCCCACAATTCAGAGCTCTTCCTGTGGTAGACCATCTGACCACGTGGTACAAATCCATAAAAAACAGTATCTTTATAGTCAAAAAACATTGCAACATCATCTTGATAGTAGACCCAGTGCACCTTTGTTTCAGTAGCATAGCTGAAAGCCACATACATCTCATCTCAAACTATTAGGTGCAATACTACGCTAATGTCTTGGACTAACTGCGCCAAAAAAAGGTCAGGCTTAGCAAAGAAGAAAGTCATCTTCCATGAGCACAATGCATATATGCATTTGTTGCCCCCTGATATGCTTATTCACACTTCCATCTCTTCTCTAAGCTCAAAAATTTCCTCAGTGGTTGCAGATTCTCTTCAAATGAAGAACTGATAGCCAGAGTTGACAACCCTGAGATGGACATTAGAGTAGAGGCAGACTACATTGAAATAAATAAATGGCCCTTGTATAACAAGCTTATAATTGACACTTCAAACAGATCTCCATCTGTGTCATTCTGCTTTTTGTAAAACCCACATTTTTTTTCTTCTGTAAACTAGCCATTACCCTGGTTTTTCAACTTATTTGAAAAGTTTTCCTGATTTAGCCCAACAACCTGACTTACCATTTAAGTGTGAACCCTCTAAGTGTTATGACAATCGTTTTTTCACAGAAGTCGATTGTAGGACAGGAGTTTGATAGAGTCAGACTGACAAATTCAATGTCATAGCTAGGATTTGAACCACGGATCTCCTGATCTCTAGCCGTGTGTAGGACAGGAGTTGGATAGGTAGAGTCAGACTGACAAATTCAATGCCATAGCTAGGATTTGAACCACGGATCTCCTGATCTCTAGCTATGTGTAGGACAGGAGTTGGATAGGTAGAGTCAGACTGAAACATTCAATGCCATAGCCAGGATTTGAACCACGGATCTCCTGATCTCTAGCTGTGTGTAGGACAGGAGTTGGATAGGTAGAGTCAGACTGACAAATTCAATGCCATAGCTAGGATTTGAAACACGGATCTCCTGATCTCTAGTCGTGTGTAGGACAGAAGTTGGATAGGTAGAGTCAGACTGACAAATTCAATGCCATAGCTAGGATTTGAACCACGGATCTCCTGATCTCTAGCCATGTGTAGGACAGGAGTTGGATAGGTAGAGTCAGACTGACAAATTCAATGCCATAGCTAGGATTTGAACCACGGATCTCCTGATCTCTAGCTGTGTGTAGGACAGGAGTTGGATAGGTAGAGTCAGACTGACAAATTCAATGCCATAGCTAGGATTTGAACCACGGATCTCCTGATCTCTAGCCATGTGTAGGACAGGAGTTGGATAGGTAGAGTCAGACTGACAAATTCAATGTCATAGCTAGGATTTGAACCACGGATCTCCTGATCTCTAGCTGTGTGTAGGACAGGAGTTGGATAGGTAGAGTCAGACTGACAAATTCAATGCCATAGCTAGGATTTGAACCACGGATCTCCTGATCTCTAGCCATGTGTAGGACAGGAGTTGGATAGGTAGAGTCAGACTGACAAATTCAATGCCATAGCTAGGATATGAACCATGGATCCCCTGATCTCTAGCCATGTGTAGGACAGGAGTTGTATAGGTAGAGTCAGACTGACAAATTCAATGCCATAGCTAGGATTTGAACCACGGATCTCCTGATCTCTAGCCATGTGTAGGACAGGAGTTGGATAGGTAGAGTCAGACTGACAAATTCAATGCCATAGCTATGATTTGAACCACGGATCTGATCTCTAGCCATGTGTAGGACAGGAGTTGGATAGGTGGAGTCAGACTGACAAATTCAATGCCATAGCTAGGATTTGAACCATGGATCCCCTGATCTCTAGCCATGTGTAGGACAGGAGTTGTATAGGTAGAGTCAGACTGACAAATTCAATGCCATAGCTAGGATTTGAACCACGGATCTCCTGATCTCTAGCCATGTGTAGGACAGGAGTTGGATAGGTAGAGTCAGACTGAAACATTCAATGCCATTGCTAGGATTTGAACCACGGATCTCCTGATCTCTAGCCATGTGTAGGACAGGAGTTGGATAGGTAGAGTCAGACTGAAACATTCAATGCCATAGCTAGGATTTGAACCACGGATCTCCTGATCTCTAGCCATGTGTAGGACAGGAGTTGGATAGGTAGAGTCAGACTGAAACATTCAATGCCATAGCTATGATTTGAACCACGGATCTCCTGATCTCTAGCCATGTGTAGGACAGGAGTTGGATAGGTAGAGTCAGACTGAAACATTCAATGCCATAGCTAGGATTTGAACCACGGATCTCCCAGTCTCTAGTCGTGTGTAGGACAGGAGTTGGATAGGTAGAGTCAGACTGACAAATTCAATGCCATAGCTAGGATTTGAACCACGGATCTCCTGATCTCTAGCCATGTGTAGGACAGGAGTTGGATAGGTAGAGTCAGACTGACAAATTCAATGCCATAGCTAGGATTTGAACCACAGATCTCTAGCCATGTGTAGGACAGGAGTTGGATAGGTAGAGTCAGACAAACATTTCGTAGCTGACACCCATTTTTGGATGACACAAACTACTAAAACACAGAACAGGTGGGAACAAATTTTCATTTAGAAGAATTACTAACGATGGCTTCTGTCAAAGCCTAAGGGCATATTTGAATAAGAACATCGTTTTCAATTTTAACATTCCCTGAAGCAAACTATTGCATCACTTTCTAATGCAGTGATCAGTTGGTAATGGAGGAAGCTAGTCTCTGAAACATGTAAAAAGCATGATGGCTAAGTGGCTAAACCACTTGCTTCTCACCAAGGGTCTGCATGTGGACAAAGTGGTGCTGGGCAGCTCTCATGCCAGGCATCTGACCCCCGGCGCTTGCACCAGGAATCAGGATGTTTAATATGAACCAATAGCAGCTGCTGCAACACCGCACAAGTGTCAACTGGATGAAATGTGGCACATTTATGTATTTAGCAACTTTTACTTATGGGCCAGATACAGAAGCTGTGCTCGACAACACTTGTCATATTTTGGTACAACTTTACTTTAATGCCACTAGATGGTAGCCCATCGCAGCAGAAGTCAATGGCACCATATTAATTCTTCTGAAGGCACTCTACTTCTTGGGTGCTAGTCGCCATCATGTCTGAGGGTTTAAGAAAGCTGGTAACATACATGAGCAAGGAATAGCTTTTTTCAGACTCTCTATATTCTCAACTGGACTTTGCTCTTTCTTTTTGAAGACAACTTGTGCAACATTATCATTTTTCATATTGGAAAAATGAGTTGAATTTACACTTGAATTGCTTCACTTAAGTAATTAATTACCTGGACATGTTTCGAAGGTGTATGTTGCCTACATCAACAGATTTCGACTGGTCACCAACAACAGGCCGGCCAGTTGAAATCTGTTGACGATGTAGGCAACATACGCCTTTGAAACATGTCCAGGTAATTAATTAATATGCTTCACTGTGTACCACTTCCAGTATTTTGATTCTTTTGATTATCATTTTTATTGTTGGGATTGGCTGCAGTTGTATCAATTTGTCCATTATTCTTTCTTTATGTGAAGTACATTCTTCTTTTGTTTGTGTAGTGTTTTTTTTTAAAACAAAAGAATTTCAGTCTGTTTTTGTAACACAAACACATCTTACTAATTACTTACTGGAACTGGTTTCAGGAACGCTTGTTCCTATTTTCAACCCTTCATTCCAACTGAATCTTGCTTCTTTGGCATCAATTGCTATGTGCTAGTAAATCACAGCTACCTTTAGAAGTTCACAGATCCAGCACCAGATGCCTCCACAAGTGATACAGCACCCTCATCGTTGAGGCCAACGAAGCAAGATTTAGTTGAAATGAAGGATTGAAAATGAGAACAAATGTTCCCAAAACCGGTCCCAGTAAGTAATTACATCATGTTTTTGTTACAAAAACAAACTCAAATTCTTTTGTTTTCATTTAATCACACCAGCTTCTTTATATATTTGCAAGATTTCAATTGTCAAGTGTTTTTTTTTTTATTGGTTGATGTCTGCCATTATGTGTTTATGTTATATTTTTACTTTCTCTATATATACTATGTACATAATGTATGGAGAAGGTATTGTATTGCATCAAAACATTTGATAGAGAGGTTTCACCAGAAATATATGTTTTGAGACCTTCTGAATAAAAAAAAAAGTATTTTTAGAAAAAAGTCTGTATATATGTGTCTGTGGGCAGCATAGCTCAAAAACTAAAAGATCATTAAATACCAAACTTGCTATTTAAGTTTGGTATTGTCCAAGGATGCAACACAAAATTTTTCAAGAAAATTCCATTTCAAACTACCATTTACATGGATAAAAGTTAAAAAATTTTTTTTTCTCAGAAAAATGACTTAATTTTGATTAAAATACTATTTATTAACAAACAAAATGTATATCCTGAATTTTCTGTTTATTCTGGATGAATTTTGCATAACTGATAAACCATAAGAGATAGACAAAAACTTACATAACAAAATATGTAGAGCTCATTAAAACACATAATTTTTGTTATATACATTTTTTTTTTTTGGTAGAGTTGACCATTTTGAGATATTTGTTATTGGTTTCAGTTTTTAAATGCTAATATACTTTTCTCTACCAAGCGGGAGGCCTGGGCTCGATTCCTGGTACCATGGTTGGGATTTTTCCCTGCTGGGAGACTTGGTCCAGGGTGCACTCAGCCTCATTAGGTCCCTGGGGGGCCAATTGAGGAGCTACTTGATGGAGAATTAGCAGCTCCAGGTCATGAGGACAGCATTAAATGGCTGGGGGGCGGGGGGTTGGAGGCGCCGATCACGTCTCACCCTCCAATACCCCATCCCTGACGTCTGTCATGGACCAAGATGGGGACGCAGCGGCCAAAAGATAGGCCAAGGTTCCTTGAGGGCTGTCGTGCCATGGAGTTGTTATTATAATATACATTTCTCATATGGGAACTCCTGGCCATACAAACAAAGGAACTTCAATCATATAGCAACCAGCTTTTAAAAGATTTGACTATCACTTTAGCCTAGTGTATTCCCTTCTACTTGCAAGAAAGCAAGTAATAAGACTAATTCTACTTATGTTTATCTTGATTAGCATCAGGTAGATGAAAAATTTGTTTGCAGAAAAGCTAGAAAGTCATGTGAATAGAACATTTCAGATTTTTGTTGTGAAATGTAATGTGTATATTAGAAATGTTCTACTGGTTAATATTACATTCTGTGAATTTAGTCTCTTAATGCAACAAGTGATGATCGAAATAATTTTTGTTATGCAAATATGACAATAGAAAGATTAGCAAAACAATGTTCACAAAAACAAACAACAAATTGGAAGCTACACAGAAAATGAAAGGTTAGCACCATTTGCACGTGCATGTTTTGCAAGATACATTGCTCTATATAACTCCATCTAGTTTAGTCTCCTTCTCACAGACGTCATTTGTATCTGTCTGGAATGAAATGCTGACTTGTGTTTATGATTGCCCTTCAGTTTAGTACTATTTCACTTGTGTCATGTCAGCACAAAGAATCCGTGTGGATGACGAGAAAACTGGAGTCTGAAGAAGGTTCTGCTGACAGTGGGCAGCAAATGGATGACACAGCAGGCCCTTTGAAATTTGTTCATATTACGACGCAGAGAAGACAGTGTGACTGGAATTGGATTTGCATATCCTTTTACTGAGTTTATGCTTTTAATATCATGTATGCAAATTTTCAACAAAAAATACTTATTGGTTGATTTTAAATGCTTTTATAAGCATTAAGCTGCTACAGCTAGGGTATTTAAATCCCATTTCTTGGTTAGATGGACATGACTGGGTTAAGTATGGATATCGCCCATCTCGAGGAGAAAACACTCAACACACTGATATCAGAAGATATAACTCGGTGAAACATACACCCCATTGGGCATTATTGGGATAATATAGGTTACAAGTTTGTAAGCAATGGTAAAGACTGGTTGGTAGAATTGCAAGATAAATTTCAGTGTCTTATCTAAAGTACTAGAGCCAGAGAATTAGCTGCTGCGGCAAATTATCCAAAGGCAATAAAAAGCATGAAGAATAGATTTGGGCAGGACATTGAGTTAGTCCTACAAGGAAAGTGGCAGTTTTGTACGATAAATTAGAAGAGCATGGACAAGTAAGGCTGTATGTTATTTCTGTTTACCAGGTGTGGGTCAGAAATCAGTCATCCATGATGATAAACTTGAAACTCCTCTCACTTACCTAAAAATGAAGTGGAAGGAGAAAAAAAATTAGCATTTGCTCAAGTAGGTTTTGGTTTGTCAGACACAAAACTCAAAAAGAAAGATTTTGAAAATGCTCAAGTTGTGATGCAGCTCAGCAGATAATCTGCAGGGCCAACTGACATGGAGCTGATGCTATCAGGATTATGGATTGGTGGAGGTGGACAGTTTTCACTCAGACTGCTTCTATAGCTGACCTCTGGGACCTGGAAGCTATAGACACACCCAATGGAAGATGAAGTTGCAATTGGAGTGTCAGCAATTTCTACAACAAAATAAAGAAATGGCAGAGAACAGTTTCAACAAGTTTTCAATGAATGGATACACGAGTGTCAGATGACAAAATAGGACAATTTTATTATTATCTGCCACACCGAGGAATCTTTAAGGAAAGTGAGACCAGCTTTTGATGGATCCTGCCAGTTAAAACACTCTCCTTCATTTAGCGATTGCTTGGAAAAAGGTTCCAATTCAGTATTGAGTGTCCCAGTGCTTCTGCTGAGGTTTCAAAAACATAAAATGAGAGTTATTTCACACATGAGAAAGGTCTTTAGTTCAATTCTAAAGGTGGGAGAATCAGGTAACAAGTAGAATTCCATTGCCACGTGGTATTTGGATTCTACTGCAGCAGTTACAAGCCCTTCACTTGAAAAACAAACTCTTATTTATTTACATAGAATGTCCCAATGAGCATATTGTCTAGATAGGAACTGCCCTTTAGTGAGGCAGTAAGCAAAATACACAATAAAATAAAATGGATGTGTTACATTCACATGACTTTCTCTAGCTGCTCTACAAACCTCCTTCAAAATATTATTCTTCTTTGTACACAATGCTAATTGAGATAAATATTAGCAGAATGTTATTACTTAGTTCCTTATAAGTAGAAGAGAATAAGGGAATGCGCTATGCTAAAATGATTGTCAAATGTTTTAAAAGCTATTGTTATGCGATTGTCATTGCAAATCACTTCTTTGCTTGGCCAGGAGTAGAACAAAAGAAAAGCGGACACTTCCTGTCTGAGAAAAGTTTAAGTACTTCACAATTGAAACCAATAACAAGGAATATCTCGGAGACGGTTACCTCCACAACAAAACGTAAAGGACATAAATTGTGTTTTGTCGTGATGTACATTTTTTGTGTGTTGAGTTTTTTTCTATCTCTTACGGTTTAGCAGTTAAGCAAAATTCATCCAGAATAAAGGTGTCTTAAGAGGCTATTCCCCAAAAATTCGAGATATACATTTTATTTTGGACATAAGTAGCTTTAATATACAGGATTTTAACAAAATTGTTAGCCATTTTTAAGAAAATCAAAATGTTCGAAATTTGTTCCATGTAAAGGGTAGTTTTTAGTAGGGTGATTTTTTTGTTGAAAATCCTCATGTCGCATCCTTGTAAGATACTACACCTAAATACCAAGTTTGGTATTTAACGGTCTTTTCATTTTGGGGCTATGCTGTCCACAGACACACACACACAGAGTTTGTTTTGTTGACGATGTGTGCGATACGGTATGTCCATGTCAAAGGTGAGCCTAACGTTACCTCAAAGTAACCTTTCTATAATATTATCTAAATTAACACATTACTTGTAATTGGTCCAGAGTGTTTGTGAAAAATTATATGTTTAGTTGTATTGGCATTAAGGATTAAGTTATTTGTGAACCATGTCTGTAGTTTAAACATACAGTACAGCTATCTTGTACAAATCTGGACCTTTGTTGTCAAGATTCGTCCAGATTTGTACATGTCTGTAGTGTTGTAAGGTCAATTTGCACATCTTTCATTACCTGTAATTCACATTTATTTTCATAAAATAAGAAAATGTCATCTGCAAATAGAAATGTTTTACCTCTTAGTTTTACATTTGCTATATCCTTAATAATAAATAAAATTGGACCTAACACTGTACCTTGTGGAACTCCATGCATCACTGTTAATATTGGGCTGGAATAATTGTTTAGGCTGACATATTGTGCTCTAAGGAGATAGCTTCTAAACCAGTTCAAGGCAATTCCTCTTATTCCTGCTTGTGCTTTTTTTTTTTTTTTTTTAGGAATTCATGATTGGCAGTATCAAATGCTTTATTTAGCTCAATGAAAAGTTCACCTACAATTTTTCATGATCGGCAGTATCAAATGCTTTATTTAGCTCAATGAAAAGTCCACCTACAATTTGTCTGTTATCTGAAGCTTTTTGCAATAGGTTAACTACATCGAGTGCTACTGCTTCTGTGCTGTTTGGGTAAGAATCCATATTGGAATTTAAAGAAAAAAAATTTCTGTTCCTTTTATTGAAGAATGAACTGTATTGTTAGCTCAGGCTGTGTGATCTCTATGACTGGGAGCACGAGTTTAAATTCTGGTGAAAAGGATTCGTCCTTCATGGAGGAGACCAGTCTTGGAATTCTACTGGAACACATCAGAGTGCACCCTTTCTTGCAAGAAAATTGATGTGAACATTGACGGAAGGATCACAAGAAGAAATGTGCTAGCAGCTGCACATAAAATGTTTGTTCACATACATTTATCCAGTTCTTTAGTGTTTAAGTGGTTGTTACAAGAAAACTGGGCAAAGAAAATGAGCTGAGATGAGATGAAATGTAAATTTGAGAAATGGTTGCAAGAAATTGAAAGCTGTTCATGATAATAATTCTTAAGACTGATGGCACCTTGTGTTACCCAAAAATGTTGGAACCTTCACACATTTTGTGATGGCAGTGATGCTTCTTTGTACACAAGATGGCCAGAACAATTAACACTAATTCAGCAAAATCTCGAGTGGCTTCACTGAAGAAGACAACTATATCACGACTATAGAGTTAGCTTGTTCAATTGGAGCATGCTGACAATTAAGGACATACCCTCCTTTTATTGCATAGCCTCTACAATTGCTACTATGCTGGATTCAGAGGTTGAAGGTCTGGTGGAATATGTCGCAAATTAGATTATTATCTGGAGACTGTTCCTGGAGTAAATAACCCGGCTGATCTGCCCTCAAGGGAATGTTCTCCTGTCTTCGAAATGGTGTGACGGACCACAGTGGCTAAGAATGCATAGTTCTGAGTGGCCTGTTGATGATGTGCCCAATGAAAAGGAAAGGAATATCAACCCCACTGGTTTCCACAAAACCTGAGGAAAAATGGTATCTTCAATACAAGTATCTCAAAGTTGTCAGAATGACAGAGTAGATTTTGCAGTTTATTTACAATGCTCGAGCAAAGGATGAAAGATACACTTCAAGGATACTACATCCCAAAGAAGAAGAAGCTGTGACAGATTGTTCAAGAAGAGGAGAAAGCAGAATAACTCTTTCTTCAAGTGTTCAGATGAAGATGACTTCCTAACTCCAATCTAATCATATATTAGTTCACACTACTGTGTAAACAATTCTTGGTTATTAACGAAACAAGAGCCATTAGTAGAGGTGCACAAGAAAACAAGCTAAATGTATTGCCACATTTACCAGAAGACATAGCTTTAGTATTTGAAGCTGGTGAGAATGCCTGGATTGTTATCTTCACTGTTAAGTTTTCAGAGCTGTACACTTTGAATTAGTTCTGACACTGTCTTCTGTATGATTTTTGCTAGCACTAAGAAGATTCATAGCTCAATGGGGGAAATGAAGAGTAATCTACAGTGACAGAAAAAACTTTGTGAGGAGACTTTGACCTCTAGAATTGTTCTGCTCCTTGGTGCAGATTGTGCAAATGCTGAAAGGTTATTGCAAAGAGTGTTAGGCCATTCTTCTTTAAATTATGAAGAAATGTTGCAGTGCTGAAGTGAACATCAATTCTTGGTTTCTTAAGATCTGGTAGTATTAACCTGGCCATATTTCTTTAAGATAGCCCTTAGATGGGGGTAACCAACCTTGATCTAATAAACCACACGGAAAACGTACCGCCATTAACAGCATCTCAGAAAAGAGTTATGGAAATGTTTCAGACAGCTTAAGCTTGTGAAGAGGTGACAACACGAAAAGAATAGACTGCCTTCTAAGTAGGGTGGTACCTGAATATCCATTGTAGAGCGAGGACTGCTTGTGGCCTGTTAAGAATCTGTAGCGTAACACCAAACTGAGGAAAAGCTGTGATGGGCCTATCAGAAGTGGTGTGGTTGTTGAGTGGTTACTACTACCTGTGGAAGGAAAGTCAAGCTGCCCACATGTCTCAATTTGTGAATTTTGCAGCTTTGTGCCTGTTTCAAATATGCTTCATATTTAAAAAGATGTGAGGATGTTATGAAAAGGATTCTTTGTGAAGTGCATTTTCTTTTGTTTGTATAGTAGGATTTTTTTGTTTTGTTTGTAAAATGTGAGTATTGAATAAATGCTTCACTTATTAACACTAAATTCTGAGTTTAGTCTCTTAATGCAGCAATTATGGAGCAGGTGCTATTTCACATTTACAGGTCTTGTATTGTAACGGTGTACGCCATCAAGAGGTACAGCAGCTGCGATGTGCTATTGGCATGCTTACTGACAGGGAACATACATACCTTTATCCTTGCCAACTTCTAATGTGGCAGTTTGTGTTTCCATGTTGTTCCTTTTCTTTCCCTAATCCTTCAAATTTTGGAGAGGGCACTTCAAACTGATTTGGTTCTGTTTCAATGCCACGAGTTTTGACAAAGAAAAAGATGTCAAAAAAGGCATTAAAAAAAAAAAAAAAAGAAAAAAAAAAAGGGTATATGTATCTATAGATTTTTTTATTCAGCAAATATGGGAAACAATCTCCCACAATGGAACACATTTTATGGTCATTCACTAAGTAAAAGTATAAATATTATTACAAAGATAATTATTAATCATTTGTGTCATCTTACAAACTTTTTACATACATGTTTAATGTTTATGTACACAGCAAGAAAAAGAAAAGTGGGAAATGCAATCTCCCACTCAAATAATGTTATGGAACAAGTTTTTAACAGCCATTTAAAATGTGCCGCCTTTCGAAAATGTCTTTCTCATTTCTTAGAAAAGTAAACCATAAATATGTACATACACGTGGAAATAACAAAGACATTTTGCTCTTTTTTTTTTTTTTTTTTTGGTGGAGGCACTGATAAAAACTTCATTACAATAATTAGTATTAATTTATGTAATTATATAGCTTCTCATGGCATCAGAGAGAAAATAAATGAGCACAAAGCTTTTTTTTTTTTATTTTATTTTTTAACCTCTATAGAGTTCTTCTGACTGCTCCATCATTCATTCAGCACTGATGCACACTTAAGTTTGCAATAATCTTGATGCTCACATTCTCAGTGTTGGAATGCCATTTCATATGGAATGTACAGACGCAATATTACTTTTTGTCCTTCACTACTTTAAGTCTTCAGCACAGATAATTGAGCTGTAATTTCTTTAAAACCATCACATTTAGGTTAGTAAATGAAACTTACATTGTGTTTATTTTATGAATATTCTCCATGTCCAAACTAATGAAGGAGGGACTTTTAATTGAAACCAATTGATATCAGTCCATTTACTAGCACTTTTACATTATTGAGAAATGTAAATGAATACTCACTATTCCTTTACAGTGGCTTTTAAATCAATAGCTTTCTGCTAGCACTAATAATGGGAACATTAGTGCTAAAGTATTTCCTATAAATTATTCTTAGACTAGGATGTTCCGAGACTTATGGCAACTTGTTAGACAGAAAGTGTTCTCACAACAACATTTGCACCTGGTCAACTGTTAGCAGCACTCACACTTTGATGCAGACAACTAGTTGAACTGTTCAATAAGTACCCATGTTTCAAAATAGATGGTGTTGCTCAGGTGTTCACATTGCCAAGACATTCATAGATTAGATTGCACTCGGCAGGCATTTGTTTTCTCTAAAATGTAAAAAGTGCTTTGCTTTTTACTTTGTATAGGAAAACAAAATTTGATTCTGTTTAATGGGGAGCTCACCATCTGTAACAACAACAATCCTTGGACAGTAGGTAGCATTGAGTTACTGGCCCAACTGAACAATACCAGAGCTGCCACACAAAATTATTTTCAGGGGTTAAATAAAACGGAAGGGACATTGGGAGAAGCGTATATCCCTAAAAAGGGACTAACACAGATACTTATTGAACTACCCTCTTATTGTTAACCTTACGACAGTTTTAAGGGCAACTTCTTCAACAAGATGATACAGTACACCACTTTTTAAATCTCTCGTAATTTATCTCTAGATCAGACGACTAGGTTGTATATAGGTGCTAAAAGAACAGTCACGCAAATAATTCTTTAAATCAGGTATAAAATAGTTATATATAATTAAAAGTCTGAGTGCAATGACCAGATAATGACCACTTTGCCCCAGACGGGACCAGATTCAGTTATGGCTGGAGCAAACAAAGTTTCGTTCCCTATCTCCCAGAATCTGCAAGTATCAATATGAGTGTATATATAGATGAAATGTGACAAAATAAACATTATGTAACCCTACAATTTAACAAATAACATTATCAGTTGTTTCTTAAGTCAACGCTCTGATTTTATATACAAGATGGCGCAAAAGTCACTGGACAGTTGGTTAAAAGAAAACAAAAGTAGTACAGATGCAAGTTTTAAAGATGTATTAATGCAGATAGATGGAAAACAGCTTCAACACATTGGAAATTAAATTACTAATACTGTTGAGAACACTAGAGCTGACCATTTTAAAACAAGAGTTTGTTAAATTTTGACATCCTACCAATTAACAATGTTATAATGTTTACCACCAGACAACAGCAGATGGTGAAAATGTTCCAACATTTTGCAACTTGACATAAATACACCAAAATCTTCACAGCTGATCTGTACTACAAGATAATCTTAAACAACAAATTTAGGTGTTTTATATTATTTATGGACACACTTTTAACTGCTACATCCCATTCTATACTGGGTGTGAAAGACTGCTTAATTTTGCTCAGAGACACATTTATCAGGTTTGTAAATGTGCTGTATTGCACTCTGGCAGGTTTGAACCCATGACCTTGGGAAATCTTCAACGATCACTACATAGTCTTCATAATAAGTAGTTTCAAAGACACCTTAATGTGATAAAACAAAAATTATGGTATTCAATGATAAAGAAGCATATGTTCAGTAAACAAGATCCTGGAAAGAGTAAGTGAATTAGATTATTTGGAATATATATATCTTTCCACATAAAGAGAATATCTCCCAGAAAACCAACAAATCTAAAACAGGAATAATAACAACTACTTTTCAAACCAGCACGTGCTCAAAAACAAGACCAGCATTTTCTTATGGAAGTGAAGCTCTTATCTCAAGGACACCTGAGATTTTAGGTCAAAAAATAAATTGTTGGTTTTATATCAAATAGGAATCTACATAGTTTGTAGAATATGCCCAAGTAAACTTGATGCATGTTTAAGCCATTTAAATAGAAATTTTAGTATGCTACAAACAACTTAACATTATCTTCTTTTGCCATTAACTCTAACCTGCTTTGAACTGTCAAGTGACTCAAAATTTGAAGTTTAGGAAAAATGCACCTAAGAGGAAATTTGTGATTATTTTGTTTTGTTTATTGAAATATCAATAAAGTGACAGTTATTAATTTTGATTATGGTTTCTGAATCACAAGAACTTGTGTTATGATATTGTGTGACGAGTGGACCACATTTGACTTTGTCAAGAAAACAAGACTGTAACAGGCAGGATGATCGTAATAAACTGAATGGAAGGTAACTATGATCACTGTCTTTGTAATCAACAGAACAAAAAATCTTGGTGCAGTAGTTTTATTTTTTTTATTAAAAAGAAAAAAAACTGCTTAGTATTAACTCTATTTTAAAGGAATATTTTTCCAAACTTTTGAAATATTTCTTAGAGGAGATTGAAGGGTAATATTTTCTGCATGTTTAAATGCACTTTTAGTTAAAACAATTTGAACCTTTACTATTATTATACGCTTTGAAAATTTGTCACAGTTGAGTAATCTACATTACACACTAATTAGTATGAGAGCTTGTTTTTGAAAGAGCAGATTTATCACAAAATGGCTTACTTTATTATTCCTACTCATATTGTAATGTAAGAAATGCAGCAGAAATTTATTAGGAAATATTTCCAAAAAGACCAGAGTTCTTGATACAGGAAAAAGTTGGTCAAATCCTTCATTTGGTGGTATCACCTATCCCATTGTACGGTTTTGAGAACATTAAAAGGAAATAAATGAAGTTATTTTTATGAATGCTCTTTAACTGCTGTGATTCTAAGAGTCCCATTCTATACTGGGTGTGAAATACTGCTTAATTTTTCTCATAGGCCTCTTTATCAGGCTTGAGGTTCTTTTGTGTGCCATAACTGGACCACAGCTTCTGAAGGAAGCCATGCTAAGGATTCCCACGACCTCATTATATGAAGTTAGTGTGGTAACCATTACACCACAGAGGGCATTAATAGCATAATCAGCACATGCAGTTTTTCTCTCAAGTAGATTATACATCAAAGTTAGCATTTTCCAAATGGTTTCTTCAACAAAGAGGGATTTCCCCCTTAAAATTCCTCCAATGGATGAAGCAACTAATTACTATATTGTAGACACTTGGGCTTATGACAAATGCCTATGCAAGAAGGAAAACTTTGAGGAAAAAATGAAAAACAACCTAAATGTGCTTCATAAAGTGCAACAGCATTGGGGAGAACGCTGTGTTGACAAGGGCCACACATTTTCAACATTATTTCTAAACTTAAAATGAAGTTTTCATTGGTTTTCTGTTCTTGTCTTGCTTTAATTTATTCAGTTTTATAATTCCAAAAGATAGAAAGAAAGCATAATCCTGTAACTTGGGTTTCTCAAGCTTTTATTCACCTTTATAAATGTGTCCATTAATAATTTGTGTGATATTATAAAGGCTTCCTCAGTTTCATATTCTGTATGATATTTAGGTTGTTATATTCATGTATGGTTTTCTGTTTATTTGTTCATTGGCATAGCAGCAGAAGCTGAAAAATTAAAAGTTAACCTGATTAATGTGAAGTAAAACTTGTTGGATTTGCTGTGTTGCAATATTTTGCAAAATAAAGAGCAATTATATCAAGAACGGAAAGCTTTATTGAGAGAGAAGAAGGAAAAAAAAAAACCTATGGAGGAAGGCTCAAAACAGGCTCTTTCATATTTTAAAAGGGTAACAGGCCAACTTCCACCCTGTATATAAACATGTAATAAAAATGTCACAACTAGAATGTAATTATAAAACAATCAATCATACTGTAACAACTCTGCCAAGATAATTTGTTTTCAGATTCAAAAGCATATATTATACACCAACATGTGCAATTTTATGCCAAGCATAAATCCAAGCATTTGTATAAAAAATTTATAAAATATCTGATAAATAGAATGCACAAAACAAAAAAGTTATATCCAAAAATTTCTCAATTCATTTCATGTTTCTACACATGCTCTTATCTAAAAATAATTTCAGAGATTCATTTTTTTGGTACTGTAGTGGTTTTATGATCATTATCTGGTTCTTGTAATCAGATCTTCAAAATAATGACAGATCTCAACCAATCTAAGATAGGTTTCATATTCAACTTTTGTTTTATTTTGAAAATTAGCTTTGGTTGGGGACTGCCATTACCTATTATTTTGGGACCTCAATTGTTGAGATGTACAGTCAAGTGAATTCATAACAATTTAATAAAATTCATGCACAAAATAAATCGTAAAAATCTTAAAGATGTACATTATAAGTTAAAGCAATTTTTTTCAAAACAAAATTTAAATTTGTAAGTATTTTTCTTTTAGCTTAATTAGTCAAGTTACAAGTATTATTTACTTAGTTATTACAGAACAGTTTATCATTAATGCTCAATCACATAACAAATGAAAGCA
Source organism: Hymenopus coronatus (assembly GCA_030762935.1). NCBI lineage: Eukaryota > Metazoa > Arthropoda > Insecta > Mantodea > Hymenopodidae > Hymenopus > Hymenopus coronatus. The sequence goes on from CM060889.1 coordinate 62,235,642, forward strand.
ACTGCAGCAGCTAATGAAACAGACAGGGTTTTATAGTTACCAACATGATTTTACAATTGATTTGCTTTTTTTTTAAAACATGAAAATAACTAAAGTCAGTAACAGCAAGGTAGCACAAATATTTTGCAACAAAACTTCACTTATATCTTTGTAAATAAAATAGAACTTGTTTTCTAAATCCCATCACTTCTATTTTCTTGGATTCTGACAAATTGGTCTTCAAATGTTGCATTCAAAATTATTTACATACACTGTGTCAATGATGATGTGAACATGAAAATATCTAATCTAATCCTGTCGACTGCTACAAGTAAAATACCTAAGATTGCAGCTTCAAACCTGGCAAGAGTTGCATTTTTTCAGAAGGGAATCAACATCATTTATTTGCATGTAAAAGAACCTCATACCTTGAAACAAAATGTCCCTAGGCTAAATTTCATAATTTTCATGTCCACAAGTTATGACTTCTTCCTGTGCTGCTATGGTGAATACTGAAGATGTTATGAGCTAGGTAAAAGAGGCCTCTAAGCAAAATTAAGCATCTTTTATGCCCAGTATAGAATGCAACATTAAAATAAAACTCAATTTCAATTATAAACTACGAATTTCACTGCTAGGTATCCATATGCTCCAAACAGGTGTTACAGCAACTATAAATTACTGTTGAAAATAATGCATAAATGTGAAGAAGTGGAAAAAAATATTTATTTTGAAAAAGAGACTGTGCTATGAATTTTGATACATTGCCAATTGATTGTCATTAAATTTATTTTACTTCCAACAAATGACAATATTGTAATGAACAATTCCTTATCTAGCAGCAACAGTTACTGCAACAATGTAAATAAATTATAAGTTGGCAAGAAGGACTAATCTGATAATGTAATCAAAGGGATTATGAAACATGTTCTACTATTTTGAACCCCCTCCCCCATTTCAGCCTTTTAATTGTGAAACAAATGAGTTCTTTAAAACCAAAAGTTAACTCACAGCTATAAAAATTATTACCATGTTACGTTATTTATTCAATTTTCTATGCGTTTTCACAAAACATAACTGTTTTTCCCAAGAACAACAAAAATGAATAAATATATTCTCCTGTGCACAATTTTTAAGCTTGATACTATGTTACTTTTTCTTTGTAAATTTCATATTGACGTATCCATTATAGAAAGGATAAATAAATTGAATTGAACTGAATGAAGAAAATAAAGAAGTTGCTGCTTTGCTGCTCACCACCTTCTGGATAGTACTAGTGCAATGAGCCTGCTTGCACTTCAATATTTGCTCAATTCCCTTACAAAGTTTTGTTACAAAATATTTGTTATTTAGTTGACAGTTTGTATAAAAATAGTGAACAATTAATTTGTTCCACATAAATTAGTATTGAATCCAGGTGAAGATAAGGAATGCTATCAGGTAATGCTAGGGTTGCCATGCCCTAGCCAGGATTTGAACTCGGTACCTGTAACCTGAAAATACATATAAACAGAGATTTTTGTGGTATGAGTTTCAAACTGAATGTGTTCCTTGTTCTACACACCACTTCTGCTGCGTGGGTTGTTAGAGCAACACTTTTTGGTTTTGTTTCATTTGTTTAACTCTTTGGTCATACCAGGAGCTTTGACAAATGCTACCATTATTATTCACTCAACCATACACAGTCCACTCGCTGTGGGGGATATTCTGCCCCACTCCAGCTGGGAATTGAATGTGGGACCTCACAACACTGCAGAGGCAGTCAATGAATTGTTGATTAAATATCTCACATTGTACATGGTGTGTAGGTAGAGAAGGCATTGTCAATTAGGATTACATAAATCTATTCAACTTTGTCAAATTGGTTCTATTTACAACACAAACAAATAGAAATATAACAACATTGCACTCCACCCAAAAATTTGATACCAACATTTCCCAGAAATACATGTTTTAGGGTCCCTGTATCCAAAAGCATTTTTATAAAAAGGTCAGTGTATATGTGTCTGTGAGCACGATAACACAAAAATGAAAAGTTGGTAAAATACTGAACTTGGTATTTAAGTTTAATATCTTCTAAGGATGTGACAGAAACATTTTGAGAAAAATCTCCCCCACCCCAAACTATCCTATACGTGGAAAAAATTTCGAATTTGTTATTTTCCCCAAAAATGGCTCTAATGATTTTAATTAAAGTATGTATGTTGCTGATATTTACATGACAAATAAAATGTATATTTTGAATTTTCTGGAAATAGGATGATTTTTGCATAACTAGTAAAGTGTAAGATAAAAACTTACTATACAAAACTGTAGATCTCGATAAAACACAGTTTATGTCATATACATTTTTTTTTGTGTGGAATAGACCATTTCCGAGATATTTCTTGTTATTGGTTTCAGTTTTAAAATACTTAAATGCTTATTTGGAAATTTGTCGACTCCTAGCAAAACAAAGAAACTGATTTCAACTACATGGCAACAATTATGATTATGGAGTTTTATTTATAGATGCTCTTTAACTGCTGTGGTTCCCAGCATCCTATTCTATATATTGAGCATGAAAGACCACTTAATTTTGCTCAAGAGCCTCTTTATCAGGCTTGAGATTCTTTTACAATGGCTTTCCTTCCCTTCTGAAGGAAGCCATGCTAAGGATTTTTATACCCGACCAGGTTTGAACCCACGAAGTTAGCATGGTAACCATTACAGCACAGACGGCAACAACAATTTAAGATTTGACTATCACTAGTGTATTCCCTTATTTTGCTTCTACTTACAAGGAAGCAAGTAATAAGACTATTTCTCGATTAGCATGATGTAGACAGAAGAATAAGCTTTTTAATAATAACTTGTTATTGCGGTCAAGTAAATGCAGCACAAGGGGAGACTGGATCTGTCTAGCAGCATGTTCATGTTTCATGCTCTTCACACACCACACATATTTGTAGTCCCCTTTAACTTCTATGGTCATATTAACAGCAGGTTATTGTCATTAGGCTAACACAAGCTCATGCACACTTCCAGACTTCCCCCTGCCTGTACTAGGAATTGAAGCCAGGACCTCCGGGTGAGAAGTTGGCCATGGAGACTTATGGAACATCCTGTGTGACTACACAACTTCGTGCACTTGATATACAGGAGAGCCTTGCAGAGTTTTAACTGCAAAACACGTTTGCCTGCGCTTCAATCAAAGCAGTTTTAATTTTCAACATGCACAGGAAACAGTTGCTTGTTATATTTGAGAAATCGCTGGCTTGTATAAAATACATGCACCAAAACAATACTTTCTTAATCTGGGTTTATAACCTCCTAGTCAAACACATCTTTAAGTTTCAGTGGTGAAGACTGTATAAATTATCATAAACAATCACTGTTGGTGCAACCGAGGTTAAGCTACCTGGTGTACCATCAGACAACAGACTGCAATGGAAGATTCATGCTTCAAATTGGCAATGAATTCTAACTTTGCTACACAGTATGTATGGAAGAGCAATTAATTATCAAAGCTTAACTAAGAAGCCAAGCACTATGAGGTTGGGATGTGTCAGTTGGCACAAACACTATACCAGTATGTTGCTGTGGTAGCTCATGGTTCAAATCCTGGCTGTGGCAATCAACTTTACACATTAATTTGTATTAGATTTGTGGCAAACATCAGAAATAGCTCATAACAATCAGACAAACAACTGATGGTGATAGTTACTCCATATCATCTTCAATCAAATCTGCACTCTGATAAACACTCCTTGTTATCAACTTGTTCTTCTAAATTTTAAATGAGACGCAGCAGAAGCCATGTTTGGAGCAGTAAAACAATGAGTGAGCTCTGGTGAACGTGTCATGACGATAACCTACATTTCCACTATTTAGAAATAACCTGCGAGTGCATCAAGCAATAAAGTGAAATTTACATAACATTAGTGATATGTGCAAGAATAGGTGCTAGTAACATCGTGTTTTACATTTCAAAGCAATGCCTACTTTATCATGTACAAAGAGAAAGTATTGAATTCCATCCAAAAATTCAATGCAAAGATTTCACTGAAAATACATGCTTTAAGGTTCTCGAATCAAAGAAAGATTCATTTGTGATCATAACTCAAAAAGGAAAAGTTGGTTAAATACTAAACTTCATTATTTAAGTTCAGCAGGTTCCAAGGATGCCAGACAAAGATTTTCAAGATAATCCCCCCACCCAAACTACCCTTAAAATAGAACATTTTTTTGAAAAATTTTGATTTTTTCAAAATGGCTACTAAGATTTTGCTTCAAGTATTATGTTTCAGATATTATTGTGACAAATGAAACATAAATTTTGAATTTTCTGGGAATAGCCTCTGAGGTCCTCTGGATCTGTATAGCTGATAAACTGTAAGAGGTACACAAAATCTTATGGCACAAAACACGTACTTCTTGTTAAAACATACAATTACGTCAAATACATTTTTTTTGTGAAGTCGGTAACTTTTAAGATATTCCATGTTAGTGGTTTAAATTACATTATTCCAAAAGTTGTAATTTCTGTTTCTTTTTTCCTGTCATGCAAAAAGAACAGGTTTTCAATGCCATCACATAGTAATCTATTTTTAAAAGATTTGACTATAATTTTAACCTAGTGTATTCCCTTCTACTTATAAGAAAGTATTAGATCATTTCTGCGAATGTTCATCTTGATTAGCACGAGATAAAAAAATAAGCTTTTGTAAGAATTATTGTTTAAGAATAGGCAGAGAAGGAGATTGTAACACATTAAAATTGTTCTATGTGAAAATATCAATACAGGACAGAGCAAATGAAGGCTCCCCCCCCAAACAATTTTAATAGCAATATTACAGAACAAATGAAACAATTGCAAGCATGTGGGCACAGTGAATACTCCCTTGACCTCTGACTGCAACACTAGCTTAAGAGTACGAGGTATCATTTGTGTTTTAATTTATTCTTTTCAAAATGGGCTAATGGATACATTTGCAATATGCTATATTTTCACTCTTATTAGGAAATAGAAACCAATCAGATTGATGAACTGAGCTGGGATGGTATCGAAGCTAGGAATATGGCAATGAAAACGTACTGGCTCACCACTTTTGGGAGGATAGACACAAGATTTGATGTAAAACTACTAAAAAATGTTTGCAACAACAGCAAATTAAAGATCTGGGAGAATATATTTATAAAAAAAATTTAAAAGCAACCTTATGAATTTGGATGTCAAAACAGAAGAGACACCAATTTGGCAACTGTTTAGCTAAGGATGCTGGCAATGGCCACAGTTAACATGTTTCTAGACAAAACCCTTTAAAATGAAGTTAATCCTGCATATCATTTCTAACAATGATAGCCAACCTCTGACATGCGCAACAAACTACGTAGCACCATCTGGAAGCAATTAACAAGCAATCATTTTTGAAAAGTCCTGACCATATTTTCTCTCAGGTTTTATTGCTTTACAAACACAGGGATGTGATTGAGCAGAATTTATTGGGAAGAGGAGTTATATGTTACTGGCAATATTCTTATAGATTCTAATAGTTTTAGAAATGGCTCATCTAATTAATAGGGCAGCTCTGTTGGTTCAAGAGGCCTGTCTTCAATTATTTCTCGACGAGGGTATGCTGAGAAGAAGAGTATTGTGAATGTGCCCCATTAAGAGACATATCCTTGGTTTTGCTGTTAAAATAGAGCCCCACTATTGTCAATAATATCTAGTAAGCAACTTTATTATAATCAATTTTTAGAACTGGACATGAAAAAGACATACAGTTTGTGTGTAAAGGAACATGGTTCCAACAGGCAAATTATTTTCCTTATACACAGCAGTCATACGAGGTGACAATAATGGACCAATGTGTAAGCTCACGAACAGTATCTCATCTCTAAGGATGCCAAATACACTTACAAAGGGAAAATTGGAGGTCCTGGCTATGTTGTTCAAGTCAACGAAAGCAAAGTAGGACATTGGGGCACAACATAGAGGACAACTGGGTCCTTGGGATGATAGAAGCGCAAACAAATGAGGTACGAATGACAATATTCCTAATTATCTCTATTATTTAACGTAGAGTTCACTGAAGCCTGCAGGATTTGCTGCACACCTGGTAGTAACCATCTGTACATTTTGTAGATCCAGTGACAATAATACAGACAAGCTTTACTGCATCGCCTATCCAGGGGCAGCATTTGATGCGTTTCAGTGTACATAGCTAACAATTTAGGGACAAACATGATTATGTAGTTAGTGCAACAGTGAGTCATCGTAATTTAATGACATAAAACACTGTTGGCTGTTTTGCATGGTTACATGCACTGCAAGTAAATAAATAAAGAATTATGAAATCATATAAAAAGTGATTTTAAATCCATATTAGATAGTGAAATGTAAAACTGTTCCACTTTCCTGTGTCACATATTGGAAAGAAGAGTCAGCATTTAATTGTCGGATAAATGCTTGTAACTCTAAACTTGGAAAAACAGAAGAGGTAGTCACATTTTAAATGCATTAAAATATTCCATGAAATTTGCAAAAAGTGTTGATTTAACAAGAAAAGCTGAGCATGTCGGCCTCACATTCAAGAGCTTCTGAGTTCAACTTTGGTTAGAACGAATTTCCTTTATTTTGGAAACATGAATATGAGGTAACTTTAAGCTGTTCCTACCGTACAAACCAACTTTTTATGTTATGGTTATTAAACTTGAGTCAACACTAAAGTTGCATACATGACACATGTTTGTACATTTCAGCAAATAATATTTCCATTGAAAAAAAAGGGAAACTGTTTGGTTCTTTGATTTACATTTGAGAAAATAATTTCCTCTTTTCTAATAAGTAGCAAATAAAACTAGCAGTAGTGAAGCAAATTCACAAATACACCAATTTCTGTAACTGAACCTTCAAAATGAGATTATTAATCTTAGTAAATGACAAGGAAGTATGGAAAACCAATAAAATATTAGAGTCCTCAAGTACTCAAAATACTGACTGTTAAAAGGCAAGCAAAGGTATAACTGCTATTGCGCCCAAAATTTAACCACGTAAGTCACCCTAACCGAGATTCGAACTCGTGACCTCTTCAATGTGAGGCAGACATGCTAGGCAGAGCAGAGAAAAAATTAATAACAGTATATAAGAGTTTGAAGACAAAGTATCAACAAATTCCTTATTTAATTGAAACCAGTCCAAACTATATGGAGTGTCCTAAAAATATACGATTTTTAGCTTGTGGCTTCAGATATTCAATATAATTTGTATATAAAAAGTTTTAAAAACATTATCTCCATACATTTAAAATGTACTTAAAATTGTGCAAAATTCACACAGTTTATATGAGGAGGTAAAATTTAACATATGAGTTTGAAGGCAATTTATAAGCACATATGTACCATGCCATGTACAAAATTAAGGCTGCAACAATGGGAGCCACATTCATCTTCATTTATTGCAACCGTATTATCATACACAGTGGCACACAATGAAACTGTGGCACATTGCAATCTTGTGATGATCAGCTGTAGTTTGTGCGAGCAGTTTAGTAAAATGATGGACAGTAGAACAGAAAGTGGATGAAGAGTGCAGCGAGGTGGGCCCCTGTATAGACTTGAAACTGACACGAAGTCCCAGGAAATCCATGAGATGAGCTTTAGCCATCGTTCTCTTGCTGATGTGAACTTATTCCCATACAAACTGATGCTGTGGTATTCTGACGAGGTCTACCAGCGTTTGAACAGCAGAATACCACATTTTGGGCACAAGAACCTCCTAGTGTTGTATACAAGATTGAAAATTAAGGAGAAAAAGTTGATATATGGCACAGCTAACAGTGTGCACTACATGGACATGTTGAAACAACTTTATGCAACAGGTTACCAATGGTTCATGCTTGTCCTGCTTTGTGTCCAGATATTAATAATGCCTTGATGAGGACATTTGAAGGAGACGGCCTACAGCTACAATCAGCTATCGCAACTTTTTCCAGGGAATAAAGAAGACAGAAGAGAGGTATATCAACAAAATGGACATTCTTGCTGAGCGTACACATTCTGATAATTAATGTAAACAAGTAAAATTGTCCTATTTTGTTTATTAAAAGTTATATAAACAATTTTCAATGTATGACCCTGTATTTACATGAGTTATTGTCTGAGAGGCTTGCACCCTCTCTCTCTCAAAGCATGAAGCTTCTGCAGCTGACAGGAACCATTTCTGTCACAAATCAAATGCATACTTCACAATCACGTGTGCAGATGAAATGGTTACTACCACCACCAGTTCTTGGCACAACTTTACCATTGTCGCAACGTTTTCAATAATACTGGTGTCTCAGCTTCCTCTCTCACAGGGTCAGCTCAATGAGGGCCTATGGCAGAGAAAGCTGAGGCTCGCTTCATCTGTTGTGGACCCTTCATCACTAATGCTATCTCAAGTGCCGAAGACAGGAGTTAAGATGGTCCAGAGCAGCTTGTGTTCGATGTCTCTCGTAGTCTTGCAGACTCTTTGTCGCGACCAGTTCTCTCAAGCGTCTGTCCAGCATGTCGGCCTCTTGCTGCTTCTTAGCCAGAGCACGACACAAGCGTGAACACTGTTCTGTTAAAACTGCGTGTTCCAAGGCTCTTTCTGCAAAATGCAGTGCAACATTATTACTATTACATCAGCTTTTAATACACTAAACTAATTTATGTTAAAAGCACTTTCTCTGTTTGATGATCAAATGCCACATCATGTTGTACTGTCTGAGGGGCAATCACAAATTATTGAATTTTTTTTCCCCTGTTTTAATTTAAAAGGAACTAAATGAAGCTCATAAAGCATGACAGATGTATCATTCACAATAGTTTGACTTTTTTTTATCCAAACCAGTTTGAAACAGAAGTGCCTTTATAGCATGAGGTACAAGTCATTGTCAACTTGGTGGGCGTTGCAGTCAGCAGTCTTATTTCAGATTTCACAACAAATACAGGTTTTAAGATTCCCTGAATAAATTAAAAAGGGCACATTTAGAAAAAGATCCCTGTGTGTGCACCTAAGAACAGCAGAGCTTAAAAACCAAAAATAGATTACATATGAAACTTGATGAAATACATCAGAAGTTTGAGACAAGTGAAATGGTTTAAGTGAGTCAGGATAAGGGCTGCAACTTGGCTCTATGGAGACATCTGGTGTTCTCATGTGGCTGTATTTCAAAATTCCTGAACCAGTTTTCTGTTGTATGATGAAAATATTCTTCCAAACTGTGAGTGCTGCCATGTTGTTTATGGGTTTAAGCAACTTCATGTCATTTTCTATTTCATGGTGTGATGCCCAAAAGTGATATGCCACTGCAAATTTATATGTTTGTTTTTGTTTAAGTGTCTGAAAGTTCTTTAAACCTTGGTTCCAGTCTTCTTTTTGTTTGACAAATGTAACTAAATTTCAATACTTAAAATCATTTTTGTAGATGCCTGACCTCTGGTTCATGGCTATGGGGTCTTTCAAGCCTGTTTTTAGTGCAATTTTACTTTCTCTACTCGTACTATGTACATAGTGTATAGAGAAGGTAGTGCACTCCACCCAAAAATTTGATACCGAGATTTCACCAGAAATATGTTTTAGGGTCCCCGTATCCAAAAAAAGCATTTTCAGAAAAAAGTCCCTGTGTGTGTGTGTGTGTGTGTGTGTGTGTGTGTGTGTGTGTGTGTGTGTGTGTGTGTGTGTGTGTGTGTGTGTGATAACTCAAAAATGAAAAGTTGGTAAAATACCGAACTTGTATTTAAGTTTAGTATCTTCCAGGGATGCGACACAAAGATTTTGACAAAAATCCCTCCAACCCCAAACTACCCTTTACATGGAACATTTTTCGAAAATTTTTATTTTCTCATAAATGGCTCTAATGATTTATATTAAAGATATTTACCTGACAAATAAAATGTGTATCTTGAATTTTCTGGGAAAGCCTCTGTAGACCTTTTTATTCTGGATGAATTTTATGGAATCCTGCATAACTGCTAAACCGTAAAAGATGAACAAAAACTTACTGCACAAAAAATGTAGAGCATGTAAAAACACATAGTTTATGTTGAATACATTTTTTTCGTGGAGTTGATTGTTTTTGAGATACTCCCCATTTTTGGTTTCAGCTTTGAAAAACTTAAATTTTCTCATATAGGAATTTGTCAACTCGTGTCCATACAAACAAAGGAACTTCAGTCACATAGCAACCAGCTTTTGACTATCACTTTAACCTATGGTACTCCCTTATTTCACTTCTACTTACAAGGAAGCAAGTAATAAGACTATTTCTGCTAATTTTTTTCTTGATTAGCTTGAAGTAAATAGAGGCATACACTTTTTAACAGAGTTGTAGAGAGAGTCATGTGAATGGAACACATCAGATTTTTTATTTGTTGAATTGGTTACTTGAAGTTAAATTTATGTTGCATTCTTAAAAATTTGTTTGAATTTTTTATCTGCTGTTGGGCAATAAGTGAACTTTTGGTTTTTGAGTGGTGATTTATTGTAATGCTAATTTCTTATGTTTTTCACTTTTTCTATCAACTATGCAGATTGCCTGCTTATGAGGTTCTGGGTTGAAACTAATGTGTGTCCTAGTGTCTGTAACAAGGTGTTGAGTAATCACGTCACTGTCAATTTTCAAAAGCAATTATAATGTTATATGTGCGACTGCATACCTGACACACCAGGAGAGTATTTAGTTCACTTACCCTGTGAATATTTCTGATAGGCTTCCATGATTGCCTCCAAGCCTGGCCACTTTACAGGTTTGTCATCATCTTCAACTTGGTCCACGGTTGCCTCGCTGCTATCTGTATCGATTGCAAACCTCTTTACACCGTTTTGCAATGTTGCCAACTGATGAACAAGCCCTGGTCTTGTGCCGTTCTGTCCATTAGATGGCATGATAAGGTAGGACTTCTCTGGCATGGCAGCTGGACTGAGAGATCGCTTCAATCCTGTCAGAATTCGGGGCCTTCCACTTGAGCGTTCAGGTACCTTAAATATTCAACACATCTTGCTTTGTCTTCATACTTAGGTCATTACACTTGAAATTTGATAACACAACAAAGAAGAACCCAACAACAATACTTGGCATTACTCTTAAACTGTTTGCCCTCCCCCAAAAGGGGGATTAGTTCATGAAAATTGTCCAAAATTACTTTTTTGGTTTGTACAGTTTTTTAAATTTATAATTTCCTTTTTAATACAAATTATTATTGTAACCACATTACTTTTAATTTGAACAAACTTTTAAAATGACTCTACATCTGCCATTTTATCTACTAATCTGCACCACTTCAGCAAAAACTTGTACACTCTCTGCAGTAAAGGGAAATTTCACTCCATAAACAAATACCTTGATTGTCATTGAGCTGTACAGCAATAGACAACACCAAGAAAAATAATCACATTGCTACAAATCAAATTATATGCAAACAAAAATATTACTGGTTATTACATGTATTTACACATACACAAAATTACTTGAATTAGTTTTAATATTGGAGCTGACTATGCACACACGAGCTGCTTAACAAAAACTTACTTACGCATGTGTGTATACTTCATTCTAATATTAAAATTAATTGCTAGCTTCACAGTGTACCACTTTTCTAACAAAATAACAGAATAAAGTGACCACTAATAATAAAGCAAAATATACACAGCACACTATTGAGTTACAGAAATATAAATACATTTTCCTATCAATTCCATTTGAAAATATTCCTGGACTGAGTAATAAGGAGTACCAACATAAGCTTATTCTTATAAGTTGATGTTTTTTGCCTCTTTAGTTTTATTTTGAGACTATTCTGATATGTGGTTAACTTGTGGTATGGCACGTAAATATGTTGACCTGCTCTATATTATTCATCTCATCTATTTTGGAATTCTGTTAATTTATACAGTGTAGATGTATAAGTTTAATAGCCATTACTTTTAATTTAATAAATAATGGTTTGCAGTGTGCAAGTTTTGCTTCAGGTATGTGGGTTTTCAAGTTTCTAATCAAATAAATAACTCTAGAAAGTTTGACATTAGATAATTAACTCTTCTAGTGCTAGCTCGGATAATAGAATGCTGTCTGAAAAGTGCCTAGTAATTTTAGAACAGAATGCAGTTTTTTTTTTTTTTTTAATTATTAGTAATAAAATGAGTACCAAATGACATAGGAGGCTGAACCTTTTTTTTATTTTTAGTAAACAGTTTGTCTATTGTATAATATGTATTATATGGATAGGCTTCTCTTTGATATCTTTAAAAAATTAAAAGCATAAGACAATTTTGAAAATAAAATAAAAATTCCAAAATAATCAATGATTAAGCACATAAAACCTATCTACACAGAAAGCTCAGGCTAATGAAATGAAAGTACAGCTATTCTTTTTTTATTATTATTATTATTATTAAAACAGCATCCTACTTTGATCTGGCGTTTTATTTTTTAAAATACAAAAAATGTAATCATGTAATCTGCATCTGAAAAAAATCACCAAAAACACACACATAAGCATAATACAACTAACAATGAAAATGGCATACAGATGTAATGTACATTACTGTACAATTTAGCACTTTTTCAACATCTGCTGCACAAATGGCTTCATTATCATTTTTGTTTCAAGAAAAAGCAAAATCTATGTCTTGCTCTAAATAGTTGTGCCCACTAATAAGAAACTTATACTAAATGACTTAGAAAAACTCCAAGGAAAATTAGAAATAGGTAAGGCCATTTTTATTTTTACCATTTATTACTCTCTACATACTACATACATAGTGTATAGAGAAGGTGTTGTACTCCACCAAAAAGTTTATTAGAGAGATTTTACCAGAAATATGTTTTGAGGTCCCATGAATACAAAGGTCTGGTATCATGTGTGTACACAATACCAAAAAGACCATTACATGTCAAACTTGGTATTTAAGTTTAGTGTATTCCAAGGATACAACATAGAGATTCAAAGAAAATCTCTCCATCCCAAACTATCCTTTACATGGAAAAATTTTTGAAAATTTTGTCTTTCATGAAAACAATATATATTAAAGATATTTACACCATAAATAAAATGTACATCTTGAATTTTGTGGGAACAGCCTCTGAACACTTCTTTATTTTGCAAAATGATAATGTAGATCTCGTTAATGACATGGTAGAGAAATGCTGAACCTCAGTGAGCTATACAGGCATCCTAGAATCTAGCCACACATTGGCAGCACTGTAAAGGGACTGAGATTGGAAACTTATTGTCCCTTTTGCCAAATGTCAAAGTTATGCCAAGTTTTTTGGATCGCACATCAATGGCGAAAATTAAAAGAATGTGGATGTGCAAGTCCGAGTCCTGTTTTCATTATGAATGCCTCATTTGTATGCCAGGTGCCAAAGGGTCCAATCAATACAATATTTAAATGATTGAACCTGCAACTTTATCAACATTTTCAGTTCTTTGAGGGTGTGCACGTCTCTGAGATCACATTCAGTTCGCCAGAACTCTCTGCCAAGACATATTGGTATCGCGCTGGGTGAAACATTACCTTACTCTCTCAAGTTTCCAGTTTTACGTTTTTTAATTTTGTTTTTCTCTAAAATACTTAGCCAAGGCGATAAACCCTCCAGTTCAAATACTTTCAAAAGACTCAATGATATCTATGTAGTGCTCAATAAGCAACCTGCGCAGATTAATGTAATAAATGCTGAAATGTAGTAACTGCAGTATGATTTTCGCGGTGGGATAAAAAAAAAATCTGGGCTATTGTTAAGATTTGAACAGTGGTACTTTGACTTTATCCAGATGTAGGTATTATGCTGATCTTGTCTAATACCTGCATGTGACTACTGTGAGAGGCACGAATTGCTAAACACTGTGTTCATAAAAGTATACACATTATGTGTAAGGAAATTAATTGTTTCAATGAAGTGCGAAAAGAGAGCTTCAAACTTCAGAGTTCATTTGCTTTTTGCTGCCTTGTGGTGAAGTTCATTTCTTAGTAGAGGAAGTTGCAGGTCATCACCCTGGTCACCAGTTGGATATTTATTGCCTCTTTCTATTTGCCTTTCATGCCCAGATGAAAAGGTGCAATTCACTTTCCTGACTAATTTGTTAATTTGTTTTATGTGAGTACTTAATTTACTACAGAGATAATTGTAATGTACCACTGCATTTTAGAAACTCCTTCGAGGGATATGGAGAAGTGTACCCCTTCAGGTGTTAATGTAATTGTTATTGAAACATTCTCCTTTGCACCTACATGCTAATTATATATTACATTTATTTTATTTGTCATTGAATTAAATCATACCGAATAATGCTCATTATAAAATGTAAAAAAGGAGACAACATAAAAATAAATGTATCTATGAAGGCTTCAACCCTCAACTCCCCAGATTCTCTCATGCTAACCAAGTGCTAAATCATGCACTGTGTTTATGCTCTCCGAAATTCAGGTGCTCATGTCACGGTCCACTGCCGTTTGATCAGTGGCGTGCTAACCCATAACACATTTTTTGCTTTGGCAAAGAATTTAGAATCCATAGGTTCCCTACCTCAAACTGTTTATTTTTAACCCCTCTATATCTTGTCAATTTGTGCGGTTAAATTCTGATTCAGAAACCATAATCAAATCTTAATTTAGGTTAATTTTTCAATAAACAAGAACATTTGGAACATTTTCCTCATATCTTCTTTATGTGCATTTTTATCCTATACAAACTGAGATACTTCACACTTTACTGAATTGTTTCGAAAGTCTAATTTACAAGTACTACATTTTTTCCTTTATGTGAAAGAGGAAGACAGAGCAGAGACTAGAGTTTTACAAAATATGCTTACAATGGAGTTGTTTATTTTCTTTTCTACTCCTGTAGAAGGATTGTGGTGCTGCCAGTTGTCTTCTGTGGATATGGCATTTTCTGTTTTATTAAATACATTTGACCCCTGGCTGCAGTACACAACCAGAGGACTAACAGCATTTCTTCTTAACCTTTCAGCCATCACAGTCCGCCATATAATTTCTCCTTCTGTAAAAATGCACATATACAAAACAATGAGATAAAGTAAGTCAACAATGAAAATAACGGGGCAGCAATTATGATTAACCTTCAAGTTCTTTTGGTTTCAATCTATTAGTGCATATATGTGTCGTGATGACATTGACAACTAATATCACACATATTTTCTCTTCCTCTTAATATTTATAAAATGGTTTCAATTGGGTCATACTGTTTAAAATACTGATAAACAAGTCTACAAAGCAATTAAGAGAACTGTGGCCCTGGGCATTCTTGGAGAGAAAGGGGAAACAGAAAATAATTTGAGTTGGTTTTTGTAACACAAAACATCACTTGTGTCGGGAACACTTTTCTTCTTGAGAAACAGTAATTGCAGAGATGAGATTGCAAGTATGTGAAAGAGAGAGAGAGGTATATAACCAACAGGGGAGACAACAGATCATATCAGCATCACCAGTGTGCTCAAATTTCGTCCTGCAGGAGTTCTTTTATATGTCAGTCAAAGGTCAAGAATGAATAGGAAAACGGGCATAACAAAACCTCTAAGAATGCAGTGATATATTTAAAAAGAGTAAAAAATGAATGATGCAGGTTCATTGGCTATAAACTTAGCCATTTACTTATTTGTATCCAACCTAACAGACTTGCGATCTCAATATTGTGAAACACTAGTGTAATTCAGAAAATCATGTGACTGTTGCATATGATAAAACTGGCACTCACCTTCTCGTTCCTTTTTGGAGACAGCTTCTAGACCAAGATTTCGGAGAAAGCGTTGCTTTATTTTAAAATCTGGCAGTCGGCACAGAGAATCTGGACTATCCTGAGGATGCGGAAGATCTAATGATCGCGTTACATTGCTGGAGTTATCCAGGATGTTATCTTCAACCTGCATTAGATGTGATGGACTGCGTGCTCTAGATCGCTCCAACTTGCGCAGTTCTAATTCTGTCAACAGATTATGGTGCTTCAGGAATAAAAACTTATCATTAATAACTAAGGGATGGATTTCTATTACTATCTTATTCTTTCTCTCACTATATTTTTATCTTTTAAAATGGTACATGCACTCTTTAATAGCATTCAGATGAAAAATTTGCAAAAAATCTTAATATGTCATTCTGGGCATTTTTTATAAAAAGATAATTTTCTAATTACCAGCTCCATAAGTAAAGAATCCACAGTGAGACTCCAACAGTTTGAAAGTTCTATAACTTTTTATTTCAGATTGTACAGTTGTAATTCTTGAAGGAGCAGAAACACTGACTCAAAAAGTTTATGTGGTATTGATTTAATGTGTGTGCTACAAAATAGAAATTCAAGCATGCAAGCTCGTGTAACAAAAATATGAAACTTCCTTGAGGATCCTCCGACATGCTTTGGTAAACAGGTTGGAGAAAGGAGTCCACTCAAAGTTGACAGTGTGCACTGCCTAGAGAAGCTGACGACCAGATCTTTATATTGAACATAATGTTTTCACATTTCAGGGAAAATTAAATACCAATAAAATTACAAACATATAAAAAAAAAAAAAAGACCAGCAGCGCGAGATTTGAACCTAGGAACTTAGGAGTTGAAGCAACGCCTTCTTAACCTCTCAGGCACCATAACGTTGCTCTGTGCTGTTTTCAGTACTCATTAGTTAACCATCACGCAGTCAGTCACAGATCATTGTACAGTTCTTTTGTGTCCATTGTGAACACAGCTTTTACAAAGATACACAAAGCTTTTTGATCAACACATGGAATCTGAGGATGACTCATTTTTTGTGTCCATGACTGTACAAGTTTCTCCAAAAGTATGTAAGTTATTGCAATGAAACTTTCCATAGTTGTTCTTGACACAAGAATACAATTTTCTGTGGAACAGAATTTTTATAAATCTTATAAAAAGTTAAGAAATATATGTGGTAAAAATGTTCTAAATTTTGTTTCAAAATAATTGAAAAATTCTGTTCCACAACTTTTTTCAGCTTCAGATTGCTTCAGTAGTTTTCAAGATCAATGTACCTTATTTTGAACCTGTATTTCCAATAGCAACTCTACCCAATCAAATATAGTATTTAAAATACAAAAGAAAATATTAAGAATAATGAATCAGGAACCACCCCATGCTCCAAGTAAACCTATCTTTGAAGAGCTTAACATACTCCCTCTACCATGTATATATATCCTAGAAACAGTCTCCTTCATTCATAATAATATGCAATATTTTACGACAAACAAGGATTATCATGCCCATAATACCCGAACAGCTGAAGCAATACATCTACAGTGTCATCGACTTAATAAAACTCTCAATAGTGTATCCCACAAAGGAATAATTTTATATAATAAGATACCCAAATCTTTAAAAGCTGTGCCAGGAAAATTCTTTAAATCTAAAATGTATAAATGGTTATTAAAACACAAATTTTATAGCACAAATGAATTTAACTTAGATATTTAACTACTTAACTGTATTCTGTCACACCTGAATATTGTATATTTATATTTCTTGTAATAATTAGTTTGTAAGTCTTGACGAAGCCATATGTACAAATTGTATATCTTTGGTGAATAAAAAATTGAATTGCATTGAAAAATATTGTAAATTACATAATGAAATAAAAATTAATGAAATGTTTCCAAATTTCCTATATATATTCTGTAAATATATTTGTAACTGGGTCAAGATTTGGTAAGGATATCTCAAACAGAAATGTCATGGTAAAATTTGTATGAGGCTGATTTACTGCATACGTCCCTCCCTGACTCAAAACAAAAAGTCAGTTAAATACCAAACTTGATATTTAAGTTCAACATCTTCCAAGTATATAGAAGAATAAGCTTTTTAACAATAACTTGCAACAGAAAGGTAGAGAAAATTACGTGAATGGAACACATCAGATATATATATTTTTTTAAACAAAATTTTTAATAAAGCTTTTATAAGACAAACTATGGAATATTAAGTGTTAACTCAGGTCTAAAACGACATTGTTTGCCAAACAGTAATTCATGTAATAAAAATATGTACCACATCATTCTGTTGATGGTGGTTACAAAAATCTTACCTATTGTTGTAATTATAGAAATGGGTCTTTAATCTAGGATCAGTTTTAAACACATCAATTACAATTTTTATTTACACATAAATAAAAATGTGAAAGTGATGTAATATTAAATCTTGACTCCACAAGTATACCTGTACAATTTGAACATCACTGTTATACATAATAAATTCCTCTACGCATTAATTAATACAAAGATCATCTTTGTCAACTTTGTAGTGTTCAATGAATCAAGAAATATGCCATGCAATATCAAAGATGTGCAACATAGACAACAACACATTTAGACCATGGGCTCCCAACACCCTCCAACTGGGGCTCATAGTCTTGGGGGTGCAGTGCAACTTGCATTAAGATTTTATTTTTTTTTTAAATTGTACACTGTTTTAAAATTTTAAGAAGAATGTTGTCAAGCTATGTAAAAATGTTGCCTGTTTCTCTTCTTCTCACTATGGTTATGTTGTCTTTTGTCAGCCTCAATAAATTGTGCCCATCACGAACATGATTTGGCAGAACACATCCCTGGTGACGAGAAGCCATACAACTCGTGTGACTCTAATGCCTCAGGTCTTCAAATAGCCAGAGTTGTCATGTCCTTTATTATGCCATATATGAATCGGGATTCTCAATTTTGACTGATTAAAACAAAACATTGGCTATATGTTGAGAGTGCACTGCAAAATTTGAAATAAAACAAATGAATTGTTATCAGTACAAAACAAACTTAACTGTCTCAGTGATATAATAGTGACAATTACTAAATTGGTAAATGCTATCAATTAATTAATAATTACTTTCAGTAATTCATTGTAAAAATGTGGGTTTAATAAACATGCTATGTTTGTCTTACAAGTGGCCAAGATCTCTCATAGGGTCACTGTTTGATGGAAAAAATTATCAACTTTTATAATGTAATGGCTGACCTTAACTTGGTCTTGTGTGCGTGTGTGTGTGTGATGATAACTAAGTTCAGCATGAAGTGTTCAGGTATTATACAAAGATTTTAAAGAAAATTCCCCCACACCAAACTATCCTATAAATGGCAAATTTTTTTGAAAATTTTGATTTCCTCAAACATGACTTAACAATTTTTATTAAAATGTTGTATATTAAGCATGTTTTATTTGTCATGTAAATATCTTAGTTTTTTTTTTTGGGGAATAACCTCTGAAGACCTCTTCATTCATTCTGGATGACTTTGGTATAACTGGTAAACTGTAAGAAATAGACAAAAACTTACCACACAAAGCATTTAGATCTTGTTAAAACACACAATTTATGTCTATAATTTTTTTTTTTGAGTTCACCATTTCTGAAATATTCCTTATTACTGGTTTTGATTTTAAAATACATAACTTTTCTCAAACAGGAATTTGTCATTCGTGTTTCGTTTGTTTTACTCCTGGACATGCAAAGAGGATTGAATTTCAATAAAATGAGCTTTTAAAGATTTGCCTAGTGTATAAGTAGAGAAAGCATACTTACCATTTCTAAGAGCAACCGTCGTGAGGCCGAACAGTCTCAGGAATCTCAGTTTCATTGGCGTAACTTCCAACTGTGCTGGTGGACCTTTGGTTATCCACATTGTTAGTAAGGCATCTGCTGCAGTGTCTTCTCCATCAGAATCTGAACCCGCACCAGTATTAGAGCACTTCATTCTGTCTTTTTGTTTTCTTTCTGCGAGATCCAACTTGCTTATCAATGTTGTTCCACACTCATTTTCAGTCTGGCACACAAAAAACAATTTATAAATTTACTTTATGATAACAGCAATCTAAAATGTATCAGTGTCATAGCTGAGCATATGAGAGGTTACTAAGGTGCAACACCACTACAATCTGGTTAGGTTCCATTTATAACCAGCAATTCTCCCACAAATAGCACCTGTTACTTGTTTTGGTACGTTAGTTACATTCTGCTCTTGTTTATTATTTGCTGAGTAACACCACACAGTGTCCTAGTTGATCAATTTGAGTCTACGAGCTCAAGTTACAACTTATGTGTATTCAAAGTAATTGAAGATTGTGATCAATGAATCATAATCAAAAAGAAATATGTTCATAGTCTTCATTTGAAACAAAACTAGAGCTTATTATGCACTTAGTAAAGCCAGCTTTTTATCTCTCTCAAGAAAATTGTAATGTTACCAAAATTGCTTACCTGCATGCAACTGTGGCAAATGGCTAAAGAAACAGGGAAATTTTGATAGTAGTACTTTGGCCACACATTTGGGTGGACTGTGAACATGAATAAACCTGAGGAACCAAGTTCAAACCTGGATATGGGCAGCAAACTTTTTTTTCCTTTCCATTTCTTTCCTTTCTTGTGAGCAATATTACCGTCATTTACAATGCTTCCTCTCACATTTGATGGCACTAATGCTGCCCCGGGCAGACACTAACATCACTATATGGCAATGGTTTCTTACTTAAGTGTTTGGTAATCAAGACTCTCATCTCCTATTTGTCTTCCGTAAACAACAGTTAAATAGGTATTCAGGGTATATGGAGAAAAATTACATTTTTGCTAAACCTGCTGATATGCATCTTGTGTACGGCAAAGGAATGTCATTCTACAACAGCTGCAACATGATGGAGCTCCTGTACATTGTGCAATAAATGTATGGGAGCATCTAAATCGAGCCTTCCCAAATTTCTGGATCAGAACCCCATGGACTTTCAGCTTATGGTGTATTCTGAAGAGACACTGGTTGCCACATTATTGTAGCTTCTGACGAGATTCGCAATGCACCAGGGTTCAGCAATAATTTTTGCGTCAATGTTGCCTATGCATCGATGTTAGAGGTTGCCATTTTGAGACAATCCTTTGAGCTGCTCCTAATTTGTTTGCTTACTTTTGTTCTGCCTCTATCTACCTATCACACTGCAATGGAATTCAATCATTTACATTTTGTAAGTGGTTGAGTTTCATGTAAACCAGCTTCTCTTACTCATGTAAACATGAATTCATTGTATTAATATTATAATTAATAATTGTAACAAATCTTCACTTATCTTTTGAAATCCAAGGACTAGTCTCACAATAAACTGGTCTATTGCATCCTCAGCTTAGTTTCTTTTTGGTCTCAGTTTCTTTTGCTCTTGTTGTTTTCAAAAAAGAAACTGAGGATGCAATAGACCAGTTTATTGTGAAACTAGTCCTTGGATTCCAAAAGATACTTGAAGATTTGTTATATTAATATTTGTGTTACTTAACTGTTGCTAGCTTCTTTTTACATTTATAAATGAATTCATTGGCTGATGCTGCACATTACAAGGTACATCGGTTACATCTCCTCTAATTGTGTAAGCAATCACATTGCTGGTGAGCTTTGGGAGTGGGGAGGTGACCTAAACCATCATGGCCGAACAAATTAGTTTGTAAAACATGACAGAGATAAGCCTGCAAGAAATATTCCACGTTGACCATCAAGGATTTGTTAATGTGGCAGTCAAGTGTGTGTGTGTGTGCATCAAGTATAAACTTTGCATGCAGTTAACCACACCTGGAAAATCAAAGAATTGAAGCCAGTGCTACAAGTTCAGTGTGACAAATTTGTTAGGAGTGCAATGTGTCTAAAAGTTCATTTCTTTCACATTAATGGGCCATACAAAATCAAGAATCACTCTCACCTTCTGACGTTCAAGCAAACATTTTTATAAACTGTTACTTTGATTTAAAATTCTGGAATAGAAACAGTAAGAATAACATTGACTGTGAGGATGTATTGTTAAATTGCTGCGTACAGACAGGAAGGTCAATAGCTGTATTTTCTTGATGATCAGACACTAATGGATCAAGAGGGTCCAAAGGTTTCTATAAACACAAGAACAAGGATTTCTCCACAAATTATATTGCTTTTGGATTTTATTTATTTTACCATTATTCATATTTGGCTTTTTCTACAGAATTTCTTGGTGCTATGCCACAGATGTCCTCTTAAACAATGACTCATTGTTAAATTCAGAATAAAGCACATATTCAATATAACATTGAATACAACAAAATAACATTAGTTTTAAGCTTGTGGCACAGTCTTCTTTTTAGCTGATAAACTTTTGATATTGTTACCAACATAACAGTGTTAAATCAACACTCTTCTGTTTAACTGCAATGAATATAGGTGGCTATGACCTTACAGACAATTTCTGCAATTTTGCAAATAATATGGTAATTAACAATATCTGCGACTGAGCAGTTACAAGATTAATGTGTGAATTTACTCACAAATCCAAATTGCATATATCTGGGGCAGAGAAACAAGTGAATGCCATTGCACACGTGTCCTTCTCTTGCTGCTCATTCTGTCTGTGCACTTTAATAACCTCAAAAAACACACACAGATTATTTGGTAAATAGTTATATTATTATTATTATTCATTACAATTACACTACATTTATTTGCAATGCTTGTTATACAAATTATGTCCACAGCACAAGTTATTCTCATATGTTGCTCTGATACCTCCAATAGACAATCTCCCTTTAGCTAATACATTTTTCATTTGCTTGCAACCTCATACCCAACTACTCAAAATGTAAGTGGGGCAAAAGAGTATTTAAAACCGTTCATTTCAATAAATTCTACAACTTATGTGTAATATCAATTTTAAAATGTCATATAAATATTTAATGAGTTTTATGTGAGCCCCAGAAATATACAAGGGCACAATTAACTTCCTAGCATCATAAACAGTTGTTACTATCTCAGTATTGTTTCATTTATTGCAATACAGGGTGAACTACTGAAATTGACCCTCGACACTCATATGCAATATTTATCCTAGTTCCTCTTCTCACTGGTTTTTAATTTTGAATACATACTATCACACTCCTACCTCTCCTTTATGAATATTCTGTTAACACTTATCCAGTTTTCAGTTTTCTTACAATCAAATACCCCTTTGAGTAAAACTTCTCTTTCACCTTCTTCTAGCTTGTGTGTGTCCATTCTCACTCATGCTCTACTTCTTTTACCAATGATTTAATGCTGTCATTCCAAGTTGCTATGGCCTATAGAGAGATGAACAAACACCTGCACATTATTAAATAGGGCTATATTACATTCTGCATGTTAATGGCTCTCTAGCTTCGCTCAGTTCAACATGCCCAATAATAAAAAAATGAAATACAGGAAGAGAAGCTAACATGTCAGCAATTGTTGCTGAATTATTTTCTACAGTATATAATACTACAACAGCATAAAATGTTTTATCCAGCTCCTCATTGTGTGACAGGATATCATGTGAATGTAATTAGCACAGAATATCCAACTGCATTCAACATCATCTTACTGCAACACCTGACAGGGCTCAACATCCTTTGTCATCTTCGGGCTCAGATTTTTGGCTTTGTATAAATGCAGTTTTAGCCTTTTATTATCTTCTATTAGCTTCTTTAGGTCTTTAAACCATTTTCCTATATATTTAAGGAAGTTGACAAACACCATTTATAACATAAAAATATAAAACTATTTTACTTTAAGAAGCATGCTATTAACACATATTGTAATTTAAGGCAATGTATTACACAGTATACTCCTGCTTGTTATTTTAACTAATAAATTCAGCATGTATCTTTAATATATAGCACTCTCATAAAATAAACTTCACATTTCAGTACTATTGCTTCCAACATCCCAAGATGTCATTGGTGCATACTCCATACAAGCAATTTCAATATCAAGATAAAAATCATGATAAAATCTTTCCCTGGCTAACCTCACATGTACACTCAAAACAAAACTAAACAAACTGTTAAAAAAAAGTAATTCAAATGAAAGGAAGAAAAAATTGATAATTTTCTACCGAGGCAGAAAAAAAAAGAAGAAGAGAAATTTAGCAAGTTTTAGTCTTAATATCCCATTTAACATTTTTTTAGGTTAAATAGGATTCACGCATTAACACCCAGTACTTTGAAACTTTATAACTTACAAGAGAAAAATTAGGCTAAAACCTAAAGATTTGGGGCCTAGTTATTGCATAACCATTCAAGATTTGAAGCCTTCTAGGTGTTGGTTATTCCAGATGACTTCACAGGATAGCAATGGGAGAAGTCTAAGGAACTGGTAAAACTCCACTTACAGTGCTAGTCAATCGAAAGCTTGGATTTTTCCAATTTAATTTAATTTGGTTGCTATCCTGTGCAGTCATCTGTAATTACGTAACATCATATGTCAACCTACTTCACCATTATCTCAAACATATAGTTAAACCGCTAATCTTATGTGTTTATAAGCGATATATTTTGATTTATTAAATGGTATGTTGACCAAACAATTACCAGAGGCTTTGAAACTACTAAACATGCAACAGAAATCAATTAAAAGCATTTTACCTTTCCTAGATTTAAAGACAATCACAGAACAGAATCTCTTACCTATGTAATTTACCATTAGTCAACCCAAGTGAACAACTGCATAAAAACAATGGTTACAACCCCATAACTCACAAACTAGCAGCACTGAACACACAAACACACAATATCTCAGCTCAGTTAACAATGGCTTCAGTTTAGAAAATAAAACACTTCAAACAACAACATCAAATACACACCACACAAAAGTAAGCTAAACAAAAGACAATACCATTTTCGAGAAAATTACCAACCAAAACTACATTGCAAATTTCATTAAATCTTAAAATGATTCAGTCACATTGGCTTCCCAAAATAACTTCAGCCTAAAAAAATACTATGTACCAATCCAGCACCAAAAATCTAGTATTTACAAGAGAATGTGCAGACTACATAGGAAGAAATCTGGAAAGAAGACTGAAACCTGTGGGGCAACATATTCAAGAGTTTGAATTTTGGCTAGGGTTAAAAAGATCGTCAGCTGATATAACCTACTAGGTTAATGAAGAAGCGATATGCTCTATTCATTTGACTATATATACTGTCCTGCACACAATTCTTATAAAGGATTACTCTTTTCTGTACATCATGCAAATTGCCTTTTACGTACAAGGCAATGTGCCTTACGAGGCGACCATAACAATCAGTCGGAACAGTGGCAGTGTGTTGTCATGGCTTCCCTACGCCAACAAATTTTCTTCCTATTTGGGAATATATTGAACAGTGGCAAAATGCTTAGTGAAATGCAGCATGTCAAGAAATGTAACTTACTTGTGCCATGCTGCTCAATACGATACATAATGCAGAAAGAGAGATCCTTGCAAGGATCTATACGTCAGATTTTGCAGGTTTACGTGACACGGTGGATATGTAATTACAGCACCATGCTTGTTGCACTAATGCCATTGCTCTGACAAGGTCAAGTGGCTCTATTTGCTCTGTCAGCCTGCTTCAGACCACATCTGACAAGGTCCAGTGGCTCTATTTGCTCTGTCAGCCTGCTTCAGACCACATCTGACAAGGTCCAGCGGCTCTATTTGCTCTGTCAGCCTGCTTCAGACCACATCTAACAAGGTCCAGCAGCTCTATTTGCTCTGTCAGCCTGCTAGACCACATCTGACAAGGTCCAGCGGCTCTATTTGCTCTGTCTGCCTGCTTCAGACCACATCTGACAAGGTCAAGTGGCTCTATTTGCTCTGTCAGCCTGCTTCAGACCACATCTGACAAGGTCAAGTGGCTCTATTTGCTCTGTCAGCCTGCTTCAGACCACATCTGACGAGGTCAAGTGGCTCTATTTGCCCTGTCATCCTGCTAGACCACATCTGACGAGGTCAAATGGCTCTATTTGCTCTGTCAGCCTGCTTCAGACCACATCTGACGAGGTCAAGTGGCTCTTTTTGCTCTGTCAGCCTGCTTCAGACCACATCTGACAAGGTCCAGTGGCTCTATTTGCTCTGTCATCCTGCTAGACCACATCTGACAAGCTCAAGTGGCTCTATTTGCTCTGTCAGCCTGCTTCAGACCACATCTGACAAGGTCAAGTGGCTCTATTTGCTCTGTCAGCCTGCTAGACCACATCTGACAAGGTCAAGTGGCTCTATTTGCTCTGTTAGCCTGCTTCAGACCACATCTGACAAGGTCAAGTGGCTCTATTTGCTCTGTCAGCCTGCTTCAGACCACATCTGACAAGGTTAAGTGGCTCTATTTGCCCTGTCATCCTTTTTCAGACCACATCTGACAAGGTCAAGTGGCTCTATTTGCTCTGTCAGCCTGCTTCAGACCATATCTAACAAGGTCCAGCAGCTGACGAAGAAATGACGTCAACAGAGGAAGCAACAGGAGGAGGAGCCACCAGAGTGACGTCACCTAGGAAAATAGTGTCACCGAGAAGAGGGGAAGTAATAGCCGCACGTAATTTGGCTGCGAAGGGAAAGAAGGCGTGGCAACAGAGTAGCGGGGAAAATACAGAAGGGGAAGAAGACAACATCATATCATCTGAACATGGCAGCGTGCTAGTTTTAGATAGAAATAAAACTATTTCTTCCCGAGAAGGGATACAATTAAGGAGTAAAAGAACTCTAGAAACATTTAGATTTAGATTAGGCTCACAATAGGGAAGGGAGAATATAAGGAGGCTTGGATTCTGGAATTGTGAGGGAGTTAAAAACAAAATATATGCGGGGAGTTTAAATCAATTATTGACAAAACTTGATTATCTCGCGGTAGCTGAAACATGGCTAAAAGAGGACCAGGTTTACGTAAAGGATTTTGATTTTGTAGGGATAAAAGGAGATAAGGTAGCAAAAAAGGGGAGGGCATCTGGAGGCATAGGCTTTTTTGTAAAGAAAACGTTAAGTAAAGGAGTTAAAGAAACTTGGTCAAGGAGAAAAGAAATACTATGGATTGTATTAGAGGAGAAACAAATAGTTGAAAACGTTATATGTATAGGCATAGTATACAATCCTCCTCTTCCTTCGCGCTTTCATAATCCGGACCTCCTTAAACACCTAGAGATAGAAATAGAACATTTAAAGGAGAGATATGGTAATTCTGAGATTATATTAATGGGAGACTTTAATATTAGGATTGGCGAAAATGATGTTATTGGAGGGAATAGGTGGATGAGCAATGATACATTAGAGAAACCTGAGAAAATTAGATACAGCAAAGATAAGATAGTTGACAAAGGCTATATGAAATTTATAGAATTCTGTGAATTGAATGCCTTTGATATTTTGAATGGGAAATATGGAGAAGATGTGAATGGAGAATATACGTATGTTAGTAATAATGGTCAAAGTGTGATTGATTATGTATTATGGCCAATTAATATGGGGTATATCTTAAGTAATTTTAAGATACTAAATTTAAGTTCCAACAGTGGGCATTTTCCATTGATAGTAGACATAAAAACATGCACAGAGCAAATAGTCTATAATTTAAGGGAGGAAAAGTGCAACATAGAAGAATACAGTAGATACAAATGGAAGGAAGAGTATTGCAATAAATTTAGGCAGACACTAAACTCTAATTATGGCCAGATATGTCAGTGTGGAATAAGTTTTATGATAAAGGAACAAGAAATTGAAAGTGCTATGGATATCTTAAATATCATTATGCTAAGGGCTGGGGAGGAAATGAAAATGAGAAAGAAGGTTTACAAAAGAGATGAGGGCTGGTTTGATGAAGAATGTAGAGTAACTAAAAGACAAGTCAAACAGCTGCTCATAAAGTGGAGGGAATTAGGAAACATAGAATTAAAGAAAGAGTATATGCAAGGGAGGGATTTATATAATTTATTACTGGAACAAAAGAAAACAAGCTGGATGAAAAAATATGAAAGTAATTTGATACGAATTCTAAATGAAAATAATGCAAATGAGATATGGAAGGTTATGAAATCAATGTATAATAAATATGTAACAAAACCAAGTATAAAACCAGGAGAATGGATGGAATATTTTAAAAATTTGTATGGGGAAAAAAAGAGTAAAAATGAGATAGGAAATTGGGAAATAGGTAATAACTATGTAGATATACTCGATGATATAATAAGAAGTGAAGAAATAATCCAACAGGTGAAAATAATGAAAAGAAATAAAGCAACGGGAATAGATGGAATCCCTCCAGTTCCTTAAGGAATGGTGCACTGAAATAAACAGAGTTAAGGTTTTAGTAGACTTATTTAACACAATTAAGGTGAAGGGGTATATACCAGATAAGTGGAGGAAAGCAATCATACATCCAATATACAAAGGCAAGGGTAGTGTTGACAAACCAAACAACTATAGAGGCATTGCATTATTATCAAATGTAGGAAAAATTTTTACTGGTATTATGGCAAGCAGGATACAAACATGGGTTGAAGAATATGATATCCTCTCGGAACTTCAGATGGGCTTTAGAAAAGGGAGGAGGACAGTTGATAACTTATTTATTATAAAAACACTGGTAGATAAATACTTGAAAGACAAAAGAGGAAAGTTATATATGGCTTTTGTGGATTTAGAGAAAGCATACGATAGGATAGAGCTTCAATTGCTGTGGCATAAGTTGTTGACTAAAGGAGTGAGTAAACAAATGGTGGACACCCTTAGAGCATTATATAAGGAAAATACTTTTTGTATAAGAGTGGAGGAAGGGGTTGTAACAAGAGAAATCCAACAAGAGAAAGGCCTTAGACAGGGATGTAAGTTAAGTCCAGTCCTATTCAATTTATATATAGATGATGTATTAACAGAAATTGGGAGAAATAATAACTCGATGCCAGTAATTAATAATATTCAGATTCCAGGATTACTGTTTGCAGATGATCTAGTTATAGGTGCAATTACAGTGAATGGCTTGAAACAATCCTTGCAAACATTAAATAATTACTGTAAAGAGTGGAGTTTAAAAGTGAACCAGGACAAGACGCAGATTGTAGTGTTCAAAAAAGGGGGAAAATTGAGCAAATATGAAAAATGGAAGAATGAGAATGAAAAGGAGTACAGGGTAGTGAGAGAATGTATTTATCTAGGAGTTAAAATTGATAGTGGTGGCAATTGGGAAAAGCAAAAGAAATTTGCATTGGCAAAAGGAAAAGGAGCTTTATCAGCTATTAGAAGTTGCAAATACAAAGCACCTAATATAAATATTAGATGGTTAGAAAAAGTGTACAATATGGTGGTTGAGGCAAAAATGCTATATGGGATAGAAGTATGGGGATTAGAAGGAGGATGGGAAGGCATAGATGAGGTGCATAGGAAATTTTGCAAAGAAATACTGGGGTTACCAAATGCAACTGTTAGGCAGGTAGCACAAATAGAGCTGGGTAGAGTGGCAAGTAAGGGAAAGATTATGGAAAGGGCATTGAAATTTTGGCATAGGATATTGAAATTGGAAGAAAGGAATTTGTTAAAACAGTGTTTAGTATATCAAGAGAAAAGTTTAAAGAACAAGGGATGGGTAGACTGTCTTCGAAATAACCTGGAAAGTAGTGGGTTAGGGGAAATGTGGAGAAGAAGAGAAAATAATGTGAATAACTTCTGGAAGTTGGCAAGGAAAAGATTTGAGGATATAGAAATACAAAAAATATTTAGTGAAATAACTGAAAAGAGATCTTTAGTTTTCTATATACCAATGAAAGTCTCATGGGGAAGGGAAAAGTACATTGATGTGACAAATAAAGAGGAGCGAGAAGGTATTGCATGGCTGAAAGCAGGAGTATGGAGATTAAAAGGTCTAAGGAAAGGTATTCCACAAAATCAATGTCCTATATGTGGCGGAAATGAAGATATAGAACACATTTTATTTAAATGTAAAGGAACTGAAATTTGGAGAAAAAAGTATATTAATAAGAAATGGTTTAAAATAGATAGAAATGTAGTAGTAGTTGAAATGTTTCAAAAAGATAGTAAGAAGATTGGACAATTCTTATGCAAAGTGAAAAATAAATGGATATGGACAGTAAATAGACAAAATGGTGTAATAAACTAGAATTAATAAACTATTGTAAAATATGAGTATGACCGGTAAAGAGCCAGGGCTGAACACCGATCATATTCACCTGTATAATGCTTAGCATAAATAAATAAATAAATAAATAAAATAAAAACATGGTCCAGCGGCTCTATTTGCTGTCAGCCTGCTTCAGACCACATCTGATAGAGGTCAAATGGCTCTATTTGCTCTGTCATCCTGCTAGACCACATCTGACGAGGTCAAATGGCTCTATTTGCTCTGTCATCCTGCTAGACCACATCTGACGAGGTCAAGTGGCTCTATTTGCTCTGTCATCCTGCTAGACCACATCTGACGAGGTCAAGTGGCTCTATTTGCCCTGTCATCCTTCTAGACCACATCTGACGAGGTCAAATGGCTCTATTTGCTCTGTCAGCCTACTTTAGACCACATCTGACAAGGTCCAGTGGCTCTATTTGCTCTGTCAGCCTGCTAGACCACATCGACAAGGTCAAGTAGCTCTATTTGCTCTGTCAGCCTGCTAGACCACATCTGACAAGGTCAAGTGTCTCTATTTGCTCTGTCAGCCTGCTTCAGACCACATCTGATGAGGTCAAGTGGCTCTATTTGCTCTGTGAGCCTGCTTCAGACCACATCTGACAAGGTCCAGTGGCTCTATTTGCTCTGTCAGCCTGCTAGACCACATCTGACAAGGTCAAATGGCTCTATTTGCTCTGTCAGCCTGCTTCAGACCACATCTGACGAGGTCCAGCAGCTCTATTTGCTCTGTCAGCCTGCTTCAGACCACATCTGACGAGGTCAAATGGCTCTATTTGCTCTGTCATCCTGCTAGACCACATCTGACAAGGTCCAGTGGCTCTATTTGCTCTGTCAGCCTGCTAGACCACATCTGACAAGGTCAAGTGGCTCTATTTGCTCTGTGAGCCTGCTTCAGACCACATCTGATGAGGTCAAGTGGCTCTATTTGCTCTGTCAGCCTGCTTCAGACCACATCTGACGAGGTCAAATGGCTCTATTTGCTCTGTCTGCCTGCTTCAGACCACATCTGAAAAGGTCAAGTGGGTCTATTTGCTCTGTCAGCCTGCTTCAGACCACATCTGACAAGGTCAAGTGGCTCTATTTGCTCTGTCAGCCTGCTTCATACCACATCTGACAAGGTCAAGTGGCTCTATTTGCTTTGTCAGCCTGCTAGACCACATCTGACAAGGTCAAGTGGCTCTATTTGCCTTGTCAGCCTGCTTCAGACCACATCTGACAAGGTCAAGTGGCTCTATTTGCCCTGTCATCCTGCTAGACCACATCTGACAAGGTCCAGTGGCTCTATTTGCTCTGTTAGCCTGCTTCAGACCACATCTGACAAGGTCAAGTGGCTCTATTTGCTCTGTCAGCCTGCTTCAGACCACATCTGACAAGGTTAAGTGGCTCTATTTGCCCTGTCATCCTGCTTCAGACCACATCTGACAAGGTCAAGTGGCTCTATTTGCTCTGTCAGCCTGCTTCAGACCATATCTAACAAGGTCCAGCGGCTCTATTTGCTCTGTCAGCCTGCTTCAGACCACATCTGACGAGGTCAAATGGCTCTATTTGCTCTGTCATCCTGCTAGACCACATCTGACGAGGTCAAGTGGCTCTATTTGCTCTGTCATCCTGCTAGACCACATCTGACGAGGTCAAGTGGCTCTATTTGCTCTGTCATCCTTCTAGACCACATCTGACGAGGTCAAATGGCTCTATTTGCTCTGTCAGCCTACTTTAGACCACATCTGACAAGGTCCAGTGGCTCTATTTGCTCTGTCAGCCTGCTAGACCACATCTGACAAGGTCAAGTGTCTCTATTTGCTCTGTCAGCCTGCTTCAGACCACATCTGATGAGGTCAAGTGGCTCTATTTGCTCTGTCAGCCTGCTTCAGACCACATCTGACAAGGTCCAGCCGCTCTATTTGCTCTGTGAGCCTGCTTCAGACCACATCTGACAAGGTCCAGTGGCTATTTGCTCTGTCAGCCTGCTAGACCACATCTGACAAGGTCAAATGGCTCTATTTGCTCTGTCAGCCTGCTTCAGACCACATCTGACGAGGTCCAGCGGCTCTATTTGCTCTGTCAGCCTGCTTCAGACCACATCTGACGAGGTCAAATGGCTCTATTTGCTCTGTCATCCTGCTAGACCACATCTGACAAGGTCCAGTGGCTCTATTTGCTCTGTGAGCCTGCTTCAGACCACATCTGACGAGGTCAAGTGGCTCTATTTGCTCTGTCAGCCTGCTTCAGACCACATCTTACGAGGTCAAATGGCTCTATTTGCTCTGTCAGCCTGCTTCAGACCACATCTGACAAGGTCAAGTGGCTCTATTTGCTCTGTCTGCCTGCTTCAGACCACATCTGAAAAGGTCAAGTGGGTCTATTTGCTCTGTCAGCCTGCTTCATACCACATCTGACAAGGTCAAGTGGCTCTATTTGCTCTGTCAGCCTGCTAGACCACATCTGACAAGGTCAAGTGGCTCTATTTGCTCTGTCAGCCTGCTTCAGACCACATCTGACAAGGTCAAGTGGCTCTATTTGCCCTGTCATCCTGCTAGACCACATCTGACAAGGTCCAGTGGCTCTATTTGCTCTGTCAGCCTGCTTCAGACCACATCTGACAAGGTCAAGTGGCTCTATTTGCCCTGTCATCCTGCTAGACCACATCTGACAAGGTCCAGCGGCTCTATTTGCTCTGTCAGCCTGCTTCAGACCACATCTGACAAGGTCAAGTGGCTCTATTTGCTCTGTTAGCCTGCTTCAGACCACATCTGACAAGGTCAAGTGGCTCTATTTGCTCTGTCAGCCTGCTTCAGACCACATCTGACAAGGTCCAGTGGCTCCATTTGCTCTGTCAGCCTGCTTCATACCACAAAGAGTTCACTGGAAATATCTGCACTAGGCTAATGCAATCATCTCATATTTTAAAAGCTGGTCACTATGTCAAACAATATGAACTTTTTTACTAGGGCAGAAGTAAAATAAAGAGAATGAACGAAAAATCACTTCATCTTTCAGAAAAAAAAGGTATACTTAATCTTGGAAACTGTTAACTCCATGGAAAAAAGATATACGACACACAGTGTGTGTTTAACCAGACCAACATTTTTTGTGCAGTAAGGTTTTGTCTATCTCTTATGGTTTGCCAGTTACACAAAAGTCACCAACAATGAAGAGCACTTCAGAGGTTATTCTCAGAAAATTCAACATTTACATTTTATTTGTCATGTAAAAATATTTAATGTACAGTATTTTAGTCAAAATTGTAATTTTTGAGGAAATCAAAATTTTTGAAAATTTTTCCATTTAAAGGTAGTTGGGGTGGGGGGATTTTCTGCAAACCCTCTAGTTACATTCTTGGACACGTACCCACACAAACTTTGTCAAAAAAATGCTATTTTTTGATTCAGATGGCCCTAAAACATGTATTTCCAGTGAAAACTCGGTATCAAATTTCTGGGTGGAATATAACACCTTCTATTACATCACTTTATCTGGAATGTTTTTATTCAACTTTTGTGACCATTTAAAATTAGGCACCATAAATGGTTGTTGCATCATCTAAGAAAAGAAAGGCATGGACAGGAAAGAAAATGAAATGATCCCCTAGGCCTCGAATTCCATCATTGGGGTCGAAGAAAACAAGAGTTGAGTGAAGCAAGACTGGATAGGAAAGGTAAAAGAGGAGATCTGATATCAGAGCAGCCCTTCCCTTTAGTTCATCAAGTCTTCAAATTAAAGGCTCTCCTTCCTATTATAACAAAATTGATATGAGATTACTAACAGCTGAAGGTGAGGGATCGGACATTAGGCTTTTGTCCAGGTCGATTCCTTTAAGCCTTCAATTAATTATTAAAGGAATTAAAGGGTCTCCTTTCTATTATAACAAAATTGATATGTGATTACTAACAGCTGAAGGTGAGGGATCGGACATTAGGCTTTTGTCCAGGTCGGTTCCTTTAAGCCTTCAATTAATTATTAAAGGAATTAAAGGGTCTCCTTTCTATTATAACAAAATTGATATGTGATTACTAACAGCTGCACCACGTGAAGGACATTAGGCTTTTGTCCAGGTAGGTTCCTTTAAGCCTTCAATTAATTATTAAAGGAATTAAAGGGTCGCCTTTCTATTATAACAAAATTGATATGAGATTACTAACAGCTGCACCACGTGAAGGACATTAGGGTTTTGTCCAGGTCAGTTCCTTTAAGCCTTCAGCTATTAAAGGAATTAAAGGGTCTCCTACCTGTTAGTAACAAAAGTCTTTAATAACTTAAATATTGCAGAATCATAAAACAACTAATGAATTTAAATAAAAGATTAATACTTCAATGGATACCAGCACATTACGGAATACTGGGTAATGAAACAGCTGACTTTCTAGCCAAGAAAGGTAGTAAAATTACATCTGATCTAATAAGTTATCACTCTAACATTATATCAACATATAATAAAGAAGTTAATGCACTACAAACAAAAGGAAAACCATGGGAAAGACCAGAATCACTACATTACCAAGAAAATGCTGTGTAGCAACTTTTAGACTCCTAACAAACCGTGATTTGTATAGTGAGATCTCCTCTGGGTCCTTTCTGTACCGCACTGCCCAACCTTTAGTCAACTGTGGCAGAACATTTTTGGAAATTTAATCATGAAATAAATCCAGATATATTATTAAAACATTTAAATGGACCCATGGATTTAATGGTTTGGGAGAAGATATTTATATTAAAGTATAAAAATCGTGCAATGAATTTTGATATACCACCAATTGACTCTCTCACCAAATTTGTCTTGATTCCAGCAGTTAGCAATGCATTAGTACACAATCCACCTAGCAGCAGTAACCATAACAATTTAAATAAACAACAAGAGCAAAAAGAAACAGACCAAAAAGAAACTAAGCTGAGGATGCAACAGACCAATTTATTGCAAAACTAGTCCTTGGATTCCAAAAGATAAGTGAAGATTTCTTACAACTATTAATTATTATATTAATATTTGTGTTACTTCACTGTTACTAGCTTCTTTTTACATTTATATATATATATATATACATATATATAAATGTGTTTACTTGGCATAATACTTGTTTAGCTGCATTTTCTATGAGGTAGGATCATTTTATGTACACATTTACAGGAAGTGCACAGGTTTTATACCCAGACATGAACAGAATAATTTCTAATTCAGAGTTACTAACCTCTGTACACTAATTATTACTACTGTGATAACTTTAAAGTAATGCTACACATTAGCTATATTGATGGACTTACTCTGTGGTTGTTTATGCTACGAGTTAAGTAGTGGTAGTCCCAGACAGACATGTTTGCTGCACCTTCTTTGCTTGTAGAAACAGCTGCCAAAACCTTTGCTGCATCTGGTACATTGAGAACCGCCGTTAAACTTGGTGTTGGTGTCCCGGTACCGCTTGTTGAAGTTAATACTGAAGAGGAATGACTTGATGAAACAGTTACTGAATTACTTGGCATTTCAGTCACTGTCTGTGAGCAAGCTTGCACCGATGGGCTTGTCTTGTGAACAGTCGCTGCCTGCATGGGCGCACTAACTGGAGTTGTATTCGCTTCAACACAGTTTAACGTGACTTGCGCTTGTTCCTTGCTGGCACACGCTGAGGCTGTGGTGACACAGGACTGATATTTTGTTTGCTGTAGCACGTACTGAGGGGGTTGGAGCGCTACCTGTTGCTGGCTCTGTGTTGGTGGAGGATGAATTACCCCGACAGATGACTGAACATGACTGTGGTGACTGAATTGCTGCTGAAGGTGCGATGAATGACTCGAGTGATAGGCAGGTTGTGACATGGAACATGGAGATGGAGTTATTGTACTAGTTGAGGAATTGGGGGCAGTTAAACTTTGTGCTAGCAGAGTTGTTTGAAATTGTGCCGCCGTCGCTGGCGGAACTTGTGATGAGATGCAATGATCACTTGCAACTGTGGCAGATGATGAGACAGGTTGTGCAACACAAGTCTCAACCTGGCTACTGTGTAAAGGAGACGGTAATCTTCGCACAGGTGGCAACACTTGACATTCCACTGCCTTACCACTATTACTACAATTGTCTTTCACTGACTGTACACTAGATTGCGATGCCCTGAGCTGCTGCTGCCCACAAGGCGCTACACTGTTCTCCTGCACACTGCCAGTCACCGGCGCTGTGTGGTGGTAAGATACAGTTTGGTGCTGTACTGGCTTTGCTACAATGCTATCTGTAACAGAGTTTGCAGTAGAGACGCTACTTGCAGGTGGAATGATGGGTGATCTTCTGTTACTGCCATGTTGCTGAGGAAAATTGTCTTCGAAAGGACGCACAAAGCCAGAGGAAGGAGGACCTGTAGCATGAGCAACTATCATCCCAGTCTGATCTTTAGCGTTTGGTGGTCGCACTATGTTTCCACTATTTGTACGTTGCACAGAAGTTGCCATGGGGGCATGTTGACTAGTAGCATGGTGGTACGCCGATGGCGAAGTATTCGAGGAATGGACTGGGGGATGCAGGACAGGTGGAGTATGGGAGGAAGGCGTGGATACGTGCGAATGGTGGGAGAGAGGATGCGACGTTGGAGGCGTATGGGGATGATGTGGAAGAGGATGCGATGGTGGCGTTCGAGAGAGATGGGAATGTGAGACGGGAGAGGTGTGATGAGACGGTGGAGTGTGCGAATGGTGGGGGACTAGAGAATGTGAAGGAGGAGTGTGTGGAGGTAGTCGATGATGCGATGATGTTGACGAGGATGATGCCTTGCCTGCCGAATGTGAAGACAACTCACTTTCAGCTGAGGGGATGGGATGTAGAGGGGGAGGAAGCGTCACAGCAGTTGGGGTGGGAATGGATCCAGGAGCAATTAGAGGGGGTGGTCCTCTGGGAGGGTCACGTGTTCCCCCTATGGGCGCCTTCCTAGCTGAAACAAACACACCCACAAACCACTGTGGTGAGGCTCCACTATATCATCATATAACAGACAAGTGACAATTTAGCAGGTGCACTTTCAGACAGTCATGTCTTCTAATTACCGAGTTCATTTTTGTAACACATCATTTACTATTATGACATGTTTCTGAAGCTATCTATACTCCTTTTTCTAATGCCATTGGAATATACATTAAGGAGTTAATACATAACCAAAATCATAATCGGATGAATAATGGAAGAAAGTGCTTCTGAAGTGATCTGAAGGCATAAGTAACCAATTGGCATTATTTAATCGTTAAAACAAAACACAACTGGAAAAGATAAAAAGTGAACGAAGGCCCTCACCTGGCAATTCCTGGTGATGACTTGGAGAAATCCTAGGACTTCTACGGGATTTCTCCCTCCTTTCCTTTTCTCTTTCCCTTTCTCTCTCTTGCTCACGCTCCTTCTCTTCATCTCTAAATCTCTGTGTTTCTCGTGCTCTGTGCTCTTCTTCAAGCTTCAATCTGTTAATTTAAATTGCAACAAGTCAATCAATACATTTGTTTAACAGCAGGTCACATTTGGGAGTCCTGTTAAAACATACAATAGAAGCTGATTATGTTGCAATCTTACAAACTGCTTTTTACCACTGGGATAACTCAACTTCTCAAGCAAGCCTCATTTTCTCTGGTTACCTACAGCAAGTAGAGCAAGTATGTAGGTGAGGTTGCCACAGTTTTTTTGTTACACTGGTGTCAGAAGTGGGATAAATGCCAAGATGGAGATGATGAAAACTTTACTTGAGGATATAAACATGAAAACCATGCAGGATGATCCTGTGCCCACAAGAAGCGAGATGGCAACCTGTTGTGTTGCCTTGTTGAGCCCAAGCCAGCAGCGAGTACATCTTAAGTATTGATTTGAGCCGATTGTAACACTTTTTCATCACTTACATTTTATTAACAAAAGTTTTGGAAGTATCATTGCTTTCATTATTAACTTTTCGACTGCCAGTGCCTGATTATCGTGCCTTTTGTGGTGGATTTAGGGACTCCTGGACAAGGATGTCTCCAAGCAGGATTTCAAATTCATCAATTGTTCCTTGTTTTTCCAGATGTTTCTCCCAGGTTTCCAATTCTCAACTGTTTCTTGTGCTTCTCAATAAAATTGTTGTCTTCTCTATGCACAAAACTGCTGATTTCTCTTCCTGTTCCTACTTGCCCATTTTCTTTTTGTTTTCTCTATGTAAAATTTTTCACAATCTGTGCCATTTGTCTAGTACACTCCTGCTCTACTTTCTGTTGGGATTTCATCTTTAAGTTTTCAATTTAAGAGATTTTTCACTGAAAAATTATTTGAGGTGCTAGGATAATATTTTGATCTCTGAAGTTTTTCTTACAGTTGTATGTCAAAGGATGGTATGTGAACATCCTAAATGTGAATTTTTTGTGAACCAGTTGTTTATTACATCCATTGGCTCCTACTGTTTCAATTCTACTTTTTTATTTGCTGTTAAACTCATCCATGCATGTTGATTTACCTGTGCACAAGGCTGTTAATTATTGCATGTTGATGAGCTATAGGGTTGTAGTTGCAGGTTTTCTGTGTATGCCAAATTTGAATTTGTTGTGCTTTTTTTATTATTTTCAAGTCTATAAAAGCCAGTTGTCCATTTATTTATTTCTCCTTCGTGAAGCTTATCATCTTTTCCTGTAAATTAAAAACTTTTATTGCATCCCCTGTGTTTCCCAGAGCCAATGGCAAAAATATCTACATACCTGTACCACACTTTGAATGCTCATGGGAATGTTTTGGTGACCCTTATTTCCATTTTGCTATGAGTAAGTCCACCAGTAAAAGTGATAATGCATTTCCCACAGCCACACCAGATTTTTGGTAATTCACTGTTTCATTAAATTTGAAGTAACTGCTGTATGCATAGGTGAGTTAATGTTATATATTCTTCTATTTCATTCAGATCTTTTTATGGAACCTATTAAGACACTAAGTTTTGTCAGTTGGGACGCTTGGGAAATATCAAAGGAAACCAAGATATCTGTTTCTGCTCTCATGGTTTATCTTCTCTAGCAGATCCAGGGAGTTTTTCTTTAACGTCATGCTATCAGGACGTGTATTCACTTGTCAACCATTTTGCAAGCTTCAAGGTACGTACATCTATATTATTTGTGATAAGTCTTATAGAATTTCCTGGTTTATGAATTTTTGGTAGGCCATAGTTTCTGGGTAGTAATGGGTTATCTACTTTTATCCTGTTTGCCTCTTTTTTTATTAATTTGAGCTGTCTTTAATTGATTTATTTGTTGTTGTTAAGCATGAATGTAGGGGATTCTTTTTTTATCTTAGTGTATTCTTCATTTTTAAAGAGGTTTTTCCATCCTATCTATATATTCAGTTTTATCCAGGAACACAATTTCATTGCCTTTATTGGATTTTATGTATATTACGGGTTTTCTCTTTGAGACTTTATGGTGTTTGTGGAAGTAGGAACAAAGAACATCTGAAAAACATGAAATTAAAACAGGAAAATAAATTGGCAGTGGCTTAGCATTTTTGGGAATAATATCCCAACATAGAGAAGAACCCAATTATACTCAAGAGGCAAAGAAACAATTGAGAGTTGGAAACCTGACAGAATTTCCACATCTGGAAGAACAAGGAACAATTGATGAATCTGAAATTCTACCTGGAGACATCCTTGTCAAGGAGTTCCTAAATCCACTACCAGAGGCATCTACTGTAGCACCAGCAGTCATAAAGTTGATAATGGAAGCAAGAGTACTTAAAAAACATGTCAATAATAAAATGTAATTATGTAAAACTGTTACAATTCACTAAAATCAATACAAGAGTATACATCACAACCAGCACCAGGACTTGCTGAAGAGGATGGCTGACCTCTGACCGCATCACAACTGGAGAGGACCCAGTCTGTCTTCACTGAAGAAAAGGTGATTATGACCAGTCTGACCAGAGATCCTGGCAAAACAGATGGTGGTATGGGACATGCTGGTAGAATCAATGAAGTCCAGCAGCCCTGAAGTCTTGCCTTACATGTGGTCAGTACTGACCTGGCATTGATCTTTTAGAATCTGGAGGGCCAGACAAAGACTCCAACATTAGATGCCACAACAATTCTGTCCAGAGCACCAAGGTTGCAGGCAGGGACTAGACTGAGCTCATCCTCGCATGGAAGTCCTGGATGAAGTACATGCAGGGACTTATGGGCAGACGCTGTGTGCAACAGAGCAGTAGAATGTTGGAGCTATTGATATAGCTGGTCCATTCCCTGAGTCCGACAGGAATATGCTCGTTGCCATTGATTACTTCATCAAGTGGCCAGAAGAGTATGTCACCCCTGATAAGGAAACCAAC
The DNA here is from genome assembly GCA_030762935.1 of Hymenopus coronatus. Lineage (NCBI taxonomy): Eukaryota > Metazoa > Arthropoda > Insecta > Mantodea > Hymenopodidae > Hymenopus > Hymenopus coronatus. The sequence continues at coordinate 62,275,819 of CM060889.1, forward strand.
ACCATCGTGAACTACCTTGAACTGTTTTTTCATTATGGGGCACCTTTCTCTCACATTTGCACACTGGTTCTGTGGCTATCCAGTTCTCATCCCTAGGGATGGCAAAATTTTGTTTAAACGATAAGAAATTTGTCAATTTTAAATAAAAAAAATTAGTTTTTATGAAAAATACTGTACTTTGAACAATTTTCTATCGATATTAGATTTATTCAGGTATTTAAGAAAAAAAAGAGGAGACAGAATTTTGCATGGAGGATTCAAGTTTGGTGTTGACATAGTACTACAAATACTTTCTGGCAGAATAAGTGCTTTATTTATTGGAATACAAGACAGTGTTTTTCTCGAAAATATTAATGTGCAGAAAAGGAGCCGTCTTGCATGCAGCAAAGAGTAAGTTTTAAGCTGCCAGCGAGGGTGCCACTTTTCTTGCTGGTCTACCACTCCAACCCACACCACCAAGCTAACACCAGCCATTTGGTATTTCTCAGGGAATTGCATCACCTTTAATTGCACACATAGACACCAGTATATAATTTCCATCATCCCCTCTTGCTCTCTCCTACCCATCGTGAATTTCCACACAAATTCAAATTAAGTAAACAAAGAAAAATAATTAATCAGCTTACGTGTCCCTTTGTTAAAAATATGGCAAAACTTTAAATTGTACCTTGAAATTATTTTTATATAGATTATATGCTTAATTCCAAAACTTAGTTCTGAAAAATGGAGGTCATCTTGTATTTGGATAAATATGAAATGTATGCAACAGTTGGCTAGCTATTTAGCAATGTAGATAAAATGTTTGCACATGTCCTCATTGCACTTTTCAGTGTTGCTTCATATTTAGCAATGTGTTGCCAAGGTATTTTGAACTAATTAAAGTGACATGTTTGTAAAATTATTTGCAATTCTTCTAATGAGTTTTAAACATTTGATGTTTCTTTTTTAAGTTAGCTCAAGTCTTGAACAGTGTTTGTTAAGGAATGTGCTTGTGTACAGCATCTGGAGGGATGCAAGGTTTCAAATTCAGCAGCCAGGGGATTTTTGAAGGTTGGCACATCTTCAGAATAAACTCTCAGAACTTTAAAGCTCATGTTCACAATCTGAAAGCATACAGACAGTTGCAATTGAGAAGGTTGACATTGTAAAATGCCTATGGGCAATATAACCCTGAATTTGCAGCTACAGTTCTACAAGCAATATGTTTTCCATGTTCCAATGCGGACAGTGAATGACTTTTGTCACAGTACAGTGAGATTCTGACTGAAGAAAATTTGGAACTCATGACCGTGTTAACATTTGAAGTGTAACTCACTGATCCACTTGGTAAATATGCAAGTAAAACCGCATCATAATTCTTGATAGTTTGAACTCTTATGTAAAAATAAACAGCTTGCTTTCATGACTTGATTCATATAATGTTTGTATTTAAAATGACTTGTACATTAAATAATTTTCACTTATAACCAAACACACAAAAAATAACACTGAAATACTCCCTCCAAAACAAACTGCTGAAAAGCTTATTCTTCCATTTCTTTTAAGCTAACCGAGAAAACAAATGAACATAAATGGTCTTATTACTTGCTTCCTTTTAAGTAGAGGGCAAATAAGGGAGTAACACAGGCTAAAATGATAGTCAAATCTTTTAAAAGCTGGTTGCTATGTGATTGAAATTTCTTTGTCAGGCTAGGAGTTCACAACTTCCAGTATAGTATTTTGAAATTGAAACCAATAATAATGAATATTTTTGATGTTTGGAGGAATTTATTAACAGTGATGGTCAAATTAACACCACAAACAATGAATATCTCAAAAATGGTCAATTCCACAAAAAATGATACCATAAATTGTGTGTTTTAACAAGCACTACAGATTTTGTGTAGTAAGTTTACGTCTATCTCTTAAGTTTACCAGTTTAGCAAAATTCATCCAGAATAAAGTAATTTTCAGAGGCTATTTCCAGAAAATTCAAGATACACATTTTTTGTTTGTCATGCAAAAATCTTTAATATACAGTACTTTAATCAAAATTGTTAAAGACATTTAAAAATAAAAATATTCAAAAATTTTTCCACCTAAAGGGTAGTTGGGAGTAGGGGATTTTCTAGAAAATCTTCCTGTCACATCCTTGGAAGATATTAAATTTATATACCAGGTTTGGTGTTTAACAGATTTTTCGTTTTTGAGCTATGTTGCCCACACACACATATTTTTGGGTGGAATACAATACCTTCTCTATATACTATGCACATAGTACGGGTAGAGAAGGTAAAAAAAAAACAAAATATATATATATATGTAAAAGCAAAAAGAAAACAACTCCTAATTCCTTTCTAGAAACCCTTTTCATTATTACTTTCTCTATATGTACTATGTACATAGCGTATAGAGAAGGTATGGCATTGCAACCAAAAATTCGATACCGAGATTTCAACGGAAATATGTTTTGAGACACCCTGAATCCAAAAAAAGCATTTCTAGAAAAATGTCCATGTGTGTGAGTGTGTGTGTGCAAAAAAAAAAAAAAAAAGGCGTGTTATTTATGGATGCTCTTTAACTGCTGTGGTTCTCAGCGTCCCATTCTAAATTGGGCTTGAAAGACCGCTTAATTTTGCTCAGAGGCCTCTCTATCAGGCTTGAGATTCATTTACGTGCCGTAAATCTATGACACGGCTTTACTTCCCTTCCGAAGGAAGCCATGCTAAGGATTTTTACACCCGAAAAAATCCATCGTCCTCGGGTATATGAAGTTAGCATGGTAACCATTACACCATGGAGGGCGACATGTGTATGTGTGTGTGTGGGCAGCATAGCTCAAAAACTAAAAGACCGTTAAATACCAAACTTGGTATTTAAGTTTGGTATCGTCTAAGGATATGACACAAAGATTTTAAAAAAAAATCCCCCACCCACCCCAAACTACCCTTTACATGGAAAAAATGTTGATTTTCTTAAAAATGGCTCTAATGATTTTGATTAAAATATCGTATATTAAAGATATTTACCTGACAAATAAAATGTATATCTTGAATTTTCTGGGAATAGCCTCTGAAGGTTAGTTTTATTCTAGATGAATTTTACGGAATTTTGCATAACTGCTAAACCGTAAGAGATGGACAAAAACTTAAAACACAAAAAATGTAGAGCACATTAAAACACATAATTTATGTCATGTATATTTTTCGCAAGGAGTTGATCGTTTTTTACATATTCCTTGTTTTGGTTTTAGCTTTGAAAAAATGATACTTTTCTCATACAAATTCCGGTCCATACAAACAAAGGAACCTCAGCCACATAGCAACCAGCTTATGGTTATCAGCTTAGCCTATAGTACTCCCTTATTTCCCTTCTACTTACAAGGAAGCAAGTTATTAAGACTATTTCTGCTATTTTTTTCTCGATTACAATGAAGTTAATATAAGCATAAGCTTTTTAACAATAATTTGATGTAGAGAAAGTCATGTGAATGGAACACATCAGATTTCCCCCCCCCCCCCCTCTTTCTCCAAATTTCTCCCAAAGCATTGTTTTTTAAGTTCGCTTATATACTTATAGCTACACCCTTTTTACTTTCTCTACATGTACTTGATTAAAACATCTGATGATACATTCACATTACTTTCTCTACATCTCTGTAACAAATTATTGTTAATAAGCTTATTCCTATATCTACTTATGCTAATCGAGATAAACATTAGCAGAAATGATCTTATTACTTACTTTCTTGTAAATAGAAGGGAAATAAGGGAATACACTAAGTTAAACCGAGTCAGATATTTTAAAATGTAGTTGCTATGGGATTGAAATTTGTTTCTTTGTGTGGCCAGGAGTTAACAAGTTCCTGTATGAAAAAATCTGATGTGTACATTCACATGATTTGTCTATATTGCTGTAACAAATGATTGTTAGAATATTGTTATTTTCAGAAGAATATGTTGTTAGAAGTGGATAAAAATACAATTTATGATAATTGAGATAAACATTACGAGAACTTATCTGATTTACTTGCTTCTTTGTAAGTAAAAGCAAAATAAGCGAATACACTAGGTTAAAATGATAGTTAAATCTTTTAAAAGCTGGTTATCATGTGGTTGAAATCTGTTTCTATACAGAGCCATGTGAAAAAGTTTAGGTATTTTAAATCTGAAACAAATAACTCTGAAATACTAAATGCCACTAAAAATGTATATCACATAAATTGTGTGTTCTAACATCATCTACTTTTTTCTGTATAAGCTTTTATCTATCTTTTATGGCTTACCAGTTATGCAAAATGCACCAAAATTCATTCAGAATAAAGGTCTTTTGAGGCTATTTCCACAAAATTCAAAATATATGTTTTATTTGCCATATAAATATCTTAAACATACAGTATATTAATCAAAATCATTAGAGCAATTCTTGAGAAAGTCTAAATTTTCGAAAATGTTCCATGTACGACCCAAAGGCAGCAACTCACGAGTACTATCCAAGAAAACAGAACAACCTTCACTTGTCTTGGCTCTTCAGGCAGTTTCCCTGGTTTTGACGTCATACCCATATACACCTGATGTTATAACCGCCTTTAGAAGTTCTGGGTCACTGAGGACTTCATTCAGCAATTCCTGAAGTCCTTGTCACACTGTTTTTGGCAAAAATCCAACACTTTTGGAACAAACTTTGCTGTCACACGTTTCATGTAAAAAAAAAAAAAAAAAAAAAAAAAAAAAAAAAAAATGTTTAGCATGAACCAAAGGATAGGCTAACATCATTAGCAACCTCTCTGACGGTCATTTGGCGATTTTCCAGAACCATTTTCTTTACCTCTTCCACATTCTCCTCAGTAATTGATGTGCTAGGGTGTCCAGGGCAGTCGTCAACATCTTGTCGAACCTCTTTGAAGTGTCTATACCACTCGTAAACTCTTGTCTTGCTCGCAGTAGATTCTCCAAAAGCCACAGTCAACATTTCGAATGCGGTGCTGCATTTTATTCAATTTTTAAAGCAAAATTTAATGCAAATTCTCTGATCCATCTTTTTCAAAAGCAAAAATTTGCCAAACACTCGCAAACACATATAACCTTTTTGACTATCAACAATAAACTAAATATTCAAAAAGCTGAAAATGCAAATATACATCAGGAATATGTATATAGCCCGTGAAATTTAAAAATTCCCATTACTTTTATTCACATCTCTTATGGGTTTAAAGATTACAGTATTATTCATGCCTTGAATGCTTATTTAAAAAGTAATGCACCTTTGAAATGCCTGCCATTTCTCCACTTTAAATTCTTTTTTCTCAAAACTAAATTTTCTTTGCCATGTGTTCCTTTTCCTCTTTAAGTAGTAGACTAATCATAATGAAGCTTTGCAGGAACATGTAAACATAATGTCTACTTATTTTCAACTACAATCATCTGTTATCTTGATATAACATAGTGGATACTATCGGTAAGATAAATAAATGTAATAAAAAATAAATAGAAAAAAAAAATAAAGTGGATTTTTTCTTCAAGTTTCTTTTTTTTCATAAACAAAATTAATTATATTTTTCATGAAAACTGTAATTAAGCTACTTTATGCATTCTAGTTAAATTTAAAAAAAGAATGGCAACATTACCAATATTGTGCACTAAATTGTGTTGGATTATCGATGAGGAACTGATTTATTCAAGATGACACTAATGTAGATGTATAGGAGTACAATAATACACAGTTTACCATGGATTTGAGTGCTACAGCTGACTACCACTTCACATAGCAGGTAAACAATGTCAAATTATATTCAACTTTGGAATTTCACCAGAAATATGGTGTGTGTGTGTGTGTGTCAACAATGTGAAGTCGTTAGATACTAACTTGATATTTATGTTCAGCATCTTTGACGGATGTTAACATAGAATATTTTCAAGAAAGTCCTCAAACCCAAACCTCTCTTTATATGGAAATTTTTGTGAAATTTTTTATTTTTTCAAAAACGGCTCTGATGATTTGGATTAAAATAGTATATCTTTAAGATATTTACACAAAAAATGGCAAGGCAAGACAAAGAAATGTAGATCTCATTAAAACACACAATTTAGGTCATATGCAATTTTTAATGCAGACTTGACCATTTCTGAGATATTACTCGTTATTGGTTTTAATTTTGCACTACTTAAAACTTTTCTCAGATGGGAAGTCATTACCTCCAAGTCAAGCATAGAGAGCAGCAGTTCAAGACCATCACATTGTAGCTCCAAGGAAAACTGCAACAAAAGCCAATGTTTATTGTGTAGTGTTTTGCTTACCTTTCATGCATAACTGGTGAAATAAGTCCTAAAGGAGCAGGTAGCACATCTGGAGGGTAGCGCAGGCCGTACAGAGGGTACGAGGGTGGCAAGGGAGGAAACAGCGGCGGTCGCAGCCCACACCTCTCAAAGTACAGTTGCTCCTCCAGCCTGCAAATCAAAACATGCTTCTGGCAGCAATTGTGTCATGCTTATTAAGCTAACATTTTAGAATTCAAAATTTAAATAATCTACTATAAAAATTTATATCATAATTTGCTGCATGCATAACATTGTATTCTAAATAGGATTTTCAACCTATCAATTAATGCTGATTTCCTTTTATTCTAATTAAGTAATTTGTTGACAATGTCGCGCTGAGTTACATAATTCAATGAGGCAGCAAGTATATTTAACAACTTGTGGCTTGCCTAACTGTGCCAACTGTACAACTATAACTCTGAAAATACTGTGAAGTTCTTTTTTCTTTTTTTTCTTTCCAAGAATGACAAACAGCAAACAAAAGGTTTTTTGCAAATCTGACAATAATCAAGAGTCTTATGAATCTCAGAAAAATATTCCGTTACAACATGGTTCACTCTTTTATTAGGTTCATTTCCTGATTTTCCAAAGTGAGTAAATGAATTTTCCAATAGGCTTGAACTAGAAATTGAACCAATATGGACTTAGACCCAATAGAAGTACTTAGGACTTAATATTCATGCTAAGACAAATATCAGAGGAACAACAAAGTCACACATCTTTGTTTTATTGATTTAGAAAGGGCTTTTGATAGAGTGCGAGGATCAGCCTATGGGAGGTGTTACAAAAACAGAAAATCAAACAATGTCTAATAGCTTGTATACAAAGTTTTTACTAAGACTGTGCAAATTATGTCTGCATGACAAGCAATACAAGTCAAAAGAGACTTTGCTGTTTGATATCTTATTAGATGATACCATGAAACCTGTAACAATGTCTAATTACTTTATGCAGATGACTTATAATACCAAAAAATTCAGGATAAAACATACAACTTATGTGACAGAAGAATAGATGATGATGTGAACAATAGAATTACTGCAACTGGAAGACTGTATAGTGCTTTAAATAAGAACTTCATAAGCAAGAAAGAGATCTTGAAGAATATTAAATTAATAGAACGCAAAACAACTTATGTACCAACATTAATTTATGGGTTGGAATGTTGGCCATTAACATCTAAGTTGATTAGCAAATGAGACACTTGAGAAGAGTGGAATGACAATTACAAATCAGACAATAAGATCAAATTTGAAAATTTAACCATTACAACAACAAATAGAAAATAGGCACTTGAGATGATTTGGCCACATTTCAACACAAGAGGATCCCAAAACAGGCTTGGCAAGCAAGAGCGGAGCGGAGGGAAGACCTAAACCTTCCTGGGGAGATTGCATTCAAGAGACCGTGTCATATAGAAGGCTCTTTAATTATTATTTGCTATTGCCCTCAACATCATCCTATTGCAATCTTAAGTTCCTATTTTTACTTTCTCTAGACATATATCGTACATGCTGTATAGAGAAGGCATTGCACTCCATCAAAAAATTTGATACCGAGATTTCACTGGAAATATATGTTTTAGGGTCTCCTGTATAAAAGAAAAAAAAAGTATTTTCAGAAAAAGGTCTGTGTGCGCGCGCGCGCGCGTGTGTGTCCATGAACTCAAAAACGAAATGTCAGTAAAATACCAAACTTGGTATTTAAGTTCAGTATCTTCCAGGGATGGGACACAAAGTACAGGGTTACTACAAAAGAAATAGACAACTTCAACCGCCTATAAAACAAAAACTATTAGAGATAGCAACCTAATTATTTTGGACGTATGTTGAGAAACTCTCAAAGTTTCGTTTGTTACTATTGGTAACGCTGTAGTGTTTTGTTTGTTGTTGCAGAAGCTGAAAAGGCGGAAAATCCTGTGGAAAAGGCATATTGCGTGTTGGAATTTGCTAGAACGCAATCAGCAACTGTTGTCCAACGACATTTTAGAACCCGTTACCACAAAAATGAAATGATGCGCTCACAAAAACCAGCATCGTCTTCATCATGTCGCAACATGTCGATGCATGACCTTATCTTCTTCACTCAGAAACTGCAACATCTGTAATCTGTAAGGCATCATGTGCAGTCACTTCCGCAAGATTTTCCATACAGTTTGCTGTGGAATTTGTAATTGCATGCTTGCCCTAGATGTCGATTTCTGTGGGCTTCTTATGTAGGCAGAACGAACACGTTGAACGTTTTCTTCCGAAACTCTTGGTCTTCCCGAGCTCTTCCCTTTGCACAAACATCCCGTTGTCTCGAATTTTCTATACCAGTCGTAGATTGACTGTCTAGTCGGTGGCGTTTTGTGGTAACGTGTTCTAAAATGTCGTTGGACAACAATGGCTGATTGCGTTCTAGCAAATTCCAACACGCAATATGCCTTTTCCACAGGATTTTCCGCCATTTCAGCTTCTGCAACAACAAAACACTACAGCGTTACCAATAGTAACAAATGAAACTATGAGAGTTTCTCAACATACCTCCAAAATAATTAGGTTGCTATATCTAATAGTTTTTGTTTTACAGGCAGTTGAAGTTGTCTATTTCTTTTGTAGTAACCCTGTATTTTGAGAAAAATCCCCCCACCCCTAACTACCCTTTACATGGAACTTTTTTTCCAAAATTTTTATTTTCTCAAAAATGGCTAACGATTTTGATTCAAATATCGTATATTAAAGATATTTATCTGACAAATAAAATGTATATTTTGAATTTTCTGGGAATAGCCTCTGAAGACTACTTTATTCTGAGTGAATTTTATGGAATTTTGCATAACTGCTAAACTCTAAGAAATGGACAAAAACTTATAACACAAAAAATGTAGAACACATTAAAAAACACAATTTATGTTGTATAATTTTTTTTTGTGCAGTTGATCGTTTTTGAGATATTCCTTGTTTTTGGTTTCAACTTCGAAAAACTTAACTTTTCTCATACAGGAATTTGTCAACTCCTGTTCATACAAACAAAGGAACTTCAGTCACATAGAAACCAGCTTTTGACTATCACTCTAACCTATGCTACTCCCTTATTTCTCTCCTACTTACAAGGAAGCAAGTAATAAGACTATTTCTGCTAATTTTTTCTCGATTAGCATGAAATAAATAGAAGAATAAGTTTTTTAAACAATAAATTGTTGCAAGAGATGTAGAGAAAGTCATGTAAATGGAAGACATCAGATTTTTTTAATTTGTTTTCTAGCACTTTATGTTATTACTTTCCTCTAGCACATAGGTACAAAGTATTGTACTCCACCTAAAAATTCAGTACAGAAATTTCATGCTTTAACGGACCCTGAATCAAAAGGACATTTTCATAAAAAGGTGTGTGTGTGTGTGCACGTGGGTTAAATAATAAATTGGTACTTAAGTTTAACATCTTTCAAGGATGCGATAGAAGACATTTATATGGCAAATAAAAATATATTTGAATTTCTTGTGAAGAGCCCCTGATAGCCACTTTATTCTGGAATAATATTTAGCATAACTAGTCAAACTGTAAGAGACAGACAAAAACTTACAGCACAAAAAAAGAAGAAGAAGAAGAAAGTAGGTCTCGTTAAAACATACAATTTATGTTATGCAGTTTTTATGTATCTACAGCTATTTTCAGAATATTCACTGCTATTGATTTTAATTTTACAACAGAATGTCATCTGTTGCATGTCTCTTTTGTTTCACTTCTGGCTAAGGAAAGAGAACTGCATTTCAATGACACTTGCTTAGTGACAGCTGTTCAATGATTTAGCTCACTGTATTCCTTTGTAATGGACCAAGTGCTGCTCAATGCACTGTGATGTCATATCCTTTAGCCCGATTCCTGAGCGTGAGGAAGCGGGCAGCAACAGAGACAGAAAAATAGTCAGTGGCGGAATAACTGAGATTTGCAACATTGGAAGCTTTGAACATTTGAGTGTTGACCGAGTATACAAAGATAAATAAACATAACTTTACCTAGATGCTTAATAGAGCAAATTTAACATACCATTTCATAATTTATCTGTCACTTATATTACATTCAATACTTCCAATCGAGTTCAACTTTGATTCAGACATCAAGCTTTCTGTATCCTTTTCCCCCTAATATTTGGTGTAATTGTCTTTGTAGTACAAAGAAGAAGACTGCATTTCAAGTTGTCAGATAATTGGCTTCTGTTTCATTAGTGAAAAGAATTGTTCACAGAGGTAATTAGAGCCATTTGTGAGTTGCTTGTCTGTGTAGTTGTAGAAATCTCGACTGAGAAAAGTTTATATAAAAATTGGTCAAGTTTCTTTTATGAACAAAGGAATCCTTCATTTCCCAATCATATTGCAGATCAATAAGTTGTTATTGAAATTTTGTAGGAACGTTCTTGATGTCTACGCTGAAAGGAGTGATAAATAATGGAAAATATGTAGATTTCATAGTTTCTTGTTTTTGGAATTGCACTCTGAATTCTCTGTGTAGATAATTTAGTATGATTGTATATTGCTCAAGTGCTGCAAATTCCAAATGTTGAGAAGCTGATGAACGTTTTGGAAAGTGATGTGTGTTCTTGTTGATTAATTGTTATTCCCATAATGCAAGTTTGCATTTGAAGGCCAGTACAGAGACAATCAGTTGAGTAATAATTTGTCCCTTGCCTCGGAGAAAACAATTAAGAACATTGAGGTGTCCTGTTAGATCTGCTAGGAATATCAAATCACAAACTCACTTTGAATCACTAAGTTCGGGAACATGTACAACGCTATTTCTTCTCTTAACTCACAGAACCTTTCCAGTAACGCACCCTGGCTTAACCACCTCCTTCACAATAATAAGGCAAGTCGCCATATTCACTATTGCATTCGTCGAGAAACGCTTTAAACTGGTGATGACGTAGTCCTTCTGACTGAATGAAATTAGTGGTTTTCACAACACTTATCACATTATTCACTTTAATACGTTTTGCACATAAATTCTCCTGGTGAATTATGCAGCGAACAGATACGATGTTTTGATTAGTACCACGGCCTATTAGACCAAGTCTACCACCGATCACAGCAGGAGCTATAGATATCAGTTTATTCCATGGAAGTTGAAGCCGATTTAAAGCTTCCTCATCACATCAGAAAATATCTGCACCAGTCGTAGTATCCGTCATTGGTCCTAAATCCAACATTTCTTCTTCTACACCTCTCACAAAAAGTACTAACTGTGTTGTGTCACAAGCATCTTGGCTTTCATCAAATGCCAGAGAATAACAAATAAATGATTTACATCTCCCCACCAACTGCTCTTCAAAATTGTTGGCAAGATCTGCAATACTCCACAAAACAGTAGATTCACATTCTAGTAAACGTTCAGGACAAACTTCATCAGCCATCATATGTAAATAAATTTTAGCAAATTTGCCATCTTTAAATAGTCCAAGTTGCTTAGCAGTTTCAAGTGATATTTTATAGCTAAGACGCATAGTCGATTCACTTATTTTATGGTCCGCTTCATTGTCAGAGTTTCTCTATCATCATGTCATGTTCCACTCATTTATAGGTGCCATATTCACTGCTATGAGTAGCATAATGTCCTTGTAGTTATACTGTTTAATTGTTCGAACAGTCTTGCCACATACTAAACATTTCGCTGCATCCCCATAGTCTATAAACAGATGCTGTTCTTCCCAAACAGAGGAAAAAGTATATAGACTTAGAGATGTTGCACATGTCTGTTGCTGCTGCTGCTGCACTCAGATAAACATGCTGACCTTATTTACGCCAGTTGAGGCTGCCTGGACTAAGTAACAAAACCATTTCTAGTAATGTTTATGTCTATTAGCATGATGTAGATAAAAGAATAATCTTTTGTAAGAATAGTTTGTTTGCAGAACAGATAAGAAAGTTAGGAGAATAAAATACATAAGATTTTTTAAGTAGAGCTGACACAAAGTTCATATATAAAACAATAAGAAATTATTTCTATCTTGTACTAAGTTACTGCTAGTGACAAAATAATAAATCACATTCTCTAATGCAAAATTGTAAAACAATTTGCAAAATGACTTCACGATATTGAAGAAATAGATTGTTAAAAATCTTGTGGCACTACATTTAGTAATGTATATGAAGAGGTATGAAAAGTGATTAATGTGAGACTGCTAACTAGCCTCGTGGTAATAATGACAATCATTCTATTAATTATCCAGATGTATATAAGTAAAGAAAGTTAACATTTGTTAATTTGTATACATAGGAACCAAGAAGTCAGTTGTTGACTTGAAAGCTACACAGAATCCTGACACCAGACTGGAGAGAGGGGTGACAAGTTGCCTCTTTTGTGGAAGTCATGTACGATTTCCTTACACAGGGGCAGTCAAGTTTAAACCCCACGAGGGGACTTCTGCTTTGTATTCGTAGTATCACGTGGTTATTATGACATATTCTGGGAGATTCGCAATGGTTTTAGGGTCACGATGGTGTCATTTTGGCAGACTTTCTAACCAATCAGGAAGAAGCCACCATGACACAGTTTTTAGTATAAAAGAAGTAGAGTTCGACACATCGTGGTCGAATTGCTAACAATTTGCCCGTGAGAGGCAACGTTGTTTGTCAAGAATTTGCCCGTGAGAGGCAAAGTCGTTTTGTAAAAAATCTCTGTTCGCTAAGTAATAACATGCAACTGTAAAACTCTGTCCGCAAAGAAAGATTGTTATGAGAGGAAACTGTTAGTGAATTAAAGTAATGTCGCTCACCTATTTAATAGTCGGCTCGTGATTACTTGAGAGTGAATTGTGCCATGTACTCAACTTAGAAACAGTGTAATTGAGAGTACGTGTGAGTGAGTGGTAAGAGTACCAGTCAGCAGAATAACAGTGTACAGCAAGGTGCTTATCTTGGAATTTCCTTATTGTAAAAGTTCACAAGTGTTTTCTTCACAATTAAAAGATCAGTCCTGCAACTCTTCCCACTTGCCAAATCCACACCAGAGAGAGTCAATAATCATGCAAGACTGAGCAACGCCGTGGCAACCCATCCAAGAAGAGCTTCAGTACCAGGTACGTGAGTAGTGAAGGTGATTTGAAGTGACATGTAGGTACACCACACATAAGCACCCACGTTGAGGCATAAAATGCCAACAATGTATAAAAAAAATTCCCGTTACAAATGAAATTGGAAGAAAATGCTAACTATAAGCCCATCAAACTGCCAGCAAAGAAGACCCAGTTTCTCACACAGCTCTGTCAACTCTAGCTCAAGACATTCTGTGAAACATCTTCTAGGTAAATATTTAGTTAACAAAGCTTAAGATCTTGACTCATTTATTAGTTTAACCATGTTTCATTTTGCACATATGCACCCTATTTCCCCCTCCTCCACAAACATTTTTCTAAATTGCTTTTTTTTTTATTCGGGGGGGACTCAAAGCATATTTTTTGACATGTCTACCTACTGACCTGTACGCATGCTGCAGGTGAGGGGGATATAGCCCAGGATGGTAGGGGCTGTATGCTGCCGCAGCTGCTGGATCTAGAGTAAAAGGAACTGGAGGGGGTGGAGCTGGTGGATGTGTGCTTCCCAGTCTGTGAGCAGAATCTTCTGGCCTATATGGCTGGAATCCACTTCGCGTTTCCTGGCCAGGCACAGGCACAGGTCCACCACCACTGTTCCGGCCACTGGTTGAAGTGAAAGCTGCACCTTCATCAGCTGGACGAGATGAACTTCGAGACACTGGCTGCTCGTGTGCCGAGCTGCCCCGATCCTGCAATCACACGTAAAGTTACCAGTTCTGGCTTTTAACAGACCAATGAAAAATGTACAATGTCATTTGTAGCCTCCAGGACAGCGAATTTGATTCACACTCTTGAGGTTCATCACAAGGAAAAAGATTGCACCTATGATAACACTTTGGCAGTTTCCTTTAAGTGACAATTTTCTACTTCTGTAATAATAAATAGTAAATGGTAAGAGAATTATCTATTACTGCTTTCTATTTTACAGTTCATTTATAAAAGCATATATGTTTTATTTATTTTTTGGTGTAATTTAACATCCATCAACCGGACAGTGAATAAGTCTGGGATTCAGCTTACATTACCTAACAATCTCAGAAAAACCCCTTATCTGAGTAACTCACCCAAACCGAGATTTGAAATTGAGACCTCTTGAATGTGAAGCACACTACAGATGCAGATTTACTTTAGTTGCTTTACATCTCACAATAAGTGACTGCCCAAAGTGCAGCGCAACTTCTGTTGCTTGTGATTATCCAAATCCTTTAGTTACTAAGAAGATTTACTGAAAAGCTAGCCTCTTTGTATCAAAACGTTAGATTTGCATAAACAATGTAAACAGATTGCCTCCTCCATAATTGGTCTCAATATTCTATTAGTACGAGGAACACTCCAAAGTTTTGCGAATGGACGCAATAACATATTAAACATTTATATCTCATTATTGCAACTTTCCAAAATATTCTCCATTTAATTCTATACACTGTCTCATCCTTTCAAACCGTTTTTCAAATGCTGAATGCCATTCTTCTTTGGAGGATGTGAAAATACATTCTTTGTCAGCAGCTTCAGGTGACTCAAATCATTGACCTTGAATGCTTTCTTTCGTTTTGGGGAATAGGAAAAGTTGCCTGGGGCCAGAAGTGGACTGTAGGGAGGATGGGACAAATATCTGACTCCTGCACACATTGCGTTGTTTCTTGTGCAGTGTGGATAGACCAGTCTTAAGACACTTTTTTCTCAGTTTTTTGAACACTTGTGGTGTACCATCTGGCAGTAACAGATCATCTTGCTAACATTTCTTGTTCGCTTCACTTTTATTGCAGATTTAGTTTCTGGATCATCCGAGTAAATCCAGCTTTCATCACCTTTACAATGTTAAATATATTTTTGGATCTTTTCCTGGCCCATTTGTGATGTAATGGAGAATCCAGCAGAGCCTCCTGGCGTCAAGTTTTTCTTTCTTTTCACTGCTACTGTTCCAATATTTAGGACTTCTTGAATCTGACCATATGTATAACAATGATCTTCCTGCAATGTGCGTTTTGTTTTCACCATCCTGCTAGGTCTTCATTACTGAGAAAATCCCTTCCTCTCCTAACTCTACATAACATCCTAAGTGCAAGTCATTCACTCTCTCTCTCTCTCTCCTAAAGTAATTGAACATTATAGCAAGGAAATGCTCTCACTTGAGATATGGTGTAGCAACACCTGCTTTGGTTTACACAACTAACTCATTATTGTCCATTCTCAAAACTAAAGCAGTGTTGGCACTTCAAACAGCAGAAAAGACAATGAATCTTTCTTTAGGACCATCTTCTGCACAGAATCTACGAATAATGCATACACAACAGGAGTTTTGTTCTGGTTGCACACTGACAGACAGCAATACAGTTCTTCTTTAATGTATTTATTAATTTTGAATTGTACTAACCTAATACCTGTCTGAAGAATGAGTGCAGTTTTCAGGCGAGGTCACTAGTGGCGCCTTGGCTATACTTAGACAGGAGAGAGAATACCAGAGCAAGAGAGAACTTCCTCTGCACTCTTTCCTCAAGACAAGTAATGCCTTTAATGATCTGTTCTTTGCTGCCTGAACATTCATCTTCGTAATGCACCTTTAACATTTAAACATTTGTGAAATTGTGGCACCAGCATCAAAAAACTCTTGCACCTGACCATTAAACAAGTCATTATTTTCCAAGGGCTTTCCACCAAGAAATTCCTTAAGTTTTGGAAACAGTTCAAAGTGTGATGGTGTTAAGTCAGGAATGAAACTTGTCCAAAAGCAGAATGCTGCTGCTGCTGGATTCAGAATCATCTTGAAACAGTGTGCAACTCATTGCAAACGGATCAGTTATAACCTGCATCCATAACCCCAGCAGCCTGCTACTGAACCACCACATTTAAATTTTACTTTGTATTATAAACTGATGTTCAGAACTCATCTGGTTGACTACACTTTAATACTGTGCAAGATGGATTTGCAGTTATTGAGGAATTGCTGAGTGTTGAAGTGTTCATAACTGAAGCACCTCAGAAACCTAGAATCTTCTGGAATAAATATGAATATTTTCAGTTGTACATTGACCATGAATTTTTAAACAGATTCAGACTAACAATTTGGCTTACTATATTTTGTCAAATTCGAACCACTTTCAGAATGTAACAAGGTATAAACCAAAAAGTATATATTTTATTGCTGGATATCTATTAAAATAACACATCTTGAAAATAAAAGTGTACATATATGGGATATGCCTGTCTGCTGTATATGATGTTGATAAATGTAGGGACAAGTGAATGTCAGTAAATTGGTAAACAGACCCAAATTGCTAGTTTTACAAGGAAAAAGGTACATGACTTGTCAGCCAAACAAAGTTTCTTTATCTAATTTACTGATAACTAGTTGGATTATTAAACAAAACTAGAAGCATATCACACTACCTAGGTACAAGGTAGACAAAGTAAAGATACATCTTACTGTTGTGATATTTCACTTAGAACTACAGCAAGGCTCAATCACTGACATAAACGTAGTTGACTGGAGAACTTTAATGCAGTACAATAGTGTTGGTACACTTCAAGGATGGGAAAAGCAAATAAATGCTATAGATAGACCTGCCAGCTTAGATAAAAGACATTTGTGTTAGAAGTAATGTTTCTTTTGGTGGACCAGCTTTGCCCTGCCCCCAAATGAGGACCATTCACAACAAAAAAATAGTAAAGTTAGCATGTACTATGTGCAAATAGGTTTCATGCAATTTTGGAAACAGAGCAATGCGAAACATTGAGACATCAAGTTGAGCTGATTTGCAAAACTCGTCCTCTCAATTTGAGTTTCTTTATAAAGTTTTTTTTTTTTTTTTTGGTATGCTTAATGTCCTTTAACCTGGTTGGTCATACTGAAAGGTGAATGACATTGGTAAAAAGATTGCTCAAATGATCTCAGGATCCATGGAGCTTAAAGCTACTCAGCATTCCTCTTCTCACGATAAGGGACAACTCTGTTAAACTACCTTAACTGGGTAACTCACTGTGAGGCAGACACGCCACCACGTGGGCGTGCAATTTGTTATATTAATATTTATGTAACTTTGTTGAAGTGTACCTGCAACACCAACTACCTGAATGTTGTCCTCTTCAACAGTTTATCTTAAGCACATCCCACAGCAACAAATCCATTGGGTAATATCAGGGGATTGTCAGGCAGCATATCTTCCAAGTATTCTTCCATTGAAAATACTACCAAGGTACGTTCTACAAGCTAATACATTATGTGCAGGAGCTCCATCATGCTTGAGGAGCATCCAAAACAGAAACTTCACATTGTAATTTATGAATTAAATTAGGAATCAATTTGACTCGAAATGTTCTCTACATTCCCTCAGCACAACACTTAAATCACTTTGGTAAGTGATCTTCACAGCAAAAATTCTTTCTTCCTTTGTTTACATTTGACAAAAGCTGTTATTTGTGGCTTACTATTTATACTAAATTCCAGATGAAGAGGCCTTCACATTTTATTCCCATTAAATTCAATGGTTTTTGGCAGGCACATTTTATGCCTCATCTTTGTATGTTTAGCCTCTTAAGATGCAAACTAGGAGGACCTGTACCTTGGCTGGTCCTCTGTCTACCAACTACATCATGTGGTATGATACAACATATTACTGCTGCCTGCTAGAACATGTGCAGCAGACTGCAAGTCAGTCATTTTCAACACAATCTTCTCTTTTGTTTTTCTTTAATTTGTGCTACCACAAAGTGTTGGTGTGTAAAATAAGATTTCTCGTCAACTACTTGCACTAGAATCCTGGGACAAACACCATTGTTCCATTTAAAAAACTGTACGTATTTGTATTATTAAAATCTGTTTATTGATTAAAAGTACAAACCCCTAACTACCAATCAATGCTATAAAAACCGCACATCAATAGCACATTCCATTTCCAAAACATTTCCGGTGCAAGTTTTAAGTGATTCACCCTGTAGTATATTTATTTTGTCTACAGTATACAGATAGGTAGAGAAGGTATTGCATTCTACCCAAAAATCTGACACCAAGATTTCATCAGAGATGTGTTTTGCAAACCCCTGAATAAAAAATAATCTTAGAAAATAAAAAACAAAATGTGTTGAGATATTTTCATGACAAATGAAATGTACATCTTCATTTTTCTGAAAATATCTCTGAAGACCTCTTGATCATGGAGGACTTCTACATAACTGGTAAACTGTAATCTTGCTGTAAAAAATATAGATGTTGTTAAAGCACACAATTTACGTGAAACATGTTTTCCAAATAGCATGCAGCAAACTGAGGGCTCGAGGCATGCAGGAAATGGTTGTGCCATCATGCACATTTCCCTTGTCACACAAATCTGCCATGCAAATTTCAAGTACAAAGACTTGATCAGCTTAAATATCCACATTAACCTTTGTTAAATTATTTTGTCTCCTTTATGTATACATGATTATGTCAAACTCCAAAAAGTTCTGAAAAATAAAGGGTATTTGAGGTCATCTCTTATTCAGATAATAAGTTTAATTGTTATGTTTTCTAAGACATAACTAACCTTGCACATTTCTTGCCCTGTGCTGGAAGGCGGTGAAGTGCCATGGACTAGAGGTGGTGGAGGTCGCCGCTTGGGCGACACTTGGCGTGAAGAAGGTGGCGTTTCTCCCTCTACTTCTCGCTCTGTAGCTTGTGTTGGTTGTGCTTGCTGGGCTAGAGTACGAAGTGCTGCAGCAAAAGAACGACCTCCACTACCTGACGGAGGCTGAGTCGGTGGAACACCCACTCCCGGTCCAGGACCAGGTACAGTATGTCCACCTGGAAGAGTTGGTGCTCCAGAGCGATGATGCTTCGCTTGAGAAGCAACAGATGGCAACAGATGTCCTGCAGGAGCCTTGCTTCCTGGCGGCATTCCTGCAACAACATGCTAACATTTATCTTCCATACAGGAGTTAATCACTCACATTCTTTCGAATCTTATGTGTCTAAAAAAAAAATCAAATTTGTTTATATCTGACAGTTTACTTCAATTGTTTTGAGAGTAGATTAGCATTAAATTTGTTTGATTTGTGCTCACCCAAAACATTAACTTGCTAACAACATTTCTGGGTTATGACCAGCTGAGAAATTAGGCGAAGCCCCATCTAAGGCAACAATTTTACTGGCACAGTGAATCAAGAGAGATCTTTTTATCATACTGATTAATTTGATGAAAGATGCCCAAGAACTGTTGTTATCGTAGAAAATATTGCTGTTGTTTGAGCGATGCTTGAAGAAGATTAACGAATATCTTATGAATTTATTTTAACTATATTGGGAATTGATTTAAATCAAATCCAAAACATTTTACATCAACAATTAGGTGTAAGAAAACTTTGCAGTTATGGATTACATATAAAATTACTCCAATTGAAAACAAAATGCACTCATATCCATTTATTGCAATGGTATTAAAAGGGCAGATCAACAAGTAATGCACAATAATTTTTGAATTTGTAATGTTGCAATTTCACACAGATATAGTTTGAAGTGTTCACCACAGAGGGTATTTTTTGTTTCATGTGCAGCTCTAGCGAGAGAAGTGTGAACTACACAACAGATGGCGTGCATGCTACTGTCATCCAGGTGTGGTTTGATATTTGTAGGCTAAAGGGCATAAACCGAGTGAAATTCACAGGGACACATTTGGTGTGTTTGGAGATGATTGTATGGACCATAGCAATGTCTCCAGGAGGTGTGTATTCTTCCAAGAAGGCATGTGAACCTTATGGATTTGTCAAACTCTAGTAACAGCTGCAACTCCGCAGAATGTCAGGGGCATTGTGGCAGCAATTTTGAGCAACTGGCGCATGCAACTGCGAACCTTATTGCAACAGTTCCAATGGCGCAGTGTACAATATTGTTCATGCATGTTGAAATTTAGTGCTCGCTGGGTGCCTAAGAACCTGACAGACAACCACAAGGGCCAGTGAATGATCACTTAACGCAGATACTGCAGAAGGGCGTGGCTTTCTGAAAGGAATCATCCCTGGTGATGAGTCGTGGGCATACTACTACATGCAGGCAAGTATGGAGTGCAAACATGCGGTTCCCCAGTAAAGACTCAGCCTGCTAGCAAAGTGCTTGAGACAGTGTTCTGGTGTTTTATTGCTGGACATACCACTACAAATATGGAGTGGCAACATGCTGGTTCCCCAATAAAGACTCAACCTGCTAGCAAAGTGACAGTGTTCTGGTGTTTTATTGCTGGACATACCACTACAAGTATGGAGAGGAAACATGTTGGTTCCCCAGTAAAGACTCAACTTGCTAGCAAAGTGACAGTGTTCTGGTGTTTTATTGCTGGACATACCACTACAAGTATGGAGTGGCAACATGCGGTTCCCCAGTAAAGACTCAACTTGCTAGCAAAGTGACAGTGTTCTGGTGTTTTATTGCTGGACATATTACTACAAGTATGGAGTGGAAACATGCTGGTTCCCCAGTAAAGACTCAACTTGCTAGCAAAGTGACAGTGTTCTGGTGTTTTATTGGTGGACATACCACTACAAGTATGGAGTGGAAACATGCTGGTTCCCCAATAAAGACTCAACCTGCTAGCAAAGTGACAGTGTTCTGGTGTTTTATTGGTGGACATACCATTACAAGTATGGAGCGGAAACATGCTGGTTCCCCAATAAAGACTCAACCTGCTAGCAAAGTGACTGTGTTCTGGTGTTTTATTGCTGGACATACCATTACAAGTATGGAGCGGAAACATGCTGGTTCCCCAGTAAAGACTCAACCTGCTAGCAAAGTGCTTGAGACAGTGTTCTGGGATATGCTTGTGGTGGACTTTGTGAATGCTGCAGGCAACATTAAAACTTTGGTGAAGTTGCATTGTGCCCTTCGTGACAAATGCCACAACATTAATGTTGACAATGTCAAACTTCTTTATGACAATGCTCGCCCCCATGTTGCTGCTGTGGTTGGGAGGTGCTACAGCATCCACCAAACAGTTCGGACCTTGCACCATCAGACTTTTATCTGTTTAGTTCCATGAAGAAATTCCTGGCAGTCCACAGATGGCTATACTCCAGGGAGACAGATTTCAAGAACAGGGCATATTGAAATTGGTATCATGATGGGACAAATGAGTTGAGAAAGTTTGTGATTATCTCGAAAAACACAAAAAAGGTAAGTTCATTTGTGATTTTTTTTTTTTTAAACTATTAAACCTTTCTGTAAAAAAATTATTATTCAGTACTTTTTTATGTGCCCTCACATATTTATATTATGTGATATTGTTAAATAATTTACAAATATACAAAGTTAAAAGTGTACAAAATCAAAATATCTACAAGATATATAAAATTAAAGCATGTCAATTAAAGACAATGTTGATATGAATTACACTCTTACACATTTATTATTATTATTATTATTATTTACAATTAACTTCCATATTTATATTTATCACTAGTTTTATTGATCAAGTATTCCCCTACTGAACAGTAACATTTTTGTTACAAGTATATCTTCAGGCTATTTTAAAATTTTTCGAGGGAGGTAATGCGATTTATTCCGGTAGGAAATTATTATAAATAGGCATACCATAGTATTTGAAACTATGTTCTACATTTTTTACGATAAACGACATGCAGGTGTGTAATGGCCTTGTATTTTTCAGTTTTTACTGAATTTATCTAAATCAGTTTGCACCTATACAATGGGAATATATCCTGAAAACAAGAATCAACCATCACAATGGGCCTTTAAGACTTCAAAAGTCAGACAAATTCACAGCACTGATAAGATGGTTGTTATAGCATTAGACATACCAGCAATGCTCAAATGCTTTTTAAAATGTTCATGAGAAATGCCCAAAAGGAAACAGCGTCGCATACAGCAAAACAAAAAAACCAAGCCTATGGATGCTAAGGTCAGCACCAACATACAGCACCTTGTGATTTCTTTTTTGTTTCCAAAGCAGCATTTTTTCGACATTAGATGAAGCAATGGAACATGCATTGAAAGAATTAGTAATCGTATTTGACCTGGTACTTAAGCAATCCAACACAAATCTGGTTTCTGAAGTGCGAGCATGGCAACCAATACAGCACTTAGACAATTGCAACACCATAGGAATGGAAAAGGATAGTAACGAAGAGGAAGTTAGGAGGAGATGGTGAATATCAGAAGAAGAGTGGAGAACATGGAACACAGGAGAAGAAGGTACAACTTGGTAATTTTTGAGCTAAAAGAAAGAACTGGAAGACACATAAGAAGGGACTACATGATCTTTTGAGTAAAGGACTGGAGATGGAAGTGAATAATTATGAAATTATTGAAGCTTTTAGATTTGAGAAAAGGAATAACACATAAGTGGGCAAATGGCTTTTGACAAAGAAACTCTGAATTTCAGCAAAAGAGAGCTAATGAGGAAATAAGAGAAAAAAGAAGGGTGGCAAAGCAGTAGGACCACATGTCAGGAGGCAGCAAGTGCAGCAGGAAAGGAAAAAGTGATGAGACCAAAAGAAGACTTAAGTAGGAGTAAAAGAGCAGAATTCAGATATGAGCAAACTTGTAGGATATGCTGCTTACCCAATGCTACACTTTCTTCAAGAAATTTAGTGTCTAATGTTTACTGGGCTTTTTGTTGTAGCTTAACGTCCTTTAACCTGGTTGTCATTTTGGATGATGATTGAAATCAGTGAAATATCTTGGTGTCCATGGAGCTTAAAGTTACTCCACATTCATCTTCTCAGGATAACGGAAAACCTGGGAACAAAACCCTTCTCTGGGCAACTCACCCTAAGCGAGATTCGAATGTGAGGCAGATACACTACCCAGGCAGGGTTCTTTAGTATTGGTTTCAAATAATTAACTATTGCCATGGTCACCCATTATACCAGACAGACTCTTGCAGCACAAGCTACATTCACACTACTTCATTTGCAATAATATTTTTCATGGGCCTGCATTAGTGGAAGGTAAATATCAACTTATATTTATTTGGTATAATAAAATGTTTAAAAGATTTAAGACACTATAAAATGTGTTTCAGGGAAACTTGTCTTTAAATTTGATAATGATTGTCAATTAAAATCCTAAAGCTGAATGTGTCTTGGACCATTTGCCTGATGCACCACAATTATTTATGGATTAAGTGATGAACCCAGCCACTTATACACAAAATCTTATTTTTTGGCCACACTCTAAAATGGCAATAAAATGCAGCAAATTGCAACAACAATATAACGTGATGGAAGCCATGTGCATGTTTCAGTTCCTCTCAGGACTTCAATATGTACTTTTTAATCAGTGTAAAAACTTTCAACCAGTTTACATCACTTTTCCTGACATTCAGCAGTTTTTACTTTTTCTATCTGTATATAATGCACATAGTAGGTCTTGTATTCCACCAAAAAATTAGACAGATATTTTTCACAAATACAGGTTTTGAGGACTCCTGAATCCATAAAAGCTTTTTTAGAAAAAAGGTAGGGGTGTGTGTGTGCGCGTGTGTATGTGTGTGAGAGAGAGAGAGAGAGAGAGAGAGAGAGAGAGAGAGAGAGAGAGAGAGAGAGAGAGAGGAGAGAGAGAGAAAAGCACAACTCAAAAATGAAAAGTTGGTTAAATACTAAGTATGTAAGTTCAGTATCTTCCAAGAGGGTAACATGAAGATTTTCAGGAAAATTCCCTCTTCCCCAAACTACTGTTTGCATGAAGATATTTTCATGACAAACTAAATGTTTATCTTGTATTTTCCGAGAGTAGCCTCTGAAGACCTCTTCATTCTGAATGACATTGTGTATCTTGTAAAGCTTTACAGATAAACAAAAAGTTACTACACAAAAAACTTAGATCTGTGTTTAGCATAAGTTTATGCTAAATCTCTTGAGCTAACCATTTCTGTTATTGGTTTAAATTTTTAATACCCACACTTTTCTCAAAAGTGAAGTCTTAATTTGTTTTTTCTTTTATGTTCCTCCAATTGGAAGTTGTAATTCATTTTTCTTCTTTTCGCTTCTAATCATGAAAAGAGAATGGAATTTCATCATCATCATCATCAGCACCACCACATAGCGATCTGCTGTTTAGGGATTTGATTATCATTTTAGCCTAATGTATTCCCTTATTTTCTTTCTACTGACAAAGAAGCAAGAAAGAAGATTATTTCTGTTAATGTTTATTTTGACATGCATGGAGTAAATACAAGAATAAGTCTTTCTATGAATAATTTGTTGATGGATAGGTAGAGAAAATCATATGAATGGAACACGCAGATAATTTTATGTAGAAAATCTTTTGAAATTTTGTTCCCAGCAGATAAAGAACTTGCTTGTCTAGTGCTGTATTAATGACAAGCTCATGTTACATTATATGGTGTACATAATAATTTAAACAGACCCAAGCAGAAACATCTGCTGCTACCAGATCTGCAGAGAGAGCAGCTATCTGAGAATTTGTTGCTATTTCCATAAAACATGAAGACAATAACTCTAAATCTATTATGGTATATGCAGTACACTCAACTGGAAAATTTAACTATTGGCACTAACTTTCTTGTTCTTTACCTTTTGATCATTTTCTTCTTACTTTGCCCAGATCACTGTTTTTCCTCAATTTTACATATATAAGCTTCTTACTTTTTAATTTCTTTCCCACATACAATGTAAGAATAGGTAGACAATGACAAAGATTTTACCAATTCAAAACCATAAATAACAGGTATCTTGAAACTGGTTTGTCACAAAAAAAGTTATTTAATATAAATTGCCTGTTTTAAAGAGATCTACTTTTTTTTTTGGTGAAGTGCAGTTTTGTTTCTCTCTCCAACATTTACAGTTATACAAGGTTACACAAAATTCCTTCAAACTGAAATGGATAACATCTGCTATTCCCAAATAATTCAAAATATACATTTTATTTTTCATGTATGTTTAATAAATGCTATTTTAATCACAATCATCAAAGCTATTTTTGAAAAAATCAAACATTCATAAAATGTTCCATATAAAGGGTAGGTTTGCTAGGATTTTCTTGAAAATGGTTATCTTTGCATCTTTGGAAGATACCTAACTTAACTTATCAACTTCATTGTTGAGTTATGCTGTTCTCTCCATCCATTGTTTGTTAACAATGGTGTCAGTTACCAGAATACAATTCATACCAGCCTTTAATTAAAAAATTATTTTGCACAATCAAAATACTGCAGATTAGACTAAATAATTGTAAAAAAACATATTTTTAATAAACAGGTGATATTAGTGCCACTGGTGTATCAGAATTTCATCCAACGAGAGATCTACATGCCACTAAATCTACTGACATTATACTGCTGCACACCATTGATCTGGACCAGTTTTGAACCAGTGACCTTAGAATCACAAGGCCAACACCTAACCAAATGAGCCACCCACAGACAATAGAGCCCAGTACGTACATCATTTGAAAAATGAAAATTTTGGATAATAAAGTGCAAAGTTTAAGTACACATGACACAAGCTTCCATATTCTGACTATGCCTTGCACGTGTGTGAGCAACTTGCTTCCAAAGTCAAAGCTCATTGTTGCCGTGAATTGTTACTCGCCATACTTCTTGAAGTTTCTTGCTAGGTCATCAGCAGACAGAGTGCAGTAGTAGTCACTGCTGTTGCTACGGCAACTGTCGAAAGCTTCCAATAAAGACGGACATTAACTTGAATACAGATTCTGAATGTAATCAGCTGGAAGAAATAAAGAGCAGTTTTGTTACATTGGTGTAAGGGGCAGGAGTTATGGCCAAGCAGATGAAGTAAACAAAATGGAACAGATGGACGCGAAGAGAGACCATGAAACAACATGATACCCTGGGGAGATGGAAGTGCAAGAGAAGTGAGCAATGATAGCATGTGTCACATCTGCACACACTAAACTACCCAAGCAGAAGAGAAAGCCACACAACTGATAGTAAGCCTCAGGGAGACAATGTAAGAGTTCGCCATGCCAATTGAACAGCAGGTGAACAAAGCCCTGGAGAACCAGTCACCTAGTCACGTACTCCTTTGTAGACAGAGTACATGATGCTGAGCCTGGCAAGACAATCCCTGAGGTGGCCAAGACAACAGCTGCGCCGACCTCGAAGACGAGGAATATTTGAGACAACCCAGAGATAAGACCTTTCAGCAATGTGTGGCCAATCAGGACAAAGCTGACCAGCAGGAAGTCACAGACATCATCTTGAGTGAAGCTACATGTATTGGGTAGAAGAGTGGACGACAGCGAAGTACAAGACACTAGTAGACACAGGTGCAGCCGTGACTAATCAGATCTGACAAGTCAAACAGCTTGCTGACATCAACACTCAGCCAGCCCTACCAACTAATGATGGTGTCAGGCTCTGCTGGAGTTGACATTGGGATGGAGCACTATGAGTCTGAGCACGACCGAGGATGTGATACTGGAACTGGATGACCTCCGGAGCTACGAGGCGACTGTTGACGCCGGCCGGAGGCTTTTGCGACTCGGCCGAGATGAGGTGTTGCTCCGGACCCCATATAAATATCCGGGGATCCGCAGGGTGATTCTGAAGGACGATGGTTGTGCCCGCGAGAAGCGAGGTGATGGTGAAACGCGCACCTGGAGGGTCAGCGGTCGTCAAGTAACTTTGTATTGGACCGGAAAACACCAATAAACGAATTAATTGTTGCCTTGTGGGGAAGAAATGCCTATGAGGCTGCTAAACCCACTGGACACGGACTAGGCCGGGACGGAGTTAGGGAATTGCGAGCCAGTAGCGAGTGTATCCGCTTGTGACGGATTCAACCAGCCAGCACCTTCACAAAACCTGCTGAAGAGGACGGCCGACCATCTGACCACTTTACAACTTAGCCGATATCACTCTGTCTTTAGCGAAGGGAACGGCGATTATGGCCGAGAGCACCATAACATCGACATGGAGGACACAAGCTTGAGGGAAATCAATTAGCAGTCCGAGAGCCCTTGGTGCTCCCTTGTAGCTTCGAGCTACGTATGGACTGCAGGAAGCTGAATGCCGCCAACAGAAAGGACTGTTTGCCGGATTGACGACACCCTCGACACACTTGCAAGTGCCCAGTGGTACTCGACTTTGGACTTGAAATTGGGATACTAGTAAGTGGCCTTAGATCCCAGAGACAAAGAGAAGATAGCATTCTTGACTGGCCAAGAGCCAGTTAAGTTGCATCTTTGGCTTCCGCAATGCGCCAGTCGCCTTCCAGCGCCTCATGGAAACAGTAATGAGAAGATTTCACTGCTATATTATCTGGATGACATCGTCGTCGAAGGCCACAACTTCGAAGGCAGGCAGCTAACCTGAAGTTGAACGCAAAGAAGTGCAAACTCTACTTTAAGGAGGTGAACTACTTGGGCCATATTGTCTTGCCATCATGGACCCGGAGATGGCTCCAGTCCTGAGAGATTGGCCTCACCAGTAAGACAAACGAGAGCTGTTAAGTATCCTGGGCCTATACAGCTACTGCCGCGGTTCGCCAGAGGTTTCTCCAACATCACGAAACTCCTCACTCGTGTGACTGAGGGCATAGACATTACATGTGGTCAAAAGAGGCAGACCGCGCATTCCAGGCTCTCAAGTCATCACTCTGCAGTGCGCATATTTTAGGATTTCCAAAATAAGGTGGCGACTTTATTGTGGAAACAGATGCCTGCGACACCGGTATTGGCGGCATTCTATCTCAGGCCGAAGATGGTCAGGCGCGGATAATGGCCTACTACAGCAAGACGCTCTCCAAAGCAGAAGAGTACATTACCCGGCGAAAGCTCCTAGCAGTAGAATAGGCTCTGGAACACTTTCACAAACAACATGTACAGAGAGCCTTTCCACCCTCACCTGGTTGTTGAACTTCCGCAACCTAAAAGGTCAAACATCTCACTGGGTCCAGAGGCACCAAGAGTACATCATCACATCAGTACATAAGAATGGAAGTAGCCACTCTAATGCGGATGCTATGTCACGACGACCCTGTCCAGGGAAGTGCGGCTACTATACCAAGGTTGAAAAAGAGCGTGCCGCAGCTGCTCGTGCCATTTCGGTGGTGCCTGCAGCTGGATGGGATAGCGCAGTTCTGAGGAGGGAACAGCTGGCGGACACGGACTTCGGCTACTCCAGAGAGAAGTGGAGGCAGGTTA
Source organism: Hymenopus coronatus (assembly GCA_030762935.1). NCBI lineage: Eukaryota > Metazoa > Arthropoda > Insecta > Mantodea > Hymenopodidae > Hymenopus > Hymenopus coronatus. The sequence goes on from CM060889.1 coordinate 62,304,293, forward strand.
GACCGAGCTAGTTGGTCATCATGAATTACCTCACCAGATCGCCGGATGTGTGCGCCATTCCTATTGCAAACTGCCTGGTGGAACTGTTTTGTTGCTGTGGAGTACCGCTGTAGCTACACTTCGATTAGAGCACCAACTTTTTAGTCGAATATGTTGAAACATTAGGATGACTTCGAGTACTCAAGACGAACATTAGATGGCATGGTTGAGCGGTACATCAAGAGCAACATTTGTAGAAGGTTTTGCCAATCACCAGGGAGACTGGGATGTGCTTGCTCGCCTGCCGCTCTTCAACCCACGACACCAGCAAGTTTGGTCTTAGGCAGGGAGCTGCGTCTATCACGCGAAGTGATGTCTGGAAGTTCTTCTGGGGGCAGAACAGCCAGCAGTCAAAAACGTGGAGAATCTCGTAGACCAGCATGATATGGCTCGTCTACACATCCAGGTAGCGAGGGACTGGATGAAGACCCGTTACGATCGGACGGCCAACAGCCGAGGTTTCCAGCAGGATGATATGGTGAGGCTGTATCGCCCAACCCAAGCTTCAACTATGGCAAGGGCCGTATCTTGTGGTCAAGAATATAAATTGTGTCTGCAGCATCCAGAGGCTGCCCCTAGGGAATAGACTGGTAGTTAAAGGCGGTCAACACCCGTGCCTCTCTCGTTCGTTACTCGTAAGTCACGCCACTTTCGAGTATGCAACGGGAATCTCTTGTACCTATCGAGGACTAGTGTTCACGAGCGAAGAGAATCAAGTATTCTTGTAACAGGCGAAGAAGGTTGATGTAAGACTCGTAGTATAAACTGGTTACGTAATAACCTACACTTACCCCATTGTAAACCAGGATGTTCAAAGTACTTTTATGTTTCAAGCCGTTTAGGTGTTAATCTTATTCAGACCAAAATGGGACATTAAGACATAAAACCGCCAAACTTCAATCGTTTTCAACCTCAATAGAAAATGTATCAATTTTTATCTTGATATAGAAGTTGCGTGTATTACGTATGCGACAATGACATCTTGGGATGTTCAAAGATCTGTTTCTACCTTTAGGAATATATTACAAAAACAACAGGAAATTTGGCTGATTGTGTACAGCAATAGTGCTAAAATGTGAACTTTCTTTTATGCGAGTGCTATATATTAAAAATAAATGCTGCATTTTTTTAGTATACTGTGTAATATTAATAGCACTCTTCCGTGAAGTAAAATAGTTCTATTTTTACTTTCTCTACACATACCATATACATAATGAATAGAGAAGGTACGGCATTCCACCCAAAAATCCGATGCTGAGATTTCAACGGAAATAGAGTTTTAGACTCCCCTGTCTCCATAAAAAACATTTTCAGAAAAAGGTTCGCGCATGCGTGTGTGCCCGTGAACACGATAACTCAAAAACGAGAAGTCGGTAAAGTACCAAACTTGATATTTAAGTTTAGTATCTTCCAGGGATGCGACACGAAGATTTTGAAAAAAACTCCCCAATCCCAAACTATCCTTTAGATGGAAACGTTTTCGAAAGCTTTGATTTTCTCAAAAATGGCTAACGATTTTGATATTAAAGATGTTTATATGGTAAATAAAATGTAATCTTGAATTTTCTGGGAACAACCTCTAAAGACCTCTTTATTCTGAATAAATATTGCTGAATTGTTGTAACTGGTAAACCGTAAGAGATAGACAAAAACTTACTACACAAAAATGTAGGTTAAAACGCACAATTTATGTTTTTTTTTTTTTTTTTTTTCGTGGAATAGATCATTTCTGGTATATTCATTGTTATTTGTTTGATTGGTGCAAATCACAAAAACTATGCTTGGTTGAGCGAACGAACCATTTTAGCAGAAACTAATAAGAATGTAGATGATTTGAATATAAAAATTCAGGGTAAAGATGATGGACAAATGCATTCATTTAATTCAATCAATTCCATTACCAATCTAAATGAAGACGTCAATTATCTAACTGAATTCCTAAATTCCTTGGATTTGCTAGGATTGCCGCCACACAATTTACAGCTCAAGGCTCACTCGGTGATAATTATGCAATGTAATCTCAATCAGCCGAAATTATGGAGCGCAACAAAACTACTCACTTAAAAAAAATTATGAAAATTTTGATTTAAGCTACTAAAACATAGGAAAGTTCAAATGCAAGGATATACTTATTCCAAGAATACCACTAATGTCAACCGACTTTCCTTTTGAATTTAAACGTGTTCAGTTTCCGGCGCGCCTTCATTCGCAATGACAATAAATCCCAAGGTCAATCGTTAGAAGTGTGTGGAATATATCTTGAATTGTGTTTCTCACATGTTGCACATTGTGTGCTCGAGAGTCGGCAAACCATCGGCGCTATTTTTTTTTTTATCTCCGGAAGGAAAATTGTACATTATAAGGCATTAAAATAAAGTATTGCAGGGTCGCACTGTAAACGGAAGATTTTGTCTGAATTTTTTTTCATTAGGTGCACCACCCGTGCGCAGCTAGTTATTTTATAAAAAGCGCTCGTCAACTTCCTTAAACAGGCAAGAAAATCGTTTAAACCGCCCCTCCCACCAAAGCTAGGAAATTGTTTAAAAACCTAAAGAGGCTAGAAGAAGATAAAATGTTAAAACCCGAGCTCTAGTAATGACACAACATGACATTGTTTGACTGTACATATGTCCCAGAGGCGTTCACAGTAAACAATTTGAAACAGCGATGTGAACCTTTAATGACATACATACACAGGGTTACTACAAAAGAAATAGACAACTTCAACTGCCTGTAAAACAAAAACTATTAGAGATAGCAACCTAATTATTTTGGACGTATGTTGAGAAACTCTCAAAGTTTCGTTTGTTACTATTGGTAACGCTGTAGTGTTTTGTTTGTTGTTGCAGAAGCTGAAAAGGCGGAAAATCCTGTGGAAAAGGCATATTGCGTATTGGAATTTGCTAGAACGCAATCAGCAACTGTTGTCCAACGACATTTTAGAACCCGTTACCACAAAAATGAAATGATGCGCTCACAAAAACCAGCATCGTCTTCATCTTGTCGTAACATGTCGATGCAAAAGTCACGCCGTATGACCTTATCTTCTTCACTCAGAAACTGCAACATCTGTAATCTGTAAGGCATCATGTGCAGTCACTTCCGCAAGATTTTCCATACAGTTTGCTGTGGAATTTGTAATTGCATGCTTGCCCTAGATGTCGATTTCTGTGGGCTTCTTATGTAGGCAGAACGAACACGTTCAACGTTTTCTTCCGAAACTCTTGGTCTTCCCGAGCTTTTCGCTTTGCACAAACATCTCGTTGTCTCGAATTTTCTATACCAGTCGTAGATTGACTGTCTAGTCGGTGGCCTTTTGTGGTAACATGTTCTAAAATGTCGTTGGACAACAGTTGCTGATTGCGTTCTGGCAAATTCCAACACGCAACATGCCTTTTCCACAGGATTTTCCGCCATTTCAGCTTCTGCAACAACAAAACACTACAGGGTTACCAATAGTAACAAACGAAACTTTGAGAGTTTCTCAACATACCTCCAAAATAATTAGGTTGCTATCTCTAATAGTTTTTGTTTTACAGGCAGTTGAAGTTGTCTATTTCTTTTGCAGTAACCCTGTACTTTGTGTGCTATGACTATAACTTTACTTATACTCAAATAAACATGTTCAGATTACAACCGAATATAGAATTACTTCTTAAGAGTAATAAAATATATACCCTCACACTTATTTGAAATAACAGTGGAGACCACATACACATCTGCAGATTCTGTGATACCACTTTTCGTTTTTAACCCTTTCCCTCGCGTGGATTATTTAAATATCATCCTTAAACCTAAAATACAGATGATAATTACACCGCAGTCTTGCGAGTAATCGAGAATCTCGTACGCTCGTTGGCCAAGCTCTCTCCTGCTACTCATTGCGAGAGGCGCGCTTAGCGGCAGCGAGAAACGAGCCAGATTGAAAGCTGACTTGACCGGCTCTACATCTGGCCCTCGTGACGGCCAGCCCTGAAGAGGGAGCCTTAGGGCCGTTATCGCCGCACATGTGTGAGCGGCTGGCTTCGAAAGTCACAGCGGATTATTGCCGTGCATTGTTACACCTGCCGAATGGACGTGTGCCGTTGGCAGCTACTTCGCATTGAAGCTTTAATTGTTGCACCAGTGAGTTTGTGACACCTGCAGGTAAAACAGTAAGCCATACTTCTGGAAGTTTCTTGCGTCACAACAAGGAGAGAGCGAGAGATAGTTCCAACTGGAAATGCACAGCGGGCAGCAAAGGAACCTATATGACAAAGATATTATAGCTTCTGTAACAACAGTAAATGATACTTATGGCTAAGAAGCTCAGCAACTTACATTATTTATTTTCTATAATGCAATTTCAAAATAAAACCTTGGGAATAAGCTATTTAAACAGGAACATATAAAGTAAACCATTTGACCATTTTAAGCGTTGCATAGTTGAAACAATAAAAATTTCGCCGAAGTGAGAAAGCTAACAATTGGATGCAGCAGACTGAGTGACGTAAGACAACAAAGCAGCTGTGGCATCACATAGCAAGATACATGTTGAAGACATTTGTCTCTGTCAGTGCTTCACGTTGTGACTCATCTAATCACCACGAGTAGTAGCAGTAATAGTAGCTGATATTAGTCACGGCTAGCTTATAACCTGGGCTTGCTACAGACTAACAAGGTTGCTATATTACCCAGAACTTAAATTAGAAATGGCATAGCTGCAGAATGTGTTATGAGCACGATGTTGCACATTTTTAAACGCAAAATGCTACAACATTGCAGTCTTTAGCTTCTCTATGTTCTGAACAAGGTTCTATTTATGAGCCTAACTATAACTTCATCAGATTTGTTAAATACTAAATGTGCATGCTGCTAAACAGCTCACATGCTCTATTATAACATGGCAATATGTTTTCGTAAACTTCCACGAACAATGTTAAGACTATCTTGGTCCAATACTTGCGGCTAAATTTTGCCCTTCTTATGACGAAGCTTTCTCAGATGACTGCGTCTTGTCCAGCTGACGTTCCTTAGACACCGAACAAGACGGAGTTATTAAAGCGTGAGCCAGAAACGAGTGGATCCCAACAGTCGCAGGACCAAGAGTTGCTGAAGACAGCGGCCGACCATCTGACCGCGATTACAGTAGCACAGATTAAGTACTTCGACATCGACACCGGAGACGCCCGTTCTATCCGGCAATCACCAAGCGTGTTCCCCATGGACATGCCCTAAGTGCTCCCTTGCAGCTTTGATGAAGAACGGCGAGCCACGCTTCTGCGTGGTCTACAGGAAGCTAATTGCCGTCACCAGAAAGAAATGTTTCCCCTTATCCCCGATTGACGATACCCAGGACACACTTGCTGGAGGCCAGTGGTTCTAGACTTTGGACTTGAAATCGGGATACTAGATCCTAGAGAAAAGGAGAAGACTGCACTCTCGACTAGCCAAGGGCTTTGACCTTTGGCCTTTGCAATGCGCCAGCCACCTTTCAGTGCCTCACAGAGGCTGACCTATGAAGCTTGCTTGCTCTATTTGGATACCATCGTCGTGGACAGCAACTTCGAAGAACATAAAGAACCTAAAAGGCGGCAGGCATCTAAATTGAAACTGAACGCGATCAAGTGCCAACTCTTCTGCAAGGAAGTGAACTGCACGGGCTACATAGTCACACCAGCTGGTGTGGCCATGGACCCGGAGAAGGCTCGGGCGATGATAAATTGGCCTCGCCCGAAAGGCAAGCGAGAGCTGCGAAACTTTCTGGGCCTATGCAGCTACTACCGGTTCGTCAGAGGTGCAGTGCTGCTATTTTAGGATTTCCACAATCTGGGAGCGGTTTTATTGTAGAGACCGTTGCCAGCATCACCATTAGCGGCGCTCTATCACAGGTCATGGATGACTAGGGGGCGGGTAATAGCCTACTATAGCAAGACGCTCTCCAAAGCAGGAAAGAGGTACTTTGATACTCGACGAGGGCTCCTGGCAATAGTAAAGACGCTGGAGAACTTTCACAAGCACTCGTATAGTTAGCCATTACACCTGAGGACTAGCCAACTCCCCCCTCTCCTGAATGTTAAATTTCAAGAACCTGGAGCGACAGAAAACCCGTTGGGCCCGGAGAAAGTTGCAAGAGTATAACTTTATATTAGAACATCGGAGAGGAAGGAGCCACTTCAATGTGAATGTTTGCCCAGATGACACTGTCCAAAGAATTGCGCGCAAAGTACCAAGGTTGAAAAGAAAGAGCAGCGGTACCTGCAGCTATATGGGATAGATTCGTGGGGGAAGTGACGGCAGGAACTAGATGAGCAAGGAGTACTCTGTACTAGACCTACTGGGCCCAATGGGACTCATGACCAAGAACGGGTACTCTTCAGAGCATGGGAGTCATCTGATGGGAGGACAGAGAGCAGCTGATCCTCCCACGGAACTCCTGGAGAACTTCGGGAGGGCATTTTAGGACCCGACGGTACTACGGGCAGACGCTGAGAGGTGGTGCATATGTGGCAAGTCAAGGCCGGGGTCGCATGCAGCAGTATAACGTGGGAGCACCATAGCCACGTAGCAGGGCCATTCCCTCTTTCAAACAGGGGGCAACAAGCATAATTTGGTCACCACGTGGCATCCCTAACCAGGAGGCCAAGACCATCGCGAACTGCTTTGCCGCTGAAGCTCCACAGTGAGGGAAACACTGGGGCGACTCACACAACACCTCTTCATCCAGCCACACGGCGCGGTTTAGCGTCAGGGGACCTCAAAACATATCGGCATAAATTTTGTTGGTGGAAAACAATACTTTCCCTATTTTTTCGTCCTTCATGGTTTTTACATTTTTAAGGCATAAAAATCTTTAGTATAGTATCTAAAGATGTTGCACGTGACGCATAAAAGAACCGCAGTCCTGATAAAGAAGCAGTCTCACGTCCAATATTGCTGAGAACTGCAGCAGTTAAACAGGGTCCATAAATAAAACACTTTTTCCACTACTTAATCACAATAGAACGAATGATTAAATTCACTTGATTCATCAAATTACTTTAGATTTAAGATCCACATTTAAAGTTTCATACTTGTTTTTAGAACTAAACGTTACATTTGTAAATTAAATATTCAGGCACTAATGACCTTAGCATCTGTGCATCCTAAAACCCTATTAATCAAAAGACTATGACTATTAGATATTAATTTCAATACTAAATTCTTTATCATTCTAAATTTTTATAAATCACGAGTAATTAAAAAGTGGAAAAAAAATTCAACTGAACTTGGTAAACATTCAACAAAACTATTAATATCAAAATTGAGTGGGAGTATCATGCAACTATCAGAAAACAAGATATAATGGGTAAATTTGCTATTTACCATATATGCTGTCCAGTAATGATAACAAGGTTCTGAATATACTCAGGCTTTTATATCAACGGGTCAATAATGTCAAGAGACTAATAACTCAGAAAAATTAAGGTTACATTAGTCACTACTGTTAACAGTAGAACAATTCCTAATTTTAAAAATACCATTGCAAGAAAGTTATTCCTTTGTATCATTATTCTTACTTTTATACACTTGCTTCTTCAATTTTCATTTTTGCTTTGAATGAAAAAATCTGAAGCATTCCATTATTTATAACCCCGGAACTAAAGATAATGTTAAAGTACCCTGAAACCGGTCTTCCCAAATGAAGGTAAAGTTGGAGCAAAATGTGTAAAAAAAGGTGACTCAATTCATTTAAAAAAATTTGATGTAATCCATTTGCATGACTTTTTCTGCATATTAGTAACAAATTAATGTTAAACAATTATTCTTCTAAAATAAGAACTGAAGCTTTCCTGGTGACGTGTTAATTCAAAATCTTCTCGGGCTTCTAGCCAGGTAAAAACTTGGCTTGACACCAACGTTTTGAAGAAGTGCATCTTCCTCGTCTTCAGGGTGAACCTTAATACCTAATCCTCTACCTGTGGTCTTCCAAGACTTATTTTCTAGCAGGTGCGTTCTCAAACACAAAACATTAGCCGAATAACTGCTATAAATAGTTTTCTACGAAGTCCGTGCCCATGTCTCAGTCATCTTAAATACCAGGCCATAATATCACGCGAACCAATCAGATGTTAGCTTCATCCCAGCTCTTATAAATACCAGTCTCCGCAAGCTCAAACCATCAGTTCACCCTGAAGACGAGGAAGATGCACTTCTTCGAAACGTTGGTGTCAAGCCAAGTTTTTACCCGGCTAGAAGCCCGAGAAGATTTTGAATTATTCTTCTGTCTACTTCATGATAATCAACATGAACATTAACAGAAATTGTCTTATTACATGCTTCCTTATAAGTAGAAGGGAAATAAGGGAATACACTAGGATAAACCAACAGTCAAATGTTTTAAAAAATGTGGTTGCTATGGAATTGATATCTTTTCTTTGCATGGGCAGAACTTGAAAATTTTTTTGTGTAGTAAGTTTTTGTCTATCTCTTATGGTTTACTACTTATGTAAAATTCAGCAAATTCATCCAGAATAAATAGGTCTTCAGAAGCTATTTAAGAAATATATTTTATTAGTGGTGGAAATGGCTTTAATATGTGGTATTTTAATAAAAATCGTTAGTCATTTTTGAGAAAAACAAAAATTTTGAAAATTTTTTCATTCAAAGGGTAGTTTAGGATGGGGGGATTTTCTTGAAAATCTGTGTATCGTATCCTTGGAAGATACTGAACTTAAATACCAAGTTTGGTATTTAACACTATTTTTGTTTTTGAGTTATGCTGTCCACAGACAAGAGACACACATGGACCTTTTTCTGAAAATGCTTTTTTTTTTTTTTTTTTTTTTTTTTGGGATTCAGGGTGTCCTAAAACGTCTATTTCTGGTGAAATCTCGTATCAAATTTTGAGGTGCAATACAATACCTTCTCTATACACTATGTAGATAGTACATATTTTTAACCCTGCTGTTCTGTTTGGGTCTACATGACCCGATATCACAGCTTGTCTCATTATATATTTCTCATTTAATCAGGCACTTTTATTATTTAATGACTTTGTCCAATGATATGTCATCATTTTCTGGTTAAAAATTTGTTACAAAATTTTGAGTAGTTTTTTTTTTTTTTAAATAGTGTTTGTTACATTTGTACTGTTCATGTCATTATGACCCGATACATAATTTCTGTAGCACCTGACTATTGTTATACATAGTTGCAGTTACAACAATGTACTTGTTCTTGTTACACAGTTATATTCTGAATTATTTCGAAGGTTGCTTGTCAGTTTGAGTTTAGACACCTTGGCAAGAATATTGAGTGAAGCAGAGTTAGAAGCTCTTGCTAATGCCTCCAATAGTGAGTCCATTTCTCAATTTGAAAATCACACGAGTATTTCTAAAAATAAAACTACTGAATGGAAGTTACAACCACCTCTACAGTGTGGCCGTCACTCTGTTTCAAATGTCATCAAGAAGACACCAGGAATTACCAGGTATGCAACCAATAGAATAACTAACATAAAAGTTCCTTTGTAGCTATATTTCATCAGGCACTTGAAAAGGAAATAATAGAAATTACAAATATAGAGTTTATGGGTGAGCAGTGGGAAAATATTGATAGAAATATTTTTTAAGCCTATTTAGGACTTCTGTTTCTTGCTGTGGTATATCGATCTCATAGGGAGTCAACAAAAAGCCTGTGGGATAAGGAAACTGGGCAGAACATATTTTGGGCAGTAATGTCACTGGAAACTTTCTGTAACGTAACGTGTGTTTTGCAGTTTGATAAGAGGTCTACTAGAGAAGAAAGGTGACTACTTAGTGATAAATTTGATCCTATTCGCAACATTTGGGGAAAATGGGTAGAAGCACTTCCTAAATTATATAATCCTGCAGAAAATGTAACAGTTGATGAACAATTAATGGGATTTAGAGGATGTTGTCCCTTCAAAACCTGCAACACTTGGAATAAAGATGGGTCTCTTCGTGACAGCGATACAGTGTATCTTCTGAAAGCACAAGTATACACAAGGAGCAGCACCAGAAAAAAATCATGGTATGAGAGTAGTGTGTTATCTTACATATGAGCTGAGTGGCCAAAATGTAACTAGTGACAATCTGTGCTTCTGAAACGAAAATTGATGATTGGGAACTGTACGTAAAAACAAGCCGGAACCTCCACAACAAATGAACGGATGGGAGGTACATAGTTCTACGTTTTACTTCACAAATGACACACAGCAGTCAATTACATTGCAAAGAAGAAGAAAAATGTAGTTCTCATGAGTATACTACAAATAAGCAACAGGGACGACAAGAAGCCACTAATGATTTTGGCTTATAATGCTAGTAAAGGAGCAGTAGATACACTAGATCAAGCAGTAAGTACATATGCATGCAAAAGGAAAACAAATCGGTGGCCAATGATTGTTTTCTATAACATTCTTGATGTTTCTGCTTTCACTGTGTATATCTCATGGACTACCATAGACCCTAAATGGAATATGAACAAATTAACAAGAAGATGACTATTTCTAGAAGAACTTGGGAAATCTCTGATAAAGGAACATATCGCATCCAGAAAATATTTTCCAAGGGTAGAAGAATCGTTAAAAATACTGAAGAGAATTCAAGCCCCTGAAAACGTGGTCAAGGTATCAGACTCTGTGCCAGAAAGAAAAATTGTAAAACGTGCACGGTGTAAGTTTTGTCCATCAAAAAATGACAACAAAACAAACATGCTATGTGAAAAGTGTAGTAAACATATTTGTAAAGAACATGTTACTTATTTGTGTCCAGGTTGTTCTTTCTGAGGAATAAAATCTGTCAAATTTGTATTCAGTAATTATTGTAATATAATATTTTTTTCAATAGTTCTATACAATATGAAGTAATTCATGGTTCAAGTTGCTTGTAATAAGTAACAATAATAATAAAAAGTGTAATAATCTGTCTTATTTATGATTTATGACTCATTTTATCTGATTATACAGATTTATAATACTTTAGGTCATATTGACCCGAACAGTAAATTCGAACAGAACAGCAGGGTTAAACTGAGGTTGACATTATGCTAATGAAGTGGTGTGCCACACCCATAATGATCTAAATGATACCCCTGTTTAGTTTACTTTTCTCATGAAACTAACTCACATCAACTGGAACATGCATGCATGTGTTGGAGCTTATTTTAGGCTACATATTTATTATATTAATGTTCTTTATTACATTTACATTATTTTTAATTTAAAAAAATGTGATATGTTCCAATCACATGAATTTCTCCAGCTGCTCCACAATCTTTCCTTACAAAAGATTATGCTTTTACCTATGCCATGCTAATCAAGATAAACTTTGCCAGAATTGTTTTTAGAGCGTGCATTCTTATAAGTAGAAGGTAAATAAGGGAATACACTAGGCTAAAGTGTCAGTCAAATCTTGTAAAAGCTGGCCACTAAGTGAAACAATTGAAATTCAGGTCTCTTTGCTTGCTAAAAGTAAACAAAAGAGAAACAAAAAGCAAGATGTCCCCTGTTTTTGAGTTTTTAAAACTGAAACCACTAACTCGGAATATCTTAAAAATGGTTAACTCTACAAAATAAAAACATATAGCACATAAATTGTGAGTTTTAATGGGCTAAATTTTTTTTTGTGTGGTAGGTTTTTGTCTATTCCTTACCATTTACAAGTTATACAACAATATTCCCAGAAAATTCATTATATACATTTTGTTTGTCGTGACTAATCTTAAACATATGACATTTTAATAAAAATCATTAGAGCCATTTTTTTGAGAAAATCAAAATTTTCAAAAAATGTTCCATGTATCGGGATGGGGGAATTTTCTTCAAAATCTTTGTGTCGTATCCTTGGAAGATAATTAACTTAAATACCAAGTTTTCCTTTTTGAGCGATGCTGCCCATAGACACACACAGACATATTTCTAAAACTGCCAACTTTTTGGGGGATTCAAGGGTCTCAAAACATGCATTTGTGGTGAAATCTTGATATCAAATTCTCTATTGACTAGGCACATTGTAAGTATGGGCTAACTGATCCTCATACTACTCAGGTTATTGTGTGCACTAGGCTATAGATACATGCTACTTTTTATTTTCTCTACACCTACTAGGTACCTAGTGTATAGAGAAGGTATCGTAATGTACCAAAAAATTTGATACTGACATTTTGCGGGAAGTACATGTTTTGAAACTCCCTGAAACCAAAAAAAAAAAAAAAAAAAAAAGCAATTTTAGAAAAATGTTTGTGTGTGTCTATGGGCAGCATAGCTCAAAAACAAAAGTCCTGTTAAAAACCAAACTTGGTATTTAGGTTTGGTATCTTCCAAGGTTGCGACATGAAGATTTTGAAGAAAATCCCCCTTACCCCAAACCACCCTTCACATGAACTTTTTTTTGAAAATTTTGATTTTCTCTAAAAATGGCTAACAATTTTGATTAAAATATTGTATATTTAAGATATTTACCTTGAATTTTCTGGGAATAGCCTCTGAAGACGGCTTTATTCTGAATGGATTTTACAGAATTTTGCAAAACTGCTAAACCGTAAGAGATGGACAAAAACTTACCACACAAAAAATGTAGAGCATGTTAAAACACACAATTTATGTTATATACATTTTTTTTTGTGGAGTTGATGGTTTTTGAGATATTCTTTGTTATTGGTTTCAGCTTTGAAAAACTTATACTTTTCTCATACAGGAATTTGTCAATTGCTGTCCATGCAAACAAAGGAACTTCAGTCACATAGGAAGCAGCTTTTGACTGTCACTTTAACCTATGGTACTCCCTTATTTTGCTTCTACTTACAAGGAAGCAAGTAATAAGACTATTTCTGCTAATTTTTTCTTGATTAGTATGAAGCAAATAGAATAATTTGTTGCAGAGATGTAGAGAGTCATGTGAATGGAACACATCAGATTTTTTTGGAACGATATCTAGAGATTATATAAGAAAATAATGTACAGTAAGAAGCTCAACATTATAGGAAGTGTAATAACCTAAAGCTGCACACCATTTTCTTCCTTTCATGTGGATGTGCTGGACAATTTAAACCTAGATAAAGGCGCAGTGGTAAGACAACTCCATCTGTCTCAGGCATGTGATTTCATTTCACAATCTATCAAAATGTTGCATACATCATCATTTTAAATCTTGTATGACATAAGTGCTCTAGTTGGGGTACACAGTTCTTCACATCAACACAAAAACAAAATTCAACATTAGTCCGACTCAGATCAACCTTCAAATTATGAATCACATTTTGTGCATATTAGTTAAATTTAAATGCCAAGGAAAGCACAAAATGTGTGGGTCTATCAAGATGACAGAGAAATCTAAGCAACAGGCTCTAAACTTTGTGCTGATGGAAAGTTGCCCTCCGTGGTGTAATGGTTACCATGCTAACTTCATGTACCCATGGTCATGGTTTCAAACCTGGCAGAGATATTGATTTTGTTGGGCATGGCTTCCTTCAAAAGGATATGGTCCTGTGCCACAGATTTACGGCATGTAAAAGAGGCCTCTGATCAAAATTAAGAAGTCTTTCGTGTCCAAGTATGGAATGGGACGCTGAGACCCTCAGCTGTTAAAAAGTGTCCACAAATAAAACACCATTAAATCTCAAGAATATGTCCTATTTGCTTTGATCACATAGTAGATATTCTTTCTGAATCATCATGAAAACTGTTAGTGATAGTATTCACCTGTACTTTCAGAACAACTTAATGTCTGAGAAAAAATGATTAAATACCAAGCATCTTTTGTTTAAAATACTTACTCTAAAAGATAATTACTTTATACCACTCAAATGTAAATTCTAAAAAAAAATGTACCAAGTTAGAACCAAAATATTATGAAAAGTGTAATATATATTCTTTGAGTTTACATATTACATTGTTATCAGCATTTAAATGTTTATGTTTCCTTAGTGCCACTGATTTGGCAAAATTATTTTTAATTACTTAAATTCACAGAAATATCAAATGAAAAGTAATGCAACATTTCTTGTCAGAGCTGTAAGAAGAGTTTAAAACTATTTTTGAAGGAAGGCTTCTTTGTTACACTTTAATGAAATAGAATAACTAAAGACTGTATTACTGGTTACAGTTATTTACGATTACTTGGAATATCTATTTGAATGTCACATTCTAACTGCATTATTGCTAGTGCTACAGACTCTTCAACAATACAAAGTTCTTATGCCATTTTCTCTCACTCAAATATTGTGCAAATCAAGCTCTGAATAAACTTCCTTGTCAAATAGGCATATGACAATAGTGATATGTTATCATATGTACTGAATGTGATTCTCCCCCTCTCTTTTCAAATATATTCTAATGCATTCTTTTTAAAAGTTGGGCAAAGGAAGGATGCCTTGCCCATGAAAGCAATATACTCTCATTTATTCATTTAAAAAAATCTATTGTACTCAATTTACACAACCTTCTCTAGCTGTTCCAAAAACAAACTTTTCTTACAACTTTCTTATCTACATCATGCTAATCAAGATAAACATTTGCAGAAATGATCTTATTACTTGCTTCCTTGTAAGTAGAAGGGAAATAGGCTAAAGCGAGTCAACTTTTAAAAGCCAGTCGCTATGCGAAACTAATGAATCTTTGCTTGCCAGGAGTGAAACAAAACAGAGATGAAAAGAAAGATGTATTCCTGTTTAAGAAAAATTTAGGTAACTTAAACTTGAAACCAGTAACACAAAATAACTCATAAACGTTAAAAAAAAAAGGTATATGTCAAAAGAAGTGTTTTAACATCTACATCTTTTATATAGTAGCTTTTTGTCTATTTGTTACAGTTTACCAGTTATACAAAATACAATCAGAATGAATAGGTCTTCGGAGGCTATTCCCAGAAAATTCACAATACACATCTTGTTTATCATAAAAAATATCTTGAACATATGATATCTTAATCAAAATTGTTAGCCATTTTTGAGAAAATCAAAAATGTTGAAACATATTCCATGTAAAGGGCAGTTGGGGGTTTGGTTATTTTCCTTTAAAATCTTTGTCTCGCAACCTAGGAAAATACTGAACTTAAATAATAATTACCAAGTTTGGTATTTAACCAAATCTTACTTTTGTGCTATGCTGTCCACACATACACACACAAAAGGACCTATTTCTAAAAAAGGTTTTCTCTTTATTCAGAGGACCCTAAAACATGTATTTCTGGTAAAACCTCGGTATCAAATTTTTGGATGGAATATAATACTTCTCCAACCATTCTACACTGAACATAGTTTTTCAATTTATTATTTATTTAAAGTAATGAATAGTTTATACGTGGAGGGAATGTAGTTTTGTTTATTTATTTGAAGGATGGAATACTTTGCACGTGAAAGAAATATATATGTGTGTGTGTGTGTGTGTGTGTGTGCTGTGTTTGGTGGGGTAACTGACGTGAATGTGGGAGAGGCAGTAAATGGCTGACTGGGACAGGAACCCCAACAAATCACTATTACCACTTTTTCTAAGTGATAAAG
Organism: Hymenopus coronatus; assembly: GCA_030762935.1. Lineage (NCBI taxonomy): Eukaryota > Metazoa > Arthropoda > Insecta > Mantodea > Hymenopodidae > Hymenopus > Hymenopus coronatus. Next base: position 62,319,815 of record CM060889.1, read on the forward strand.
AATTTAAAAAATTAACTTTTTTCAAGAATTCATGCATTTAATTTCACACCTATAGACATTTAGAAGCAAAATTATTCAGACTGTCACAAGCATGCCATTTAATGAAGTATTACTAAGACATTCTAACATGATAGTCAGATGTTTATATAAAATCAAGTATGCAAATTAACATTATAATTGTTTTTTGTGTAGGACAGAGTTGGGTAGGTAGAGTCAGAATGAAAAATTCAGTGCCATAGTCGGGATTTGAACCATGGATCTTATGGTTTCTGTTCAGGAAATCCGTGGTTCAAATTCCAGCTTTGGCATTAAATTTTTGTCTTGATTCTACCTAACATAATACTTTTGAATGAAAAATCCAAAAAAAAAATCACAAAAATGTTTAATTGCTTAGAAGGATGCACTAGATTGTTTCCAAAAAATGTCAGACCCATGACACAATCTTATTGAATATCTCTGAGACTAACCAATAATGTGGTAATTTAAAATACTCTGCTCAGTTTATTGATTTTTGAGATAGTCATAAGCAATCTCTGCCTACAGTGTTAATGTCACACACCTGTAACAATGGAATATCCCAATAGCAGATTAAAGACTAAAAACACAACAACCCTAACCTAGTTCACTAAGTGTAAAAGTTTATCCATCTTTATTTTCATTAAATTTAGATAGTGCTTAGTATTACTGATATGTAAATTTGTAAAGAGTACATTTTAATATTAAGCAAGTTAAGTGAAAGAAAAGGAATCCTTGCATAGATTGCAAATATTTATTATGAATATACAATGATATAAAAGAAAATGCAGTAATGTGCTCGCACATTAAAGTGAAACATGATGAAGCCTGATATGTGTATATCAATGTCCGTTAATATTATTTCATAATGGACACACATCTTACTATTTATCAGAAATATCTGTTTCATTTGGAAACCACTGTTCTTGCTGTGGTTAAGTTTTTTTGCCAAGCTGTTCTTGACTCCATGCTGAAACATGACATTTTGCTAAAGATAATAACTGTTAAAGGGAAGAATAGAATGTGGGAGTCTTTTCATTAGATATGACTACTTTATCTCAGAAAACACACACACAGGGGTTTTCAAACCAAGGGAAATAATCACGCCCGAACGTTATAGCTCTAAAAGCAGATAGGTATTAAATGGATTTAAACAATTAGCTTATTTCCTAATAATGTGCATGCAGTGTGGTCAGGTTATTTTTTTTTTTTAGAGACACTGTAACTGGCAGCATTGAATTAAAGGATAACTAAAAATCTTAATGTTTCATAAACAAATATAAGATACTCACCTGGATAGAAAAACATTGCATGAGAAGGGGGTTGCTGGAGCAAGGGGTGAGTGGGTGCAGGGCCCCGGTACTCCATCCCCGGAGAATTTCGCACCCGTGCCCTTGCCGTGGCTTGCTTATGTCAGAATCATTGCTTGCTTGTTATTCTGTCTTTCTTCATTATAACGCCACTTTAAAACTCGGGCACGGTGTGAAACAACTGATATGTCCACATTACTGCTAGTTATTAGTGGAGTACTTCTTTGAATATATACAATCATCACAATCATACACGCACATGAAAATAAATCCTAAAACATGCATTTCGCATACATCGATCTAACTAAATTTCTACGTAAGTCGCAGGTTAGGAATTGTCACTTCTCTGCTCTCATGTTTTACCAATAAGTAAAACGCACTGCGCATTCATTTCCACACCGCAATGTTTTACTCCGAATAATATTAGTCAAAAACAGACACGAACCTTTGTCCAAAATCGCAATATTACACTCTCAATCACGTCTATGAGCCGGATAACTGCCGATTATAAGCTGACTTCATGCTTTTTCAATCATGGTTCCCCCTTCTCCTCACTGCCTTTGGCCAGTACGGTTATTATGCGTCACGGTTGGCAGGTCGCTGGTTCGGACGGATCGATGAGCTACTAAAAGACACCTCTTCGAGCATTACTGTGGAAAAGCACACTTCAATTATATCAATATCACGTGGGGATAACTACTTAAAATAACCACAAGTCCTCCATCTGTCCTAAAACCACTCCCTAATAACGATACAATAAATTGGAGGTGGTTGGCGAATTAACTGTAATTTATTATTAATCGTTCACATATCACATACTGTCACTTGGCATTTAATTGGGGAGTTATAAATGTCTAAGTATAGTTCCTTTCGAGTACCAACGCACAAACACCAAAAGCACCATATTAAAAAGGGGGTAGTTTTAAGAAGCAGAAAGTAAATGTAGCTTCTACACGGCCGAGAAGTTCGCTGGTGGAGGTTACACCTTTATGTGCTTTTGACAGTACATTTCTATGCGACTCGACTTCTAGTGAGCTCTTGCTCTCTGTTGCCATATCCACCATGAAAATCAATGCTGAGACAAGGACGGATTATAAAGTGAAAGAAGCAAAATTAAAACAGTGCTGATAAACAGGGCGTATAAATGCCAGGCATGTATCCAGTGGCTGATATTAGCCAGTAATAACGCTCGCCATATATCAGATGCTACGAATCGATGGATTTAAAAGTCATTGATGTTGAAGCCGACACACATTTTAAGCCAAGCTGCGGTTCTGCATGTACACAATCGCTCCCCACCCCTTCCTTCCTTCCTGCTCTCCCTTTACACGACAAGCACCGACGCAAGCCGAGACACAACACGGCAAGAAGGCTTGCGGTCCACAATTGCCATGCTTCACCATACACCTTCGTCTCACCGGTAAGTCAGTCATTCTCGCGCTCATCGACCAATCAATAACATTAATTACACCCAAGCTTTCAACAAATATTATCATACCAATAACACATAATTGCTTAGGTAGCTTTCAAACTAAGCAAGAAAAGGGACACGGGTCGCTATAATGTGCTAGCTCTTCAAATTCAACTATGACAAAGCGACCAGGCATATTGGAAAATATGCGAAACAGCCAGGATGTTACGTCATTCACACGTCGAAGTAGCAGTACGCTCACTGCAAATGCAAAAGTAGTAATCATGTTATAATGAAAGCGTACGTCATAAGAGTTTTGTAACTGGGTAGAAACATTAATTGCTGATTATTGGGAAAAAGAAGGATTGGAATATGAAGCTGGAAGGTTAATTGTTACTCAAGTAGCGTTGATAGTAAACAAGTTCACTGGACATTTTTGACTTACTATCATTCACTACAGAAGCTGTTACTTACAATTTTAATGTCAATAAGAAAGTGAAGTGAGTACTTTATTATCTTTCTTTTCACTTTATCCACCATATACATGGTATTGCGGTCCTTCCAAAAATTCAATACCGAAATTTCCTTGGAAATGCCTGTTTTGAGGCACCTGGATAAACAAATCTGATGTGTTCCATTCAAATGACATTCTCTAGCTGTTCCACATAAACTATTCTTACAAAAGCTTATTCTTTCATCTGCTACATGGTAATCGAGATAAGCATCAGCAGAAACGGTCTTATTACATGCTTTCTTGTAAGCAGAAGGAAAATAAGGGAATACAATAGGTCAAAGCGATAGTCAAATGCTTTAATAGCTGGTCACAATGTGAAACAATTTAAGTTCGGCTCGCTTTGCATGACCGGCAGTAAAATAAGAGACGAGACGAAACGAAAGTTATCTTCCCATTTGAGAAAAGTTAGGTACAGTCGAACTTGATTAATTCGAACGCTTTTAATTCGAAATTATAAATAATTCGAGCTTCTAGCATGGTTCCTTGACATTCCTATACAAAATAATGTTAAAAAGACTTCTGTAAATCGACATTTATTTGGATAATTCGATATAATATTCAACGAGTGAAAAAATTATAGGTTAGTGAAACTTGCTGGATAAATTTCAGGAACTGTGGTCCCATTCCCTTCCTTGCTAAATTCCAGGAAATGCATCATATTGTATCACCTGCTGGTAAGGAATGTGGGCTACTCAAGCTTTTTTGTGCAATTCTAGGAACTTGTCATTGTAAACACTGCACCGCTTTCCATTCTGTGGTCACACGTTTGCAGCAAATATTGTAAAGTGAGCATACATCGGTATGTGTAAGTAGTGAACTGAGCCGACAATGGTTCTCTCCAAGCCAAAACGTGTAAATTACAAAACTCTTACTTTAGCTGAAAAGGCAGCAGCCATTCACAAAATGGCAAAAAAGTATTAAAAAAAAAAAGAAGACATTGCAACAGACTTTGCAATCCCCTTGAAAAAATAAGGATAACATTTTGAACAGTGTAGTTACACTGATGAAAGTAAAAAAAGAGCAAAAGGGCCTGAAAATCCTGACGTCGACAAGTGCGTTAAAAAGTGGTTCAAGCAGGCATTGCAGTAAGTGGGCCCCGTATCACATCGAAAGCAGTGGATGGCTGACTGGTTTTAAATAGCAAAGCAGCATTTCCTTTAAAAGTGGAAGTGTTGACCAGCAAGCAGCCATCGCGGAAGCTCCAGCAGCTGCCGCCACAGTGCCGACTCCAGCAGCGGAGGCTCCCGCTGCATCTACCACCACAGCGGCTTCCTCGGCCTTTACAGCGGCCATCCCACAGGCGGACCTGGATGAACTTCAGGACCTAGCCCTGTGGTTTGGTGACCTCCTAAGTAAGGTCCTACCTATACTGCGAAACTTCAAGTTGCAGTACAGTGACCCCAGACTCTCCCCCCTCCAGAAACACACCCTGTTCCTCCAAACCTTGGAGCAGTTGTACCCGGGTTCCGCTAAGTAATGGCCTCTAGATTCGTTCGGAGACCATTGCGACTCGCGTACTGGAACGCGAACGGCATCCGGGGACAACGCCCAGGCGTCCTTGAGTTTGTACAATCGTACGGAATTGACATCCTGATGGTTTGCGAAACCCATCTGGATGCTGTTACTGACTTCTCGCTGCCTAGTTACGTCACCCATCGGTCCGATCCGGTCGGCCGACAGGGTGGCGGTACAGCTATCTTCATTAAGAACCACATAACCCATGCTCCTGACAACTCCCAGCACCACAGCACGTGGAGGCCTGTGGAATCCGGCTTGCCGTCGGCGGGCTAGACGCGCTGCTGATAGCTGCATATGACCCACCAAACCACCGCTTCCATGAAGCGGACTACACCACCCTACTCAACCTTCACCCAGTGGTATGCATCGCAGGAGATCTCAACGCGAAACATGCCCTCTGGCACATCCGCACCAACAACCCCCGAGGCCGCGGGCTCTACCGCCTCATCAGCGGCAACCCCGCCCTCGTCGCGCACGGACCGAGAGGACCTACGTGTCATCCGGCTCGCGGCAGACCGGATGTTCTTGACATCATAATCACCAAGAACACACCATTTCATCTAGACCTCTCGGCGGTCAACGAGTTGGACTCCGACCATGACCCTGTCGTGGTGGATACAACCGAGACCGTATCAGCTCTGGTAACACCAGACTGGATAAATGAGATCGACTGGGACGCAGCCGTCCTAGACCTAAACCAAACCGTGGACCCGCGACCGCGCATCGATTCCATCGAAGCGCTGGAAGCGGCAGCCACGGCCTTCTCCCGACAACTCCTGAATGTGGTACGCGCGCATACCTACCGCATCCCATCTAACAAACCTAACCCGAGAACCATACCTAATGAACTCCGTCAGCTGCTAAAAGCCAAGGCAACCGTACGGAAGCTATGGTAGCGCTTCCGCCATCCCAGGATCCAAGCAGTGAACCAGCGGTTCAAATCCCTGGCAAGGTGCCTGCTTCGCGCGCACCGCAAAGCGGCCTGGGAACACACGATGGCAAATATAAACCTGGAAGAGAAACAACCCTGGAGGATCATCCGATCCCTCAGGAAAGACAAAAGTCAGTTTCAGCATCCCATCCATGGCACCCGTGGGAGACACTCTTTTGAGCCCCAGGATAAAGCCACGGATTTCGCAGATTATCTGGAGTCTCAATTCGAACCCCGCGAAGACCCCCCAGGACGAGGACTTTACTGAGCTCGTGGAAGCGACGGTAGACTACCTCTACGAGGAGCCCCCGCCGCCCCATGAGGAGATCCGCATTCCTTTAGTCACCCCGAAAGAGGTGGCTTCCCAACTCAACAACCTAAAGCCTAACAAAGCACCTGGACGTTACGGCGCCTATGCTCCAGCACCTACCCAGAAAGGCCGTAATCCACCTGACGCGGATTTACAATGCATGCCTGCATCTACGTCACTTTCCAACGTGTTGGAAGGAGGCGAGGGTAGTATGCATTTTGAAACCCGGCAAGGACCCGGTCTTCCCGTCAAGCTATAGATCTATTAGCTTACTTCCGATCGTCTCGAAAGTATTCGAGCGGTTACTCCTACCTCGCCTCACCCCTCTCTTCGAGGAGAGACTCCTACTCCCGGATCACCAGTTTGGTTTCCGTACTGGACATTCCACAACCCTGCAGTTGCTGCGACTGGCTGAGAAGGCTGCCCTGGGCTTCCAGGACAACTTCAAAACAGTCGCGGTACTCTTGGACGTGGAAAAGGCCTTCGCCACCACGTGGCATCAGGGACTCTTGTACAAGCTCAAGAACGCAGAAATCCCTCCCCCCTACCTTCACCTGCTTAGTAGCTTCCTTCGGGACCGCACTTTCAAGGTGAGGGTGGAGGGGAGACATTCCACAGTCAGACCCATAGCGGCGGGAGTGCCGGAAGGCAGCGTGCTGTCGCCGTTACTCTTTGCCACCTACATGTCCGACTTCCCCACAGAACCCAGTACAGTTACGTGCCAGTATGCCGACGATGTCCTCATAATGGCGCGTAACAAGAACGCCCGACATTGCTTCCCCCCGCTACAGAGACAGCTCCAGGCCATAGGCAGACGGAGTGAACAGTGGCGGATGGCCATCAGCCCGCAGAAGAGCTCAGCTCTACTGCTGGCTAAAGTCCGTGGCTGGCGACCGGAGAGGTCGCTGAGGTTGCGGCGGCGGATCCCCTGGGTCCGCACCGCCAAATACCTTGGAGTCCTCCTCGACCGCGGCCTTACTTTCACTCCACATGTCAGGGAGAAGGTCGGTATGGGACACGCTGCCCTACGGCAGTTGTTTCCCATCTTCCGCTCCACCATGCCTACACACCTAAAACTACGGCTGTACCGCGCAGTCATCCCGCCCCTGATGCTGTACGGCTGCGAGGTCTGGGGTGCGGTGGCTCGTTCCACCATCCGCAGGCTGCAGACCGTGCAGAACAGGGCATTGAGGATGATATATGGCACAGACCGTAGATTCCCGTCCCACATTCTCCATTTCCACTCCGGAATCCCTTACATAGTGGACGTTGTGCGAGAAAGAGCTCGCACAATATACACTAAACTTGCTTCCCACCCAAATCCCCAGGTGAACACCCTCGGTCTTTACGACCACACGCTGCCTAGGAGACGCGTAAGCTACCGCCTTCCCAAGGACGCCTTGGGATGGTAGTTTTCCGGCCGCCTCTCCCTTCTTTACAGTTCTACCCGCCAAGTTAAGCAGCATCGGACCCGGTCCCGACTCGGACGGGTGACCGTCCAGTTGTGCTCCGACTAGATCTGCAACACTGGCTTCCCCCACCCCGTACCTACATCCCTTCAGTTCTCCCCGCTAGCCGGCACTGCTTTCCTTGACAGCCCGCAAGCGGCTGGCCAAATTAAGCAGCATCGGGCCTGGTCCCTCTCTGGGTGGGTGACCACTCAGGTAGGTAAGCCAGCCCGTGCCGGCTGCACAGAGGGAAACACCCTGCCCACATTAATTCGACACAGACATAAACGCTTGCACAAGACTACATCTTTTATATCACACGGGTAAATCCGCGAGAAAAGCGGATACGTACCGTGGTGATTTGCCCCCAGTAACACTCGGGCGACTAGTTCCTGCTCCTGGCTCCTAGCAAGCAGCCAGTGATTGCACGTAGCGGGGGAAAGAACGCATCACACTCCTGATTGGTGCCATATGGATGGCACCGAAAAGCTTCCATTACTAATGACTGGAAAGTCAGCCAATCCCCGGTTATTTAAAAATGTTAAATCTAAACCAGTGGAGCTTGGATGACGAGTGAAATTTTTGGAAGATGACTCTTGAAGATAGACAAAAAGTTTTGAAAACAAAATCGTACAGCTTGACTGTTTATTGACAATTGTACAGCACATAACTGTATTCCATTGTTAGGGAATATCAACGTTTTGTCCCCCCCCCTAATATGACGTCTCAATATCTCAGGGAGTAATACAAAAATTAAGCATGTCTACAGGCATCTGGTAGTCCAGAATCTTGTTAGAAGCGAATTTGGACAAAAGTGACAAACAAAATAAATGTGCTTGATGTAACTAGTTTGTGTAGTAGTGCAAGCCAACTGTTTCTGTCATATTGGAGCGGAATGCTGGGAAGATGTAAATTCTGAAACTGGTGTTGTGCACATGGAAGATGAAATGGCGGACGTCATGAACGCACAAACTTCAGACGAAGAACCAGAGGCCATGGATCACTCACAACCAGTAACAAGCGGTCCACTCTACAAGAAAAACGTACATATGACACAAATGAAGTTGAATGAGATCTACATTTTTACTTTCTCTATACTCACTATGTACATAGCGAATAGAGAATGTATTGCACTCCACCAAAAAATTCGATACCGAGATTTCACCGGAAATATATGTTTTAGGGTCCCCTGTATCCAAAAAAAGTATTTTCAGAAAAACTTCCGTGTGTGTGTCCGTGTGTCTGTGAACACGATAACTCAAAAACGAAAAGTCGGTAAAGTACCAAACTTGGAATTTAAGTTTAGTATCTTCCAGGTATGCGACACGAAGATTTTGAGAAAAATCCCCCCACCCCAAACTACCCTTTACATGGAACATTTTTCGACAATTTTGATTTTCTAAAAAATGACTAACGATTTTGATTAAAATATCGTATATTAAAGTTATTTACCTGACAAATAAAATGTATATTTTGAATTTTCTGGGAATAGCCTCTGAAGACTACTTTATTCTGGATGAATTTTTCATAACTACTAAACCGTAAGAGATGGACAAAAACTTAACCCACAAAAAAATGTAGAGCACGTTAAAACACACAATTTATGTTATATACATTTTTTTCGTTGAGTTGATCGTTTTTGAGATATTCCTTTTTCTTGGTTTCAGCTTTGAAAACTTATACTTTTCTCATACAGGAATTTGTCAACTCCTGTTAATACAAACAAAGGAACATCAATCACATAGCAACCAGCTTTTGGCTTTCACTTTAACCTATGGTACTCCCTTATTTCACTTCTACTTACAATAAAGCAAGAAATAAGACTATTTCTGCTAATTTTGCTAGATTAGCATGAAATAAATAAACGATAAGCTTATTAACAATAATAATTTACAGAGATATAGAGAAAGTCATGTGAATGGAACACATCAGATTTTTTGTGTATCGTTTTGTCTATCTCTTAGGGTTTACCAGTTATAAAAAATCAGCAAAATTCATCCAGAATAAAGAGGTCTTCAGAGGCTATTCATAGGCAATTCAAAATATACATTTTGTCATGTAAATATCTCTCACATACGGCATTTCAATAAAATTCGTTAGCCATTTTTGAAATTTTCCCATGTAAAGGGTAGCTTGGGGTGGGGGATCCTTGGGAGATACTAAACTTCAATAGTAATTGATATTTAACTTTTTTTTTTTTTGAACACACAAACACAGACATTTTTCTAAAAATGTCATTTTTGGTTTCAGGGGGTCTGAAACATGTATTTTTCGGTATCAATTTTTGGGTGGAATACAATACCTTCTCTACCCACTATGTACGCTGTAAGTAAAGAGCACTATTAGAAAAATACCCTGTGTATGTGCGAACAGCGTAACTCAAAAACAAATTCGGATAAATACCAACTTGGTAATTAAATTTACTAGCTTCCAAAAATGCGACACGAAGACTTTCAGGAATATTCTCTCACTCTCAGCTACCCTTTACGTTGAGCATTTTTCAGGGAAGAAAATGATTCTAACGATTTGTGAAATATCACAACTTAAAATATATTTCTATGACAAGATATTCCTGTTTAACTTGAATTTCTGGAAATACCTTCTTTCGGAATGGAATTTATCTTGATAACTGGTAACATTTAAACATAGAACTTATAAAATAACTCTTCTGTGACATCAGCAAATTTCGAGATATCTGATATTGATGGTTGCAATTCTTCAATACTTATTCATACTGCTACAATACTACTTTAAATTCTCGGTTGTTTCCCGCCGTGTCATACAGTTACTAGTATTTCCCTGTTAGAGTAAACGTATACCAAGCAAATGAAGCGGTTATCCGGTGTAGTAAATGACATTCAATTCTCTATGTATGGCAAGCAGAAGTCCATGGTCTGTATGCACTGTGACACAAATCAGTCCCTAGGGTGTAGGGCTTCCTACCGATAATCGCACATACATAACACATGCTGTGCTGCTTTCCGTTCTGCCCCCAAGCACGAAAATAGCGTTCAATGTCATATTTTCAAAGTTATGAGCTCTGAATTTTTTGAACAAAGAGCCAGTGCATCACTGAGCTGCTGCCGTAAACTGTACGAATTAGAGAGCGGTGTTTCTTTGTACAACAATAGAGCAGTCAAAAGCGAGCTCAGCTCCCATCTGATAGTCCTGGGTACAAACCTCGCTCAAAGTCAAACTCCCCCCCCCTTCCAAGCACATAAATGGCATACGTTTGATGTGAACCCAATTTTCATTCTTATAGTTTCTTTAAAACTTGTAAGTGATTTTACGGAGGTACTCACACACTATGTTTTAATATATTGGGGAGGAAAAAGGAAAACTTTGATGTGTTCCATTCATATGACTTTTTCTACATTTCTGGAACAAATTACTCTTCTACTTCATGCTAATCGAGATAAATATATATTAACAGAAACTGTCTTATTACTTGTTTCCTTGCAAGTAGAAGGAAAATAAGGAATACACCAGGCTAAAGTGGTAGTCAAATCTTTTATTCAAAAGTTATACACATGTCGTCCAGAATGAGGTCTTCAGAAGCCACTCCCAGAAAACTCAAGATAAACATTTCGTTTTCATGAAAGCCTATTAACGTTATGGCATTTTAATAAAAACTGTTAAAGCCATTTTTGAGGAAATCAACATTTTCGGAAACGTTTAATGTAGAGGGTAATTGGGGGTGGGAGAAATTTTCTGAAAATCTTTGTGTCGCGTCTTTGGAAGGTACTGTAGTTTGGTATATACCTAATGAACTTCTCGTTTTTGAGATATGCTGACCACAGATGCGCGCGCGAGCACACGCGTTTATCCTTTTTTTTTTTTTTCCTTTGGATTCAGGGGTCTCAAACATGTATTTTTGGGTGAAATCTCGACATCGAATTTTTGGGTGGAATACAATACCTTCTTATCCAGAGAATGTTGTTGCTGTGCATGTTTTGCCGCTATCGAACATACTTTCAGACTAATCACGTTTGTGTTACTGTTTCTCGTCTGCTTTCAAATAGATAATACGGGGTTCAATTCCCCCCGCCACTACAAGCGAGTGAGTGGTAGAAGTTTGGGGAACCCAATTTTTATGTGTGATGTTTTTTTTTTTCTTCTTCAAAATGTAAATCAATTTTACGGAGGTTTGTATGAACATGTGCATGAGCAAACTCACCAGCAGGTGCTTGCGTTACGTCAGCACGTCTCTGAGCCGGACTTCTTTACCCAGGGAAAGGATGGCATTAAATCACACACACACACGTCTGGGATCATGCGATTGTTCAACAAACAGCATAGTATCAAATTAAATAATCGGGCCGTTCCTTCTTTCACCGCAGTTAAGTGGGAATGTTCCCTGCCTTTCTGCCAGCACGACGGCACTCGTGTCAGAGGTTGGCCACCAGTTCCCCTCATTGTTTTCCGCATGGACAAGTCAAGAGCCTCGTCAACTCTGATGGGGTTTGCTGGCTGAAATGATGTAATTCGTAACACTCTGCAAGGATGTACAATTTCTTTTCTCGAAAGTTTGCTTGCATTATTGTTGTTTCGTGCTATTCCCAACTTCTTTAATTCGAGGATTCTGATCCTGATTATTATTATTATTATTATTATTACTACTATTATATGTTCTGAAATTCCTCGAAATAGAAGCTTGGTCTTCTTTATTCTTGTGTGTGAATTATGAATATCCTTAACCTGCAGTGTGAGTGATTTGTTTCTTTGTTATGCCGAAGTTACTTTCATTCTGAGGTTTCAACAAGTGTGGTATTCTCTCCGTATTGCTTGCATTCCCCCAAATTAGTTTCCTTTTTGTTTCTGAATGTGCAGATAACCGTAACACTATTCTTTTCTCGTATCTGCATACATAAACATTTTCTTTTTATTAATGAGTAACGAATTTACTTCTGTGTCATGTTCCTTCCGTTCTGAAATGAACAAGAACACGACTTCAATGTTCTATATTCTTTCTCTAGTCATAAAGATTGTGGTGTTCATTGGTCTTTAGAATTACTTCCTCAGTTAATTTAACAGCACATTGGGTACATCAATCGAAGTGCGGATAAAATATAAATAATGTGAACCTCTGAGCTGACATGCTCTCAATAATTTTAGCACTTGGCTATCTTCTTTCTCTTGCTTTGCTACATTACCTGCAGTTAGCAGCAACCCAGAGACATTTTATCAGTGGCGTACTGGCTCGTTATTGATTTTGATCTATTGCAACCGACTGTGACCTCAAAGATCATAAGTTTCATATATCAAAATGTTCATCTAACGCAACTTTGCTATCCCTGTAAGTTTGTCTGTTGAATTCTGTAACTCTCTGTATAATCCCGTAGCCCAGCTCCGAAAGTTCCACTTATAGAGATTATGGGGAAACACATTTTATCCATTTAGAAATAGATTATTCTTGAAGTGGAGAAAAAGACTGCCTGAAATGTCCTGCAGGGAAATACACAGGGCCTTTGCTTGTGTCCGTACGCTCTATTGTTAGAGCAGGCCATACAGCTGTACCCTCGGGCGAAAGGACGTACTCAGCCGTCGTTACTCTGTTCACTCCTCAGGGCTGGTCGTCCTGACAGTGTACCACCAGCATCTTACATTGGGAAACTTTCTGGATGCCATAGACCCATCGTTGCTCTTCAGCAAACGGTGCGACCCTCGCCACGGATGTCCATGGCCCTTGGTCCTTATAGGGCGATAAAACCTCACAAGTCTTCCGGCCGGTACCCAAGACTGTTGATTTGGCAATCGTAACGGGTCTTCATCCTGCTTGCTATCTGGATATACTGATGGGCGACCTCGTGCGCATCTGAAGACGGTCCATGATTCTCGATTGTTGGTTGTTCCCGCTCCAGGGGAAGGCACTCCTAAACATTAGGTTACCTGGGAGAAGTAACTCCATTCAAAGACCAGCAGGCTGGTATCAATCCCGTAATGTCGCACAGACCAGCAAGCACAGCGGCTCCCTAATATCCCATTCCCTCTGGTGACCTTCCTTAGCTGCTTGCCAAGTGTCTTGACGTGTGGCTCAACTGCAGGTGAAGAGGCGTGGTGCCTCCCTCATCATGTTCGACTAGAAGTTGGTGCTGTGCAGCTCCAAAGCGGCAGAAGAGCTCTTCCATAAGACAGTCCGCGACCGTCTTGGTTTCCTGGTTGGGGATGATGAAACCTCCGGCCACTTGGTGAAGTAATCCCTCACCACTAGCAGATACTTGTTATCCCTGTCGTACGGTCCAGCTAAGTCGATGGCGATACGTTCAAAGTGTGCTCTCACAGTATTTTGCGGCATGCGACCCCGGCTCCTAGTCTGCGCCTAAACTCCCTTCATAAACACCACCACTTCACAGCGTCTGCCCAAAAATACCTTTGTGAATCGTTCAGTTGGTTCCAAGATGTCCTCCTAGGGTATCCGCGTGTGTTTTTTCCAGGACTTCTGCTACCTTGCTGCTTAACTGCTTTGAGTTTTCCCATCGGGCGATCTCAAACCCTGAACAATACCGTTCTTGGTCTTCAGCGATTCCCGTGGGCCCAGCAGGACTTTACACGCTATTCCTGGGTGCGATGTCCTCCCAGCTCAGCCTAATCTCTGCCTCCACTTCTCTCAGGAGTGTCCCCAAGTCGGCGTCCGCCAACTGCTCCCTCCTCAGGCCCGAACTATCCCATCCATCCGCGGGCACCGCCGATATCACGCAAACTGCTGCGGCATACTCCTTCTCTTATACCTTATTGCAGTGGCTCTTCCTCCTCCGGTATAAAGTTGTACTCCTACAGTCTCTGACTCCAAGGGACAGTTTGACCCTCTAGGTTCTTAAAGATCAACAGCAAGGTTAGGGCAGAGTGGTCAGTCTTCAGGTGGAACGGCTGGAAGCACAGGGAATGCTCGAATGCTGCGCTGCTGCCCCGAGTTCCCGTCGAGTAACGCAGTAGTTCATCTTGGAGAGCGTCTTGTTATAGGGCGCTATTACCCGCTCTTTCCCGGGTTGAATCTGGGAGAGCTCGCCTATGATACCGCTTTCGCTGGCGGTATAATGAAGCTTCCGCTCAGTTTGGAAAAAAGCTAAACAAAGTAAAAATGAAACTGTTATTTGATATTTAGGATGCGAAGCGAAAAAATTTCCCCCATCCCAAACTACCCTTTACAGTAATATTCTCAAAAATGGCTAACCATTTGCATCAAAATGCCACATGTTTAAGATATTGTTCTCTGCCTCTGGAAGTTTCTTGCCACGTGATCGACAGGTATTGGCCCAGAAGGTCAGTTCTGAGCGTGCAGTACAGAGACAGCCGAGCATTGTAGCGACGAGACTGAAATTAAACGTAGTTTTGCGGTTCTCAGTGAAATGGTGTTTAATGTTGTTCAGAGGCATCTTTATCAGGCTTCGACACGGGACCAATGACTTTACTTCCCTTCCGAAGGAAGCCGAAAAAAGCCATCGTCCTCCGCCGGGTTTGAACAGCAAACTTGGGTGTATGAAGTCAACATGGTAGCCATTACACCATGGAGAGAGACAGCACATAGTCTTTCTAATCAGTTTGAAGTAATGAAGAATTTCTCTACAATGTTTACATGACAAATTAAATTGTGGCATCAATTATCTGGGAATAGCCCCATGGAGCTCTCCTGATTCTGAGTGATTTTACTGCAATAGATATTAAAAAAACTTGCTACACAAAAATATATTTTGGGGGGTATACATTTCCGAGATATTCTTTGTTATTGGTCTCCATTTTAAAATATTGTATGAATACTTTGTAGCAGAGTTGGTATAGAAAGTCATGTGAGTGCAACATAGCTTTCTTGTTTATATGCTAACGAACACTTCACGTCCTATTCGTAGAAAACTTGTCATGCAAATGTCACCCATGTGGATGGTATTTTAACGCAATTTGTGGTTGGGTTAACTTTCTTTAGTCAGCCTTGGAAGATGCCTAATTTAGACATCAAGTTTCTGAGTGATGCTGCTTACACACACGAAATCTTGATGTAGAATTGACGGGTGGAATAAAATGTAAATGGCGTGTTATTTATGGACGCTCTTTAACTGCACTGGTTCTCAGCGTCCCATTCTATATTGGGCGTGAAAGACCGCTTAATTTTGTTTAGAGATCTCTCTATCAGACTTGAGGTTCTTTTACGTGCCGTAAATCTACGACACGGGACCCACAGCTTTACTTCCCTTCCGAAGGAAGCCATGCTAAGGATTTTTACACCCGAAAAAATCCATCGTCCTCCGCCGGGTTTGAACCCGCGACCTTGGGTATATGAAGTCAGCATAGTAACCATTACACCACGGAGGGCGACAGACGGGTGGAATGCCAGGCTTGTGACAGACAAATGTAACTGTTCGAGTAGAACACATCAGCACTCGCATTTGACTAGAATTACATACTACGCTTACTTTAGGGAACGAGATGGTAACATTCTAGTTCGGATCAAGGTGAATATGGTTTATTAGTGTTCTTCACACTCCCCATGGTGCAAAAGGAGTACCTAACACCTAAACGAAACCAAGGCTGGTCATCACCTCCTCAAGAATAGAAGTAAAACATAAGTACACGAAACATGTGAAGAAGAGTTACATTATGACTTCGAAGTTACAGCGACGGACAACAAAATACACTTTTTTGTCAGTCTTTTGAGGCAGTGGTAGGGGGACACACGTAACCGACCTATAATAAGCATGAGCAACCTGTTTTTATACCTTTACCCTCCTTACTGTCTCAAGAGTCTCTGACCAAAGAATAAGCGAGGGCAATTCAAACACTGAAATCTATTCAAGTGCCACTCTCATAATTTTGAGAATGGATTTCGTTAGATTGAATTTCAATTAGTAACATGCGCAAGGAGTGCAGTGGATGTGTCTGCTATATGCTGAAGTGACTTTCAACATCTGCTAACAAAGAAAGCCATTCGCAAGACACGATTTAACGACGGTTGACACAGTTTAGAAGAACAAGGGATTCCCCCGAAGACGACCAGCTACAGTAAACTTCTCAGAAAGCCTCCCCCTTCTCGCAAATGAGCAGAAACTGGAAATGATGTAACACGTGCCGAAAGTTGATATATCAGTATCATCCAGAAACTAAGTTACAGTCGTCGGTATGTGTTTTCCTTTATCCTGAGAAGACGAATATCAAATAACTAAGTTCCATGGACCCCGAAATCATTTGAGCATCATTTCATTCCTCAGTGGCCACGTGAGGGACAAAACACTGTCGCAACCAGATGGTACACGAGTGAGAACAAAGCGCCCTACGCATGAAATTTTGTTGCAAACAACGAAGCATCGCCCACATTACACCAGAAACAACGCAATTTCTGCATTCAATTTTACGTCCCATGCTCCCTCAAGTACAACTCCGGCCCCGGGTGGCTCTCATCTATTCCCCAAAATAAAAGAAAAATGAAGTTAAATTTGAATCAGTGAAGCTGCAGTAGCTGTTCATGAAGCATTAGACCACTCACCTTCCACCTGGCAACTTCATGTGGCATTTGTGATGGACAAAGTGCCGCAGGGGCGGGTTTATTCTGCCATCACATTCCAATGGTGCTCCATCTTCATTCTATATATCATCAGTGCCATCGACTGCGGTGCCAAATGTAGTAATGCTATTAAAAATTAAGCTGGAAAGGGAATTTACCCACCGCTACTTTAGGATCATTTCCCTCTTCAACCTATAGAGATGAAGAAAAAGTGATAAGGAACACATCAACATTTTTTCTGTGTTTTTCCTTGAAACTTGTGCTTGAATATGTTTGTAAGAAAGAAATAATGAGTACCATCTTCTTCACGCACTTCACCTTCTTTTTAAAAAAAATCATGTGTGTTCCATTCACATGACTTTCAGTACATCTCTGCAACAAATTATTGTTGAAAAGTTTCATCTATTTACTTCATGCCAATCGAGAATAAAATTGCAAAAATGGTCTTATTACAAGGGGAATAAGTACAAGGGGAATAAGCAAATACACTAGGCTAAAGTGATAGTCAAAAGCTGGTTGCTATGTGACTGAAGTTCCTTTGTTTGTATGGTCATAAGTTGACCAATTCCCATATGAGAAAAGTATAGCTATTTTAAAACCAAAACCAGTAACAAGGGATATCTTGATCAACTCCACGAAAAAAATGTATGTGACGTAAATTCTGTGTTTTAATAAGCTCTACATTTTTTGTTGTCTGTCTTTTCTTACGGTTTATCAGTTATGCAAAATTCCGTAACATTCATCAAGAATACAGATGTCTTCAGAGGCTATTCCCAGAAAATTCAAAATACACATTTTATTCGTCACGTAAATATCTTTAATATATGATACTTTAATCAAAATCGTTAGAGCCATTTTTGAGAAAATTAAAATTTTCGAAAATATTTCTTTGTAAAGGGTAGCTGGGGGTGGGGGAATTTCTTGAAAATGTTTGTCACAAACTTGGAAGATTCAGACCTTGAATACCAAGTTTAGTATTTAACAGACTTTTCTTTTGAGTTATGCTGCCCCCCCCCCCCCCAGTCGCCCTCCGTGGTGTAATGGTTACCATGCTGACTTCATATACCCAAGGTCGCGGGTTCAAACCCGGCGGAGGACGATGGATTTTTTCGGGCATAAAAATCCTTAGCATGGCTTCCTTCGGAAGGGAAGTAAAGCTGTTGGTCCCGTGTCGTAGATTTACGGCACGCAAAAGAACCTCAAGCCTGATTGAGAGGCCTCTGAGCAAAATTAAGCTGTCTTTCACGCCCAATTTAGAATGGACGCTGAGAACCACAGCAGTTAAAGAGCGTCCATAAATAACACGACCTTCCCCCCCCCCCCCCCACACACACACACAAACACTGACAAGCAGAGACGGAAAAGTTTCTAAAAATACTTTTTTTTGGTACCAGGGGGTGAAATCTCGGAATTGAATTTTTGGGAGGAATACAGTATCTTCTCTATACTCTATGTACATAGTATGTGTAGAGAAAATAAAAGAAGTTCCTTTACTTTGGCATTTGCTGTATCTTGCAGTGAGAGATGCAGGTCCACCAAATAGGCTCGTTTAAACAGCTTTTACTCCTTCAAATCGTCGTCAATATAGCGTTATGGTCCACTGCACACTTTTCCTTATCTTCCTTCAGGAGAGATATAACGGAGTCTTTGATGTGAATAATTCATCCAAAATATTATGTATTGTTTGTCAGTACCTGAGTAAATAGCAACGTCATTTGCAACAGTTGGGTAAGTACCCATGTTGATTAGGAATCCAGACGCCATTTTCCAAACACAAATTATGTATTGCTCAACAGTCTCCCAAGTCCCTATCATTTTTTACGCCACCAAAAATAGGAATTGTCACACATTTGTCTTGACTCCTGCCAATGTGGGGAGTGTGGCAACATCTCCGGACAATTACAACTTCGAATCAGGCCAGTGATGAATTTTCCTAAATGAGTATGACACACTTCGCATCCCAATTTTCCTGCCATTTGACTACCTTTGCCATCATAAGAAGCAACCCATTGTTTCGATTGTTGCATTCTATCCGGAGTATAATGTTGAATTCAGATCTCATCGACGGTGATAAACCGCCCTTTGGATTTCCCTTAACCAGCTCCAAACACAGCTTTCAAGTTGAAAGTGGGATTTGCATATAGTTCACTGTCAGAAGTCGTGGCAGCATCGGGCAGATAACTTCTTCACCTCCAACTTGTGCAAATTGTCAATTGATCCCACAGACACACCAATGGCCTCTGCCAATTCGCGGAATTTCGTCCGACGATCAGCGAATATCATATTGTACACTTTTCAAAGATTTCCTCGTGCCCACATCTGCCCGTCGTCCTGGGCGCTCTTCATCATAAGACAGATGCTCGACCATGTTTAAAATCGTTGAATCACTAACCTAACTATTGTCATTGACGAATGGACCCCATATACACGTTTATCTTCTCCCAAAACGAATCACTGAGCGATATTTTACTTTGGAGAAAACACGTTGAACGATAACCGTCAAATCCAAACTAACCTGTGAACCAGTACACAATCGTTGATTCGCGTAACACAAGAATGCTGGGAGACATGCTCTTGTGCTTCACCAGCTCAACTGTACGATAACTTTGTGTAGGAAGCTTTTTACTTCTTTAGCGAGCGTTCGTTGCACTTCCTCTTCAAACATTCCTGGTACTTTACATTCACATGACTTTCTCTACCTAAACTATTCATACAAAAGTTTATTCTTCTATGTCATTTTAGTAACTGCGTTAACCTTTCACCGAGCGCTATAGCTCACATTTGGGAGGTCCCGGGTTCAAACTGGGCTGATCAATTTGACCAAAGGTTTTACACGGTTATCCTTGGTCCCTAGGCAAATGCTAGTTTGGATATTTTTATCTGTGGATTTTTCTCTCTTCTTTAGCACCATGCCAGACACTGGGTTGATCACATCCTGGACACCCTGTAATGCAAATTTTGCTTGCTCCTTGACAGACAATGAGCTGATCACACATCCTGAACACCCTGTAATGCAGATTTTTCTTGCTCCTTGACAGACATTGAGTTGATCACACATCCTGAACACCCTGTAATGCAGATTTTGCTTGCTCCTTGACAGACATTGAGTTGATCACACATCCTGAACACCCTATAATGCAGATTTTGCTTGCTCCTTGACAGACATTGAGTTGATCACACATCCTGAACACCCTGTAATGCAAATTTTGCTTGCTCATTGACACACGTTGGGTTGATTACACATCCTGAACACCCTGTAATGCAGATTTTGCTTGCTCCTTGACAGACATTGAGTTGATCACACATCCTGGTCACCCTGTAATGCAGATTTTGCTTGCTCCTTGACAGATATTGAGTTGATCACACATCCTGGTCACCCTGTAATGCAGATTTTGCTTGCTCCTCGACAGACAGTGGGTTGATCACACATCCTGGACACCCTGTAATGCAGATTTTGCATGATCCTCGACAGACACTGGGATGATCACACATCCTGGACACCCTGTAATGCAGATTTTGATTGCTCCTTGACACACATTGGGTTGATCACACATCCTTAACACCCTGTAATGCAGATATTGCTTGCTCTCGACAGACACTGGGTTGATCACACATCCTGGACACCCTGTAATGCTGACTTTGCTTGCTCTCGACAGACACTGGGTTGATCACACACCCTGGACACCCTGTAATGCAGATTTTGCTGCTCCTTGATACACATTGGGTTGATCACACATCCTGAACACCCTGTAATGCAGATTTTGCTTGCTCCTTGACACACATTGGGTTGATCACACATCCTGGACACCATGTAATGCAGATTTTGCTTGCTCTCGACAGACACTGGGTTGATCACACATCCTGAACACCCTGTAATGCGGATTTTGCTTGCTCCTTGACACACATTGGGTTGATCACACATCCTGCACACCGTGTAATGCAGATTTTGCTTGCTCCTTGACACACACTGGGTTGATCACACACCCTGGACACCCTGTAATGCAGATTTTGCTTGCTCCATGACACACTGGGTTGATCACACATCCTGGACACCCTGTAATGCAGATTTTGCAAGATCCTCGACAGACACTGGGTTGATCACACATCCTGGTCAGCCTGTAATTCAGATTTTGCTTGCTCTCTACAGACACTGGGTTGATCACACACCCTGGACACCCTGTAATGAAGATTTTGCTTGCTGCTTGACACACATTGGGTTGATCACACATCCTGAGCACCCTGTAATGCAGATTTTGCTTGCTGCTTGACACACAGTGGGTTGATCACACATCCTGGTCACCCTGTAATGCAGATTTTGCTTGCTCTCGACAAACACTGGGATGATCACACATCCTGGACACCCTGTAATGCAGACTTTGCTTGCTCTCCACAGACACTGGGTTGATCACATACCCTGGACACCCTGTAATGCAGATTTTGCTGCGCCTTGACACACATTTGGTTGATCACACATCCTGAACACCCTGTAATGTAGATTTTGCTTGCTCCTTGACACACATTGGGTTGATCACACATCCTGGACACCCTGTAATGCGGATTTTGCTTGCTCCTTGACACACATTGGGTTGATCATACATCCTGAACACCCTGTAATGTAGATTTTGCTTGCTCCTTGACACACAGTGGGTTGATCTCACATCCTGGACACCCTGTAATGCGGATTTTGCTTGCTCCTTGACACACATTGGGTTGATCACACATCCTGAACACCCTGTAATGCAGATTTTGCTTGCTCCTTGACACACATTGGGTTGATCACACATCCTGGACACCCTGTGTGCAAATTTTGCTTGCTCCTTGACACACATTGGGTTGATCACACATCCTGAACACCCTGTAATGCAGATTTTGCTTGCTCCTTGACACACATTGGGTCGATCACACACCCTGGACACTGTAATGCAGATTTTGCTTGCTCCTTGACACACTTTGGGTTGATCACACATCCTGGACACCCTGCAATGCTGAACTTGCTTGCTCCTTGACACACAGTGGGTTGATCACACATCCTGGACACCCTGTAATGCAGATTTTGCTTGCTCCTTGACACACATTGGGTTGATCACACACCCTGGACACCCTGTAATGCGGATTTTGCTTGCTCCTTGACACACATTGGGTTGATCACACATCCTGGACACCCTGTAATGCAGATTTTGCTTGCTCCTTGACACACATTGGGTTGATCACACATCCTGGACACCCTGTAATGCAGATTTTGCTTGCTCCTTGACACACATTGGGTTGATCACACACCCTGGACACCCTCTTATGCAGATTTTGCTTGCTCCTTGACACACATTGGGTTGATCACACACCCTGGACACTGTAATGCAGATTTTGCTTGCTCCTTGACACACATTGGGTTGATCACACACCCTGGACACCCTGTAATGCAGATTTTGCTTGCTGCTTGACACACACTGGGTTGATCACACATCCTGGACACCCTGTAATGCAGATTTTGCTTGCTCCTTGACACACACTGGGTTGATCGCACACCCTGGACACCCTGTAATGCAGATTTTGCTTGCTCCTTGACACACACTGGGTTGATCACACACCCTGGACACCCTGTAATGCAGATTTTGCTTGCTCCTTGACACACATTTGGTTGATCACACATCTTGGACACCCTGTAATGCTCATTTTGCTTGCTCCTTGACACACATTGGGTTGATCACACACCCTGTAATGCAGATTTTGCTTGGTCCTTGACACACCATGGGTTGATCACACATCCTGAACACCCTGTAATGCAGATTTTGCTTGCTCCTTGACACACAGTGGGTTGATCACACACCCTGGATACCCTGTAATGCGGATTTTGCTTGCTCCTTGACACACATTGGGTTGATCACACATCCTGGACACCCTGTAATGCAGATTTTGCTTGCTCCTTGACACACATTGGGTTGATCACACATCCTGGACACCCTGTAATGCAGATTTTGCTTGCTCCTTGACACATTGGGTAATCACACATCCTGGACACCCTGTAATACAGATTTTGCTTGCTCCTTGACACACAGTGGGTTGATCACACATCCTGGATACCCTGTATTGCGGATTTTGCTTGCTCATTGACACACATTGGGTTTATCACACATCCTGAACACCCTGTAATGCAGATTTTGTTTGCTCCTTGACACACAGTGGGTTGATCACACATCCTGGATACCCTGTAATGCAGATTTTGTATGCTCCTTGACACACATTGGGTTGATCACACATCCTGAACACCTTGTAATGCAGATTTTGCTTGCTCATTGACACACATTGGGTTGATCACACATCCTGGATACCCTGTAATGCAGATTTTGCTTGCTCATTGACACACATCGTGAACACCCTGTAATGCAGATATTGCTTGCTCCTTGACACACATTGGGTTGATCACACATCCTGGATACCCTGTAATGCAGATATTGCTTGCTCCTTGACACACATTGGGTTGATCACACATCCTGAACACCCTGTAATGCAGATATTGCTTGCTCCTTGACACACATTGGGTTGATCACACATCCTGAACACCCTGTAATGCAGATATTGCTTGCTCCTTGACACACATTGGGTTGATCATACATCCTGGATACCCTGTAATGCGGATTTTGCTTGCTCATTGACACACATTGGGTTGATCACACATCCTGAACACCGTGTAATGCAGATATTGCTTGCTCCTTGACACACATTGGGTTGATCACACATCCTGGATACCCTGTAATGCGGATTTTGCTTGCTCATTGACACACGGGTTGATCACACATCCTGAACAACCTGTAATGCAGATATTGCTTGCTCCTTGACACACATTGGGTTGATCACACATCCTGAACACCCTGTAATGCAGATATTGCTTGCTGCTTGACACACATTGGGTTGATCACACATCCTGAACACCCTGTAATGCAGATATTGCTTGCTCATTGACACACGTTGGGTTGATCACACATCCTGAACAACCTGTAATGCGGATTTTGCTTGCTCATTGACACACATTGGGTTGATCACACATCCTGAACACCGTGTAATGCGGATATTGCTTGCTCCTTGACACACATTGGGTTGATCACACAACCTGGATACCCTGTAATGCAGATTTTGCTTGCTCCTTGACACACATTGGGTTGATGACACCACTTGGAGTGCATATGCTTGCTCCTCGTTTTTATTGAGCCAATCTCATTTCTTGGATATCCTAAGTGCCAGAGTTTGCTTGCTTCTTGACAGACTACTGATTCAAAGCAACACTTGGATAAAGCATAGGTAATCTGACAAATAAGTGATAAGTATTTGCATACAAGGGATGCAATAGGCTGCTGTGAAAGTCAGTTGCACTCAATGTCAAAATATGATACCACTTTTACTAACCACTAATGTTTTGCTTCATATTGCTTCTACAAACTAATCTTGCTAAAGTTTAGTATTCTGGCTATTTCTTTTGATTCAGAAAAATGGTCAATTCATATTTACATTTTGATGTATGATACATTAGGCAAAGCAACAATCAGAATATTGCTGTGATAGCTTTTTGTATGAACAAGGTTACAATTTAAAAAAATCTAATGTGTTTCAATCACAGGACTTTCTCTAGATCTCTGTAACAAATTATTGTTAAAAAGTTTATGATTCTATCTAATTCATGATATTTGAGATAAACGTTAGCAGAAATTGTCTGTCCATTTGTAAGTAGAAAGGAAAAATCTAATGTGCTACATTCACATATCCTCTAGCTGTTCGGCAAACAAACCTTTTATTCAAAACATTAATCTCTTATCTTCATCTTGCTAATCTAGATAAACATTAGCAGAATTAGTCTTATTATTAGATTATTAGCTGCTCGTAAAGTAGAAGGGAAATAAGAAAATGCACAGGTTAAAGCGATAGTCTCCCCTTTAAAAGCCAGTCACTATGTGAAACAATTGAAATTAAATTCCAATCTCTTTGCTTTCCAGCAGTAAACAAATGAGAAGAAAGATGTCTTCCCAATTGTGAAAAGCTTAAGTGGCTAAAACTGAAAATAATAATTCGGAATATCTTGAAAATGGTTAACTCTAAGAAAAATCTATACACTATGTACATGTGTAGAGAAAGTAAAAAAAAAAATTGTTTTCTGTTTATAGACCCTTAAATCCTCTTCATTCAGGATGACTTTTGTGTAACTGATAAACCATAGGTGATACAAAATCTTACCACACAAAATTTATAGATATTGTTAAATCATAAAATTTATCTCAAAAAAATTGTGTGGTTAACCATTTGAGATATTTTATATTATTGGTTTAAAATTGAAAATACTAAAAGAATATTTTTTTTTCTACAAAACAAACTGTGTAGATTTATTTCCAATTGCTGCAGTTTCACGTCATTTTGACACTCTTCACAATTGTCGATTCTCTCCAAAGTCGCTGTAGCAACTGACTTGCTGAAGTTCTGCCAGCTGCAACTACACAGCAAGAAATGTTGAGGTGGGGTTCTTTCTAATCACTTGATGTAAACAACTCACCAGTTCATGCGTCACATTTACACAGTTGCAAAAGAGCAGGAGAGTTATGGAAAGCAACAATTGAGGGTGACAGGAATATGTGCTGCTTCCTGAGCACGACATAAGTGTAGCACCAGGATCTTACCCTGGGGCAGCCTCTGGATGATCACACAGATCACCCTGCTGGAAACCTCGGCTGTTGGCTTGCCAGTCATCCATCTAGTGCATGTTGTCAAGATTCTCCATGGAGTTAACTGTTCGCTGTTCTGCCCCAATGAAGGGCACACTCCCAAACATTAGCAGCCTGGTGGTATCGTGGGTTGAAGAGCAATAGGCCAGTCTTTCTGCTGATTTGACATGACCTTCCTCAAATGTTGCTCTAGGGCAGGCTATTCCAGCTTGAGGGCAAGCTATCGTCACGGTTTGGTGTTGTAGTTTGGCCTTTCCCAGTCATCTATTGCCTGCCATGCTCTCTGTTCTAAGTTTTGTGGTTGAGTATGCATATGCACTCTTTCTCAGACAAATCCATTTGGACAGCCTGTTCAAGGGTGTTGCTATACAGCTTAACCATGGAGAGGTGTTGTGGACTTCTCGTTACTGCAGTGTTTCCTCTCATCAAGTTGCTGCTCTGATTGCTGTGTGGCACAACAATTCTTGTGTGAGGTAAGCAATGACCACTGTTTGACAAGGGAATAGCCCAGCTGAGTCAATTGCTGTGCGTTCAAAGACTGCTCCCATGTTATTCGGCTGAATGCGACCCTGTAGGCCGCTCACACATGATCTCTCAGTACCATTGTTGCAAGTTGCCAATTGTTCAGTTGGGTTCTAGATATCCTCGTGAAGTTCCAGCATGACTTCCATCACCTTACTATGAGGGAGGATCAACTACTCTTCCTGCCCAGGTGGTAATAGACCTTCCTTGTTCTTCTTGAGGACTTACGTGCACTACTCCGGGATGTGAGTAGTGAAGCATAGCCCCTCAGGAGTGGCACAGGTCAGGCCTGCCTAACTCTCAAAACACTCCTTCTCCACCTTAGTGCAGTGGTCGCACTCCTCTGAACAAGCTCTTGATATATAGGTTTCCTTTCGCTGTACCATTTACATGGATTTAGGTTGTATGTTAAGTTTTGTTTCATTGTGACTGCTGACATTCCAATAATGTTGTCTTGAAAATGCTGAAGATCAGCCTTGCTCAATATTCTTCTTGCTATAATTAAATATATGGTTGCAACAATTCCTCACTCATAGTTGTTTGCTGAGTGATTCCTTGGCACTCTTGTTCTCGAGGAATGCAGTCCTCATTTGTTTCCTGCCTGCTTGTCAGCTTAATTCTGTGGCTTTTTTGTGCTAACACAGTAGTGATATAAAAGAAACAGTTCTTTGCTCAACACCTGGAGTTCACCAAATGATAAGATTTATTTTATATCACTACTGTCTTAGCACAAAAAGACCAATTTTGGAGTTATCATGTTCTGACCAAATATCACAATCTTGGTCCTGGTTGGCCAAACGTCTCTAGGTTGTTCCTGTGTCCTCGTAACAAATACTCCAGGTACTGTCCACTGCCATGTGCATTTTCTTATAATTGCCAAGCATCAGGCATTGGTGAAGGACTAAGCTGCTTCCAGAGAACATAACTAGATGAGACACTCACCTGCTCTTCAACTGCAAAATTTCCCTGGCTATTGCAGCCTCACTTTCAGCTGACTGCAGCGCAGTGATGGTTCCTGAACTGGTTCTCAGATGTTGGCATTGCATTTAGTACTTCTGTCATGTGTGGGTGGCTTGACACGTGCAGATGTTATGTCATATCTTGGCATCTTGACCTTCAAGTCCTTCAGCCTTCCATCGAGCATCTTTTTCTTATGGTTTCCAGTTCCTTGGTTCTGCTGTCATTTCTTCCTTCCAGGATACTAACATAATCCCTGAGGTCTTTCAGGGCATTACGTCGTTGACCATGGTCTTTCATCTTTCCACCAAGCTCCTTCATGTTCTTCATGCCAGCCAGTTGTTCATCGATTTTGATTGATCTCTCTTGTCTTCTTCTCCACTGCAGACTCATTGTACATATATGCTAGACAAAGTAATATATGATGATTATATTCACATGAATTTTTGCAAACAAATGATTATTCTTCTGTTTACTACATGCTAATCAAGATTAAGATTAATAAAATATAAACCCATTTCCTTAAAGATACACTGGGTTTAGGGAATATACTGGGCCAAAGCAATAATCAAAACTTTTAAAAGCTGGTCATTATGTGATGTCATTGAAGTTCCCTTGTCTTTGCATAACCAAGATTAAAGAAAAGGAAAATGAATGATGATTTACCTTTGAGGAAAGTATAAATATAGGAAAATTTAAACCTATAACAAACAATTTCACAGAAAAGGTTAAAAAAATTATCTGAACATAAATGTGTCTCTCCATCACAAGCGCACATACACACAAGCGCGCGCGCGCGCACACACACACATACACACAGCTTTTCCTTCTAAAAATACGTTTTATGTTTTAAGGTAACGTCTTGAATCCCAAGAGAAGAGTTTAAGAAAACTAGTGGCTGGGCAAACAGTCTTGAAAAAAACTTGGACAATAATGGGCTCGAAGGAGGAGGGAAAATAACAAATGGATTCTGGAAGGCAACAAGAAAAATATTTGAGATCAAAAGTTCTTTAGTGTAATAGCAGATAAAGTTCCTTGATTTTCTATTTGCAGCTAAAAATGTCAGGAGAAAGCGAGCGCATTGCATGGTTAAGAACTGGTGTATGGAGACTAAAAGGGTTTAAAAATGGTGTACCACAGAACCAAGTTCCCAGTGAACATATAATTGAGTGTAAAGGGAAAAGTTCATCTTTCAGAAAAATGCCACAAATAAATTGATCAGCAGATAGTAAGAAATTAGGCCAGTTTTTAAATAACTTAAAAAGGACAGTGAAAAGACAGAACACAATATAGAGTAGATGTTAATAATCAAAAAATTGTTCAAGACACAATGTAAATAAGGTGTGATGGTAAACACCATGTAATTAAAGAAATAAATAGCAAGCTTGTGTGTGATTAAGTTAAACATCTGTGATGTGTGTCCAACTGCAGCAGCAATCAAGTATTCAAAACTCTCAATCTCAAATTATTTTATACATCTCTTCATAATATACATTTCAGGCGTAAAAATCCTTAGCATGGCTTCCTTCGGAAGGGAAGTAAAGCCATTGGTCCCGTATCGTAGATTTACGGCACGTAAAAGCACCTCAAGCCTGATAGAGAGGCCTCTGAGCCAAATTCAAGCCCAATTTAGAATGGGATGCTGAGAACCATATCAGTTAAAGAGCATCCATAAATAACACGCCATTTACGTTTTTCAAACACTTCTATTCTGCTTGTTGCTGATTTTAGAATTGACCAAATTTCACATCCATAAAACATTATGTTCCATAGCTAATATGTTTTTCATACATTTTTGCTATTTGTAACTTAATATTACTGGATCCAAATAATTTATTTTTTGCTTGTTTACTATGGGAGCTTTAGAATTATAAATAAAGAAAACAGCGTTTTAAAGCTAAGCTCTCCAAGGAATCTTGGGAAGAAAGGTATATGATAAATTATGTGCTTTAGATCTATATTTTTTGTCTAACTCTTATGGCTTATCCATTATGTAAAAGTCATCCAGAATAAGAGGTCTTTGATTGCCTCCGTGGTCAGCGAGCTGACTTATCACCCAGAGGTCCCGGGTTCGATTCCCAGCTGGGACAGGCAATTTTTCTTTAACCAGAATTATTGCTTATCTCCCATAGAGTCTCTAAGTATGTATGTGAGTGAATCTGTGGTTTGTGGAAAATAAAAAAAAGTATTTAAATCCAAAATAAAGAACCTACAGACAATGAGTTATAACATTTTTTGATAAAAATAAGATGTTCAAAACTTTTTCCATGTAAAAGGTAGCTTGTAGAGATGGGATTTCCTTGAAAACAATTGTGTCACATCCTTGGAAGATACTAAACATAAATGCTAAATGCTAAACTAAACTTTGGTATTTAATGGTCTTTACGTTTTTGAGCTATACTGTACACAGACTATTTTCTAAAATTCTTTTTTCATACGCAGGGTACCTCAAAATATATATTTATATTGAAATCTCGACATCAGATTTTTGGATGGAATACAATACCTTATCTAGCTACTCTGTACAGCTGTGGATACAAAAAATGAGTTAACCCAGATTCCATGAGTGCATCAAAGAGCTTCAGGTATCTTTGTAAAAGCTGTGTTCACAATGCATCTGAAACAACTGTACAGTGGTCAGTAACTGCAGAGCAATGGTTAACTTGTGAGTACTGAAAACAGATCACAGAATGATGTTACCATGGCAGAGAAGTTAAGATGGCCTCCCATTAGTTCCTAGGTTCAAATCTTGCGCTCATTGTCATTTTTTTAATTGTTAATTTTATGACTGGATATGTAGAATATAATATTGCATTAATTTAACTTTTGCATTTGAAATTATGGACCTATCTATGCAAACAAAAAATAATTCTACTAACACACGTGTTAAATTAACTAAAAAAAATTATGTGTAAATAAACTATTATCTTCTAAAAGTAAAATACAAAAAATAAAAAAAAAATTAATTTGGGTGTCTGAACCCTCAACCCTATAATGCCCTCAACCTTCAGTACAGAGACAAAATTAAAAGACTGCAGTAATGTGGATGAGGAGCTACAAGATCCCAGACTTCCTGAATTTGTGCCCAGAAGCCGTCTTTTGTCCTTTGCTCATCTGTGGATAAGACATTCTCAATAGGGTTGAAATCTGGTGAACAGGGAGGCCAGTCTACCACTCTTGAAAACCAAGATGTGTGACAGGATGATTATCCTGTACAAATTCAACAGTTCCATCAGGATATCCCAACCTCACAGAGGGAATCAAAATATTATTATTAAGTGTTGCCAAGCTGCTACAGCACACCTAGACCATTCCTTGATTTCCGGCCCCAACCAGATACATATATGCAACCATGATGGAATTGTGAAGCCACATATTTTGCATTGCATCAGGATCCCTTTGGACATTAGACAATCATCTTTCCCTTATGTGTGGAAGAAAATGTCACCTCAATCTAAGAATATCATACTATTCCAGTTGTGGTGGCATTTTCCTGCCCCCCCCCAAACAAAGAGAAAGAAAAAAAGTTCTTGACCCCCAAAAAACCACTGGATTTCTTAACAATACTTTTATTATTTTTCATACTATACAGTTTCAAGTTTTTTTTTTTCTATTGATGATGATTAGCGTTTAAGGGTGCTCAACTGCTAAGGTCATTAGTGCCCTTTTTTTTCATTGAGAGAGAACTGTTTGTGTTTTATGTGCTTGTGTACCAGATGGCTTTGTGTGCAGCAGAATAAATCCTTAAAGAAGCATCATAATCACTAACATATTATTTACCAAATGTTGTGTATGAAATAAATAGCTGCTATATATTGATTAAGAGAAGGAAAAAAAACAAAAAATGTTTGCTGCACATGAGAAGTGAACCAGAACAGTAACATATATAGGAGGGAGGTTTAGTAATGCTTTACAGTACAAACTGTATCATGCTTTATGTTCTTAATACTGATAGTTTGTTGCTGAAGAAGCTTGATTATGATTATTGATCAAATGGGTCAGTAATATTAAGGTTTGGAACTAGTGACAACTTGTTACTGCCACTACACAACTGAATTGCGGGTGGTGTATACAAGGCGCTGTGCCGTCAGGGACTTGAACTTGGCATTCCAGACATGGCTTTTTTTTTGACCAGCTTTTAAAGGATTTGACTATCGCTTTAGCCTAGCACATTCCCTTTCTACTTACAAGGAAGCAAGTAATAAAACCAATTCTGCTAATGTTTATCTTTATTAGCATGATGCAGATAAAGGAATAATCGTTTCTAAGAATAATTTGTATTTGGAACAGCTAGAGACAGTTATGTAAATGGAACATATCCGATTTTCTGAACAGTAAGTTTTTGTCTATCTCTTACGGTTTACCAGTTATACAAAATTCATCCAGAATGAAGTGGTCTTCAGAGGCTGTTCCTAGAAAATTCAAGATATACATTTTGTTTGTCATAAAAATATTTTAAACATATGGTGTTTTAAATCAAAATTGTTTGGGCCATTTAGAGAAATTCAATTTTTTTGAAAAATGTTGGGGATTTTCTTAAAAATCATGTAGCATTCTATGAAGAAAGAAAAAAAGGAAAAAATGTAAGGAAAAAAAAACCCTCACACGTGTGTGCATGCACATGGATATGTTTCTAAAATACTTTTTTGGTTCAGGGGATCTGAAAATGTGTATTTCTGGTGAAATCTCGGTATAGAATTTTTGGATGGAATACAATACCTTCTCTATCCACTATGTACATTATGCATACATGCGAGTGTAATTTGCATGCATTAAAACTGATATACTTCTGCTAAGTGCAATCAATATTTATATTTACCTGGGGATTTGGCAGCAAAATAAGCAATTTCTTTATGGTTCAGAGGAAAATCATTAGGGAAGTACTAAACCTTTAAAGCAGCAAATCAACAACAACAACAACGTTCTTACATTGCCATGTCTGTAAATATTAGAAACAACATTCAGCTATTCAACAATGTACAGAACTTACCCCTGGAACAATGAACACATTGCAAATAAACCAGGAATTGTTTAAACACTGTGAAGCTTATTGTTGTAGCACATTTACATACCTGCACTCGTCTCTGATAGCAACACATTTTGTGCAGACTAAGATAACAAGTCTTTATTTTGCACTCTCTATATAAATGCAGTAAGGTCCAATAATAGAGAGCAGCTTAACTGTTTAGAAATCTTACAAAAGAGAGCTATTAAAATACTTGAAAGCCTTCCATTGTTAAACATACTGCCTCTGTAAATCTTTATGTGCAAAACTGAAAATAACCAGCTCTGTAAAGCAAACACGCCTATAAAACAAGATGAGCTAATCACATCTCCATAGAATCAAACAACTCTACCAAACATGCAACAGTCTCCCAACAAACCTTCCAATACCTACTGGGACAACAGTTTGATAACAGAACATCCTTATGGTGTTTGACAGAATATTCTACTAAGGATAATCACACACCCACACAAAATAACTTTAAAAAAAAATTATATTTATGTACTCTGTTTTGTGTGTGTGTTTTATTCTTTGTATTTATGCTCACTGGGATCTTCTATGTAAGTAAATAAATAAATTGTAATTATTATAATGGTAATGCTCCTCTCTCTTATATTGAAACGTACATTGGGGTCACAATTAGAATATTAGAACCAGTTGAAAAGTTCAATGCCACAGTTGGGATTTGAACACGGTTCTCTAATCTCCGTGTGGTTGCTCTAACCATTGAGCCCCTTCCAACTGATTATGTGTGTTTTACCTGGTTCAAGCACTCAGAGAACCACCTTAAGTATCCAGGTAATATGAACTATGTTCTCACCAACATACAGGCTGCTGCTGTTGTTATAATGGCATTACAATTCACAAATTAATTTATATAAATGTTTGTTTTACCTTGCTCTGCTTTCTCTGAAGGGACCTGCTTCTTATTGTCAACAGCAATCTTCGGTGAGCAGTTCTTGCGACTGGGGCGTGTTGTAATCACAGGTGGTACCTGGCAATACAAATTCCTTCTTTTAAAATAAAACGATCGCATTAAACATTTTTGGAACAATTTGGCAAAGTAAGCGGGAGGAAGACATGGTAGAGGAGTTATTAAAGCAAAGGAAAAATTCAATGATAAGAAGCAAAAATAAAAACACAGACAGAAACATGATGTCTAAGGAATAACCATAAAGTAATGTCTATTAATAAAATGTACATTCAGAGAGAGATAGAACACACTATACACAAGGACAAGGATGATGATAATATCCCAAAGCCCTCTAACAACATCAGAATATACATAAAAAGAATGTAAATTAAATATGTATGTGAGGGCAGATCGAAAATTAACGTACAGTACGTTTTTTCTGCCTTGGTATGGCAGCTGTAATGTTGCAATTTCACGCAGATGTAGTTTGAAGTTTTCACTACCGAAGATATATTTTGTTTCATGTGCAGCTCTAGTGAGAGAAGCGTGAACTGTTGTCAACATGTGAAGAGCAGAGATATATTGATATTTGTGGGCCAAAGGGCAAAAACTGGTGAAACTCACAGGGACATGCGTGGTGTGTAGGGACTGTAGCAATGTCTCCAGGTGATGTGCATTCTTCCAAGAGGGTCGGTGAACCTTAGTGATTCACCACGCTCCGGGAAACCAGTGACAGCTGCAACCCCACAGCATATCAGGGGCACTGTAGCAGCAATTTTGAACAAACGGCACGTGCAACTGCGAACCTTATCACAACAGTTCAACATTTCCAATGACACAGTGGACAATATTGTTCATGCATGTTGAAATTTAGTGCTCGCTGGGTGCCTAAGAACCTGACAGACAACAACAAGGGCCAGTTAACGCAGTATACTGCAGAAGGGAGTGATTTCCTGAAAGGAATCGTCCCTGGTAATGAGTTGTGGACATACTACTACATGCAGGCAAGTATGGAGTGGCAACATGCGGTTCCCCAGTAAAGACTCAGCCTGCTAGCAAAGTGCTTGAGACAGTGTTCTGGTGTTTTATTGCTGGACATATTACTACAAGTATGGAGTGGCAACATGCTGGTTCCCCAATAAAGACTCAACCTGCTAGCAAAGTGACAGTGTTCTGGTGTTTTATTGCTGGACATATTACTACAAGTATGGAGTGGCAACATGCTGGTTCCCCAATAAAGACTCAACCTGCTAGCAAAGTGACTGTGTTCTGGTGTTTTATTGCTGGACATACCACTACAAGTATGGAGTGGCAACATGCGGTTCCCCAGTAAAGACTCAGCCTGCTAGCAAAGTGACAGTGTTCTGGTGTTTTATTGCTGGACATATTACTACAAGTATGGAGTGAAAACATGCTGGTTCCCCAGTAAAGACTCAACCTGCTAGCAAAGTGACTGTGTTCTGGTGTTTTATTTCTGGACATACCACTACAAGTATGGAGTGAAAACATGCTGGTTCCCCAGTAAAGACTCAACCTGCTAGCAAAGTGACAGTGTTCTGGTGTTTTATTGCTGGACATACCACTACAAGTATGGAGTGGCAACATGCTGGTTCCCCAGTAAAGACTCAACCTGCTAGCAAAGTGACAGTGTTCTGGTGTTTTATTGCTGGACATATTACTACAAGTATGGAGAGGAAACATGCTGGTTCCCCAGTAAAGACTCAAACTGCTAGCAAAGTGACTGTGTTCTGGTGTTTTATTGCTGGACATACCACTACAAGTATGGAGTGGAAACATGCTGGTTCCCCAGAAAAGACTCATCTGCTAGCAAAGTGACTGTGTTCTGGTGTTTTATTGGTGGACATACCACTACAAGTATGGAGTGGCAACATGCTGGTTCCCCAGTAAAGACTCAACCTGCTAGCAAAGTGACTGTGTTCTGGTGTTTTATTGCTGGACATACCACTACAAGTATGGAGTGGAAACATGCTGGTTCCCCAGTAAAGACTCAACTTGCTAGCAAAGTGACTGTGTTCTGGTGTTTTATTGCTGGACATACGATTACAAGTATGGAGTGGAAACATGCTGGTTCCCCAGTAAAGACTCAAACTGCTAGCAAAGTGACTGTGTTCTGGTGTTTTATTGCTGGACATACCACTACAAGTATGGAGTGGAAACATGCTGGTTCCCCAGAAAAGACTCATCTGCTAGCAAAGTGACAGTGTTCTGGTGTTTTATTGGTGGACATATTACTACAAGTATGGAGTGGAAACATGCTGGTTCCCCAGTAAAGACTCAACTTGCTAGCAAAGTGACTGTGTTCTGGTGTTTTATTGCTGGACATACCACTACAAGTATGGAGAGGAAACATGCTGGTTCCCCAGTAAAGACTCAATCTGCTAGCAAAGTGACTGTGTTCTGGTGTTTTATTGCTGGACATACCACTACAAGTATGGAGTGGCAACATGCGGTTCCCCAGTAAAGACTCAGCCTGCTAGCAAAGTGACAGTGTTCTGGTGTTTTATTGCTGGACATATTACTACAAGTATGGAGTGGCAACATGCTGGTTCCCCAGTAAAGACTCAACCTGCTAGCAAAGTGACTGTGTTCTGGTGTTTTATTGCTGGACATACCACTACAAGTATGGAGTGAAAACATGCTGGTTCCCCAGTAAAGACTCAACCTGCTAGCAAAGTGACAGTGTTCTGGTGTTTTATTGCTGGACATACCACTACAAGTATGGAGTGGCAACATGCTGGTTCCCCAGTAAAGACTCAACCTGCTAGCAAAGTGACAGTGTTCTGGTGTTTTATTGCTGGACATATTACTACAAGTATGGAGAGGAAACATGCTGGTTCCCCAGTAAAGACTCAAACTGCTAGCAAAGTGACTGTGTTCTGGTGTTTTATTGCTGGACATACCACTACAAGTATGGAGTGGAAACATGCTGGTTCCCCAGTAAAGACTCAACCTGCTAGCAAAGTGACTGTGTTCTGGTGTTTTATTGCTGGACATACCACTACAAGTATGGAGTGGCAACATGCTGGTTCCCCAGTAAAGACTCAACCTGCTAGCAAAGTGACTGTGTTCTGGTGTTTTATTGGTGGACATACCACTACAAGTATGGAGTGGAAACATGCTGGTTCCCCAGAAAAGACTCATCTGCTAGCAAAGTGACAGTGTTCTGGTGTTTTATTGGTGGACATACCACTACAAGTATGGAGTGGCAACATGCTGGTTCCCCAGAAAAGACTCATCTGCTAGCAAAGTGACAGTGTTCTGGTGTTTTATTGGTGGACATACCACTACAAGTATGGAGTGGAAACATGCTGGTTCCCCAGAAAAGACTCATCTGCTAGCAAAGTGACAGTGTTCTGGTGTTTTATTGCTGGACATACCACTACAAGTATGGAGTGGAAACATGCTGGTTCCCAGTAAAGACTTAACTTGCTAGCAAAGTGACTGTGTTCTGGTGTTTTATTGCTGGACATACCACTACAAGTATGGAGTGGAAACATGCTGGTTCCCCAGTAAAGACTCAACTTGCTAGCAAAGTGACTGTGTTCTGGTGTTTTATTGCTGGACATACGATTACAAGTATGGAGTGGAAACATGCTGGTTCCCCAGTAAAGACTCAATCTGCTAGCAAAGTGACTGTGTTCTGGTGTTTTATTGCTGGACATACCACTACAAGTATGGAGTGGAAACATGCTGGTTCCCCAGTAAAGACTCAACCTGCTAGCAAAGTGACTGTGTTCTGGTGTTTTATTGCTGGACATACCACTACAAGTATGGAGTGGAAACATGCTGGTTCCCCAGTAAAGACTCAACCTGCTAGCAAAGTGACTGTGTTCTGGTGTTTTATTGCTGGACATACCACTACAAGTATGGAGTGGAAACATGCTGGTTCCCCAGTAAAGACTCAACCTGCTAGCAAAGTGACTGTGTTCTGGTGTTTTATTGCTGGACATACCACTACAAGTATGGAGTGAAAACATGCTGGTTCCCCAGTAAAGACTCAAACTGCTAGCAAAGTGACTGTGTTCTGGTGTTTTATTGCTGGACATACCACTACAAGTATGGAGAGGAAACATGCTGGTTCCCCAGTAAAGACTCAAACTGCTAGCAAAGTGACTGTGTTCTGGTGTTTTATTGGTGGACATACCACTACAAGTATGGAGTGGCAACATGCTGGTTCCCCAGTAAAGACTCAGCCTGCTAGCAAAGTGACAGTGTTCTGGTGTTTTATTGCTGGACATATTACTACAAGTATGGAGTGGCAACATGCTGGTTCCCCAATAAAGACTCAACCTGCTAGCAAAGTGACTGTGTTCTGGTGTTTTATTGCTGGACATACCACTACAAGTATGGAGTGGCAACATGCGGTTCCCCAGTAAAGACTCAGCCTGCTAGCAAAGTGACAGTGTTCTGGTGTTTTATTGCTGGACATATTACTACAAGTATGGAGTGGCAACATGCTGGTTCCCCAGTAAAGACTCAACCTGCTAGCAAAGTGACTGTGTTCTGGTGTTTTATTGCTGGACATACCACTACAAGTATGGAGTGAAAACATGCTGGTTCCCCAGTAAAGACTCAACCTGCTAGCAAAGTGACAGTGTTCTGGTGTTTTATTGCTGGACATACCACTACAAGTATGGAGTGGCAACATGCTGGTTCCCCAGTAAAGACTCAACCTGCTAGCAAAGTGACAGTGTTCTGGTGTTTTATTGCTGGACATATTACTACAAGTATGGAGAGGAAACATGCTGGTTCCCCAGAAAAGACTCATCTGCTAGCAAAGTGACAGTGTTCTGGTGTTTTATTGCTGGACATACCACTACAAGTATGGAGTGGAAACATGCTGGTTCCCCAGAAAAGACTCATCTGCTAGCAAAGTGACAGTGTTCTGGTGTTTTATTGGTGGACATACCACTACAAGTATGGAGTGGCAACATGCTGGTTCCCCAGTAAAGACTCAACTTGCTAGCAAAGTGACTGTGTTCTGGTGTTTTATTGCTGGACATACGATTACAAGTATGGAGTGGAAACATGCTGGTTCCCCAGTAAAGACTCAAACTGCTAGCAAAGTGACTGTGTTCTGGTGTTTTATTGCTGGACATACGATTACAAGTATGGAGTGGAAACATGCTGGTTCCCCAGTAAAGACTCAACTTGCTAGCAAAGTGACTGTGTTCTGGTGTTTTATTGCTGGACATACGATTACAAGTATGGAGTGGAAACATGCTGGTTCCCCAGTAAAGACTCAAACTGCTAGCAAAGTGACTGTGTTCTGGTGTTTTATTGCTGGACATACGATTACAAGTATGGAGTGGAAACATGCTGGTTCCCCAGTAAAGACTCAACTTGCTAGCAAAGTGACTGTGTTCTGGTGTTTTATTGCTGGACATACGATTACAAGTATGGAGTGGAAACATGCTGGTTCCCCAGTAAAGACTCAATCTGCTAGCAAAGTGACTGTGTTCTGGTGTTTTATTGCTGGACATACCACTACAAGTATGGAGTGGAAACATGCTGGTTCCCCAGTAAAGACTCAACCTGCTAGCAAAGTGACTGTGTTCTGGTGTTTTATTGCTGGACATACCACTACAAGTATGGAGTGAAAACATGCTGGTTCCCCAGTAAAGACTCAAACTGCTAGCAAAGTGACTGTGTTCTGGTGTTTTATTGCTGGACATACCACTACAAGTATGGAGTGGAAACATGCTGGTTCCCCAGAAAAGACTCAACCTGCTAGCAAAGTGACAGTGTTCTGGTGTTTTATTGCTGGACATACCACTACAAGTATGGAGAGGAAACATGCTGGTTACCCAGTAAAGACTCAAACTGCTAGCAAAGTGACTGTGTTCTGGTGTTTTATTGCTGGACATACCACTACAAGTATGGAGTGGCAACATGCGGTTCCCCAGTAAAGACTCAGCCTGCTAGCAAAGTGACAGTGTTCTGGTGTTTTATTGCTGGACATATTACTACAAGTATGGAGTGGCAACATGCTGGTTCCCCAGTAAAGACTCAACCTGCTAGCAAAGTGACTGTGTTCTGGTGTTTTATTGCTGGACATACCACTACAAGTATGGAGTGAAAACATGCTGGTTCCCCAGTAAAGACTCAACCTGCTAGCAAAGTGACAGTGTTCTGGTGTTTTATTGCTGGACATACCACTACAAGTATGGAGTGGCAACATGCTGGTTCCCCAGTAAAGACTCAACCTGCTAGCAAAGTGACAGTGTTCTGGTGTTTTATTGCTGGACATATTACTACAAGTATGGAGAGGAAACATGCTGGTTCCCCAGTAAAGACTCAAACTGCTAGCAAAGTGACTGTGTTCTGGTGTTTTATTGGTGGACATACCACTACAAGTATGGAGTGGAAACATGCTGGTTCCCCAGAAAAGACTCATCTGCTAGCAAAGTGACAGTGTTCTGGTGTTTTATTGGTGGACATACCACTACAAGTATGGAGTGGAAACATGCTGGTTCCCCAGAAAAGACTCATCTGCTAGCAAAGTGAAAGTGTTCTGGTGTTTTATTGCTGGACATACCACTACAAGTATGGAGTGGAAACATGCTGGTTCCCCAGAAAAGACTCATCTGCTAGCAAAGTGACAGTGTTCTGGTGTTTTATTGGTGGACATACCACTACAAGTATGGAGTGGCAACATGCTGGTTCCCCAGTAAAGACTCAAACTGCTAGCAAAGTGACTGTGTTCTGGTGTTTTATTGCTGGACATATTACTACAAGTATGGAGTGGAAACATGCTGGTTCCCCAGTAAAGACTCAACTTGCTAGCAAAGTGACTGTGTTCTGGT
Organism: Hymenopus coronatus; assembly: GCA_030762935.1. Classification (NCBI taxonomy): domain Eukaryota; kingdom Metazoa; phylum Arthropoda; class Insecta; order Mantodea; family Hymenopodidae; genus Hymenopus; species Hymenopus coronatus. The sequence goes on from CM060889.1 coordinate 62,359,688, forward strand.
GTTTTATTGCTGGACATACGATTACAAGTATGGAGTGGAAACATGCTGGTTCCCCAGTAAAGACTCAAACTGCTAGCAAAGTGACTGTGTTCTGGTGTTTTATTGCTGGACATACCACTACAAGTATGGAGTGGAAACATGCTGGTTCCCCAGAAAAGACTCATCTGCTAGCAAAGTGACAGTGTTCTGGTGTTTTATTGGTGGACATACCACTACAAGTATGGAGTGGAAACATGCTGGTTCCCCAGTAAAGACTCAACTTGCTAGCAAAGTGACTGTGTTCTGGTGTTTTATTGCTGGACATACGATTACAAGTATGGAGTGGAAACATGCTGGTTCCCCAGTAAAGACTCAATCTGCTAGCAAAGTGACTGTGTTCTGGTGTTTTATTGCTGGACATACCACTACAAGTATGGAGTGGAAACATGCTGGTTCCCCAGTAAAGACTCAACCTGCTAGCAAAGTGACTGTGTTCTGGTGTTTTATTGCTGGACATACCACTACAAGTATGGAGTGAAAACATGCTGGTTCCCCAGTAAAGACTCAAACTGCTAGCAAAGTGACTGTGTTCTGGTGTTTTATTGCTGGACATACCACTACAAGTATGGAGTGGAAACATGCTGGTTCCCCAGAAAAGACTCAACCTGCTAGCAAAGTGACAGTGTTCTGGTGTTTTATTGCTGGACATACCACTACAAGTATGGAGAGGAAACATGCTGGTTCCCCAGTAAAGACTCAAACTGCTAGCAAAGTGACTGTGTTCTGGTGTTTTATTGCTGGACATACCACTACAAGTATGGAGTGGAAACATGCTGGTTCCCCAGTAAAGACTCAACCTGCTAGCAAAGTGACAGTGTTCTGGTGTTTTATTGCTGGACATATTACTACAAGTATGGAGAGGAAACATGCTGGTTCCCCAGTAAAGACTCAACCTGCTAGCAAAGTGACTGTGTTCTGGTGTTTTATTGCTGGACATACCACTACAAGTATGGAGTGGAAACATGCTGGTTCCCCAGTAAAGACTCAAACTGCTAGCAAAGTGACTGTGTTCTGGTGTTTTATTGCTGGACATACCACTACAAGTATGGAGTGGAAACATGCTGGTTCCCCAGTAAAGACTCAACCTGCTAGCAAAGTGACTGTGTTCTGGTGTTTTATTGCTGGACATACCACTACAAGTATGGAGTGGAAACATGCTGGTTCCCCAGTAAAGACTCAAACTGCTAGCAAAGTGACTGTGTTCTGGTGTTTTATTGCTGGACATACCACTACAAGTATGGAGTGGAAACATGCTGGTTCCCCAGTAAAGACTCAAACTGCTAGCAAAGTGACTGTGTTCTGGTGTTTTATTGCTGGACATACCACTACAAGTATGGAGAGGAAACATGCTGGTTCCCCAGTAAAGACTCAACCTGCTAGCAAAGTGACTGTGTTCTGGTGTTTTATTGCTGGACATACCACTACAAGTATGGAGTGAAAACATGCTGGTTCCCCAGTAAAGACTCAAACTGCTAGCAAAGTGACTGTGTTCTGGTGTTTTATTGCTGGACATACCACTACAAGTATGGAGTGGAAACATGCTGGTTCCCCAGTAAAGACTCAACCTGCTAGCAAAGTGACTGTGTTCTGGTGTTTTATTGCTGGACATACCACTACAAGTATGGAGTGGAAACATGCTGGTTCCCCAGTAAAGACTCAACTTGCTAGCAAAGTGACAGTGTTCTGGTGTTTTATTGCTGGACATACCACTACAAGTATGGAGTGGAAACATGCTGGTTCCCCAGTAAAGACCCAACTTGCTAGCAAAGTGACTGTGTTCTGGTGTTTTATTGGTGGACATACCACTACAAGTATGGAGTGGCAACATGCTGGTTCCCCAGTAAAGACTCAACCTGCTAGCAAAGTGACTGTGTTCTGGTGTTTTATTGCTGGACATATTACTACAAGTATGGAGTGGAAACATGCTGGTTCCCCAGAAAAGACTCAACCTGCTAGCAAAGTGACAGTGTTCTGGTGTTTTATTGCTGGACATACCACTACAAGTATGGAGAGGAAACATGCTGGTTCCCCAGTAAAGACTCAACCTGCTAGCAAAGTGACTGTGTTCTGGTGTTTTATTGCTGGACATACCACTACAAGTATGGAGTGGAAACATGCTGGTTCACCAGTAAAGACTCAACTTGCTAGCAAAGTGACAGTGTTCTGGTGTTTTATTGCTGGACATATTACTACAAGTATAGAGTGGCAACATGCTGGTTCCCCAGTAAAGACTCAACTTGCTAGCAAAGTGACAGTGTTCTGGTGTTTTATTGGTGGACATACCATTACAAGTATGGAGTGAAAACATGCTGGTTCCCCAATAAAGACTCAACCTGCTAGCAAAGTGACTGTGTTCTGGTGTTTTATTGCTGGACATACCACTACAAGTATGGAGAGGAAACATGCTGGTTCACCAGTAAAGACTCAACCTGCTAGCAAAGTGACAGTGTTCTGGTGTTTTATTGCTGGACATATTACTACAAGTATGGAGTGGAAACATGCTGGTTCCCCAGTAAAGACTCAATCTGCTAGCAAAGTGACAGTGTTCTGGTGTTTTATTGCTGGACATACCACTACAAGTATGGAGTGGAAACATGCTGGTTCCCCAATAAAGACTCAACTTGCTAGCAAAGTGACAGTGTTCTGGTGTTTTATTGCTGGACATATTACTACAAGTATGGAGAGGAAACATGCTGGTTCCCCAGTAAAGACTCAACTTGCTAGCAAAGTGACAGTGTTCTGGTGTTTTATTGCTGGACATACCACTACAAGTATGGAGTGGAAACATGCTGGTTCACCAGTAAAGACTCAACCTGCTAGCAAAGTGACAGTGTTCTGGTGTTTTATTGCTGGACATACCACTACAAGTATGGAGTGGAAACATGCTGGTTCACCAGTAAAGACTCAACCTGCTAGCAAAGTGACAGTGTTCTGGTGTTTTATTGCTGGACATATTACTACAAGTATGGAGTGGAAACATGCTGGTTCCCCAGTAAAGACTCAACTTGCTAGCAAAGTGACTGTGTTCTGGTGTTTTATTGCTGGACATACGATTACAAGTATGGAGTGGAAACATGCTGGTTCCCCAGTAAAGACTCAAACTGCTAGCAAAGTGACTGTGTTCTGGTGTTTTATTGCTGGACATACCACTACAAGTATGGAGTGGAAACATGCTGGTTCCCCAGAAAAGACTCATCTGCTAGCAAAGTGACAGTGTTCTGGTGTTTTATTGGTGGACATACCACTACAAGTATGGAGTGGAAACATGCTGGTTCCCCAGTAAAGACTCAACTTGCTAGCAAAGTGACTGTGTTCTGGTGTTTTATTGCTGGACATACGATTACAAGTATGGAGTGGAAACATGCTGGTTCCCCAGTAAAGACTCAATCTGCTAGCAAAGTGACTGTGTTCTGGTGTTTTATTGCTGGACATACCACTACAAGTATGGAGTGGAAACATGCTGGTTCCCCAGTAAAGACTCAACCTGCTAGCAAAGTGACTGTGTTCTGGTGTTTTATTGCTGGACATACCACTACAAGTATGGAGTGAAAACATGCTGGTTCCCCAGTAAAGACTCAAACTGCTAGCAAAGTGACTGTGTTCTGGTGTTTTATTGCTGGACATACCACTACAAGTATGGAGTGGAAACATGCTGGTTCCCCAGAAAAGACTCAACCTGCTAGCAAAGTGACAGTGTTCTGGTGTTTTATTGCTGGACATACCACTACAAGTATGGAGAGGAAACATGCTGGTTCCCCAGTAAAGACTCAAACTGCTAGCAAAGTGACTGTGTTCTGGTGTTTTATTGCTGGACATACCACTACAAGTATGGAGTGGAAACATGCTGGTTCCCCAGTAAAGACTCAACCTGCTAGCAAAGTGACAGTGTTCTGGTGTTTTATTGCTGGACATATTACTACAAGTATGGAGAGGAAACATGCTGGTTCCCCAGTAAAGACTCAACCTGCTAGCAAAGTGACTGTGTTCTGGTGTTTTATTGCTGGACATACCACTACAAGTATGGAGTGGAAACATGCTGGTTCCCCAGTAAAGACTCAAACTGCTAGCAAAGTGACTGTGTTCTGGTGTTTTATTGCTGGACATACCACTACAAGTATGGAGTGGAAACATGCTGGTTCCCCAGTAAAGACTCAACCTGCTAGCAAAGTGACTGTGTTCTGGTGTTTTATTGCTGGACATACCACTACAAGTATGGAGTGGAAACATGCTGGTTCCCCAGTAAAGACTCAAACTGCTAGCAAAGTGACTGTGTTCTGGTGTTTTATTGCTGGACATACCACTACAAGTATGGAGTGGAAACATGCTGGTTCCCCAGTAAAGACTCAAACTGCTAGCAAAGTGACTGTGTTCTGGTGTTTTATTGCTGGACATACCACTACAAGTATGGAGAGGAAACATGCTGGTTCCCCAGTAAAGACTCAACCTGCTAGCAAAGTGACTGTGTTCTGGTGTTTTATTGCTGGACATACCACTACAAGTATGGAGTGAAAACATGCTGGTTCCCCAGTAAAGACTCAAACTGCTAGCAAAGTGACTGTGTTCTGGTGTTTTATTGCTGGACATACCACTACAAGTATGGAGTGGAAACATGCTGGTTCCCCAGTAAAGACTCAACCTGCTAGCAAAGTGACTGTGTTCTGGTGTTTTATTGCTGGACATACCACTACAAGTATGGAGTGGAAACATGCTGGTTCCCCAGTAAAGACTCAACTTGCTAGCAAAGTGACAGTGTTCTGGTGTTTTATTGCTGGACATACCACTACAAGTATGGAGTGGAAACATGCTGGTTCCCCAGTAAAGACCCAACTTGCTAGCAAAGTGACTGTGTTCTGGTGTTTTATTGGTGGACATACCACTACAAGTATGGAGTGGCAACATGCTGGTTCCCCAGTAAAGACTCAACCTGCTAGCAAAGTGACTGTGTTCTGGTGTTTTATTGCTGGACATATTACTACAAGTATGGAGTGGAAACATGCTGGTTCCCCAGAAAAGACTCAACCTGCTAGCAAAGTGACAGTGTTCTGGTGTTTTATTGCTGGACATACCACTACAAGTATGGAGAGGAAACATGCTGGTTCCCCAGTAAAGACTCAACCTGCTAGCAAAGTGACTGTGTTCTGGTGTTTTATTGCTGGACATACCACTACAAGTATGGAGTGGAAACATGCTGGTTCACCAGTAAAGACTCAACTTGCTAGCAAAGTGACAGTGTTCTGGTGTTTTATTGCTGGACATATTACTACAAGTATAGAGTGGCAACATGCTGGTTCCCCAGTAAAGACTCAACTTGCTAGCAAAGTGACAGTGTTCTGGTGTTTTATTGGTGGACATACCATTACAAGTATGGAGTGAAAACATGCTGGTTCCCCAATAAAGACTCAACCTGCTAGCAAAGTGACTGTGTTCTGGTGTTTTATTGCTGGACATACCACTACAAGTATGGAGAGGAAACATGCTGGTTCACCAGTAAAGACTCAACCTGCTAGCAAAGTGACAGTGTTCTGGTGTTTTATTGCTGGACATATTACTACAAGTATGGAGTGGAAACATGCTGGTTCCCCAGTAAAGACTCAATCTGCTAGCAAAGTGACAGTGTTCTGGTGTTTTATTGCTGGACATACCACTACAAGTATGGAGTGGAAACATGCTGGTTCCCCAATAAAGACTCAACTTGCTAGCAAAGTGACAGTGTTCTGGTGTTTTATTGCTGGACATATTACTACAAGTATGGAGAGGAAACATGCTGGTTCCCCAGTAAAGACTCAACTTGCTAGCAAAGTGACAGTGTTCTGGTGTTTTATTGCTGGACATACCACTACAAGTATGGAGTGGAAACATGCTGGTTCACCAGTAAAGACTCAACCTGCTAGCAAAGTGACAGTGTTCTGGTGTTTTATTGCTGGACATACCACTACAAGTATGGAGTGGAAACATGCTGGTTCACCAGTAAAGACTCAACCTGCTAGCAAAGTGACAGTGTTCTGGTGTTTTATTGCTGGACATATTACTACAAGTATGGAGTGGAAACATGCTGGTTCCCCAATAAAGACTCAACCTGCTAGCAAAGTGACTGTGTTCTGGTGTTTTATTGCTGGACATACCACTACAAGTATGGAGTGGAAACATGCTGGTTCCCCAGTAAAGACTCAATCTGCTAGCAAAGTGCTTGAGACAGTGTTCTGGGATATGCTTGTGGTGGACTTTGTGAATGCTGCAGCCAACATTAAAACTTTGGTGAAGTTGCATTGTGCCCTTTGTGACAAATGCCACAACATTAATGTTGACAATGTCAAACTTCTTTTAGACAATGCTCGTCCCCATGTTGCTGCTGATGTTTGTCAGGAAATCGCCAAATCTGGTTGGGAGATGTTTCAGCATCCACCACACAGTGTCAAACTTTTCTCAGTTTGATCTCATGAAGAAATTCCTGGCTAACCAACATTTGCGACAGATGTGGAAGTGAAATCAACAATGACTACTACGAACAGGGTATACTGAAACTGATATCACGAAGGGACAAATGTGCTGAGAAAGTTGGTGACTATGTCGAAAAATAGGTAAATGCTGTAAGTTCATTTGTTTTTTGTTTTTTTTTGTTTTTGTTTTTTTAAGTATTAAACTTTTTTGTAAAAAAATTATTGTGCATTATTTTCGATCCACCCTCATAGAAATAGATCACCCATTCGAAAACATAATCCTAATGCTTTAGTTTCAGTTCAAGAGTAAATTTAAAAAATTCAATTCAATTCATTTATTGCTCATGGAACTTTTACAAGCATGGAACATTATCATCCAAATTATTCAATTGTACACAATCATAGTTACAAATCTAAAATTGGTATCTAATAATAAATAACTTGTTTTACAAAATGTACATACAGTTTAAGAAAGATTTTCAATTCTATACCTTTACAAAACATTGACTGATATTGAATAATTAAAAAAAAAAAAAAAATTATGAGTGCAAGTTAAAATCAAAGTCTATTTGTTATTTGCACATTTTTACATAAAATTATATTACATTTTAATTTAATTCCTTATCTCTCTTTTAATCAATCTCACCATAAAACTGCATACATTTTCTTGAATCTACTTTTGTCAATTTTTATAATGTTTACTATTTTAATGTAATAGATCTTTCAGTTTGCATGGACACTTCTGAATTAGATGCTTTTTTAGTTCTTTTGCAAAGGTATTTTTCCCTGAGCACTCCTTAATTTTTTTTTTTTTTTTTTTTTGGTAGAGCATTACACAGCATCATTGCCATAATTATAGGATCCTGTTTTGTTTAGGTGTACTCTGTAATAGTTTGCCTTTCCTCGAGTGCTATAGGAATGAATGTCTGTCTTTTTGAGGACTGGTTTGTTTTGAGCCAGTATTATTAATATCAATAATGATTAAGATTTTAGTATTTCTAAAGAATGGCTTACATGTATCGGTAATTTTTATGTGGTAAAGATAAACGTATGTATCTTTTCTGTAGCAGCATTAACCTATTTAATTTTGTCACACCAGATCCTCCCCATATTGCTGTATCATATTCCAGGTTGGGTATATATTATTCCATAATATATAGATTTAAGTTGTTCTACATTGAGGTAGTTGGCAAAATATTTTAATAGGTAAGCATTTTTTGTAATTTTTTTGCAGACTTCATTTACATGCTTTTCATAATTTAAATGTTTGGTCTAAATATATTCCTTAAAACTTTTGACTAGGCACCTGCTCTATCTTAATATTTTCTAGTGTTACATTTATGTTATTTTGTTCTTCATTTCTATTTGATTGGTGTCAAAAGTGAATAAGTTTAGTCTTTTTAACATTTAATTTTAAAAAATGTTGTACAAGTAATTTGAACTGAGAAAGATTCTGAGTAATTTTATCCTCTAGATCAGTGTTTCCCAACCTTTTGAAGTTCATGGCACCCTCGGGAATAACATTAAACACCAGGGGCACCCTTCCTTGAATTAAAAGAAAATTAAGCTTAATATGTTAATTTATTGAAATATTATATAACAATAACGTACACCATAACATAATACAGTAAAGTTTACTACAATCACTGAGTAAAACTACATCAATAAATTTTGTTCGATTAATGATTAATGTGAAACTTGTGATTGATGCTTGGAGCACAGATATGTGATGTCGGGTCTTACAGTTGACAGTGAAACACGCAAATCATCCTCAAGGTTATTCAGTCTATTTCTTGCTTTGCATTTTATTGTCACCATAGCAGAGAAGGCTTGCTCGCATAGAAAGGATATTGAAAAGGGCAAAAGTGCGTTAATTGCTTTCTTCATTAGGTTAGGGTACTCCTCTCTCCGTTGAAGCCAAAAACTAGCCACCGACGCCTCACTCTTGGTGAACTTACCTTTGAGTGTGGAATTAGCGCAAAGATCAATAAATTCATCTCGTTCGCAAGCAGTGAAATCTATTTCCTCTGCACTATCTACGAAATCAAATGGTGAGACAACCCAGTCGAGATTCGTAGTGGAAATAGTTGGAAAATACGCATCTATTGCATCTTGCAATCTTGATAAGTGATCACAAATGCAGTCTTTCAGTTTACCTAGATCTTTATCTCCTGCCACATTAAGAAGAGATGGAAAGTTCGACAAATCTACTTTTTGAACTGCAGACTTCCAAGAACTAAGTTTTCTTTTAAAACCTTTCATTTTATTGGTTGAGGAGATTATTGTTTTATGTCGACCCTGCATCGAAACATTCAGGTCATTCAGCTTATGAAAAATATCTGCCAGATACGACAGTTCAAAACACCAAGAATCACTTAGTAAGAGCTCATGAAATGTGTCTTGATTTTCATCCTTAAAAAAAGTTTTAGCTGTTCTTTAAGTTCGAGAAACCGGTTCAATACACGACCCCGCGACAACCACCTTACTTCTGTGTGAAGTAACAAAGAGGTATGAGCTGCATCCGTTGCGCGACATAACTGTTCAAAAATTCTGTACTTTAAAGGTCGAGACTTCATATAGTTCACCATTTTCACAACTTGGTTAAACAATCAGCAAAATCTTCATTACACGCTTTCACGACTAATGCCTCTCTATGCAGAAAACAGTGAGTTATAATAATGGATGGATTTTCATTGAGAGCTCTGGCAGTAAAACCTTTAATTTTCCCAGACATAGATGGTGCACCATCTATACATATACCACAACAGTCTTTCCATGAAAGATCATGGTCATTGTGATAGGAATTAATAGAAACGAAAATATCATGGCCTGTGGTTGTAGTCTCCAGCGGTCTACAGAACAGAAACTGTTCACTAATATCTTTTTCATCAATATATCTGATAAAACCAAGGAGTTGCGGTTTGTCACCAATATCGAGACTCTCATCTACTTGCAAAGTAAATGTTCTATAAGTTTTTATTTTCTCCGCGACTTGTTCGTTGATATTGCATGACATTTCAGATATCCTGCGGCTGATTGTGTTGTTGGACAGAGGAACTTTCGAAATTTGATTAGCTGCTCCTTCGCCAAGTATTGTTGAAACTATAACTTGACATGCAGGGCCAATGATTTCCTCTCCAAGAGTATGAGGTTTCTTTTTTTTTAACTATCAGTTCTGCTACTTTAAATGAGGCTTCAAGAGCAGTATCACCTATGGTCATTCTCTTTACCATTCGCACAGCTGTTTTCTTCTCCCCTTCTAATATATGTGAAAAATACATTACACTTTTCTTTGACACACTAGGATGCTTTGTTGTAAGATGCCGCTTCAGTTTGCTAGGTACCATGGCCTTGTTGCTAAGTGTTTCGCCACAAACTAAACACACAGGGATAGGGTTTCCTCCTTGTTATTCCACTTAAATCCATACGCTAAGTAACTGTCCTGGTATGTTCTTTTCTTTTGTTTGTCTTCTTTATGTGGTGAATTCGACGGTCCGGGAGAAACTGTAAGATTTGGCTTCTTAAAGCAAGCAGTAGGAGCCGACTGTTCACTTTCACTGTTCTGGCATTTACGTTTAACAATGAACTTATCCATAGCTAAACACTGTGTATCAACGCGAGGAAGACAACTGAAAGCGCCAAGCGCGTACACTTTTATATATTCATCTGTCGAAGTCTCGGGAATGTTCGTGAGGAAGCGAGTAGTCTCGGGAATGTTCGGCAGGGTATAGCTGTAATGCCATCTGTGGGGTACTAGTATAACTGAATTATTGAAATGAATTGACCACTGAATCTGCCGTGCATGAGAGTAATTGATTTGACTTATTTTATTTCAAGACCTTACAAGACTTAAGGCTTCAGTAGAAGGTATTTTTTTGTTTATCTCAATATCTCGCAGCACCCCTTAGCCAATCACATGGCACCCTAGGGTGCCAGGGCACACCGGTTGGGAACCGTTGCTCCAGATGTATCAAGTTTCTACCCTTACAGATTAGTGACATATCATCCGCATATGATGTAACTTTTAGTTCAGTGGATTCTGCCAGTTCATTTACATATATAATAAAAAGCAATGGTCCTAAAACAGATCCTTGAGGAACCTCTGATTTTACATTTTGAGTTTCTGATTGAATAAGCTTTATTTGGTTTCCATACTGCCAATAAAGTTCACAACATTGTTTGCGATTAAATAAGTAAGACTGCAATATTTCATTTATTTTACCTCTTAAGCCATAAGTTGCTAGGTTTTTTTAATAGTAGCTCACGTGATACACAATCAAAAGCTTTTCATAAGTCTAAAAATAAGCCTACAGTATTTACACCTTGTTCCATGTTTGTCATCACTTCATGAATAAAGTCAACAGTCGCAGTAATAGTTGAGAATCCTTTATGAAATCCATGTTGGGTAATTGTTATTATGCTATTTTCATTTAAGAAACATAATTAGTCTCGTCCATTTTATTACTACTTTTATAGATAGGACGAACTATACTAATTTTCAGCATTTTAGGGAAAATACCTTCATTTATTGAATAATTTATTAAATGTACCAGTATATCTAATAAAGCATATTTACATTGTTTGAGCATAGCAGGGGAGTAATCATCCCAGCCAGCAGATCTCTTGTTTTTCAAACTATTTATTATACCTTTTAATTCACTTGCATTTGTTTCAAATATGTACGTAGTTTTGAATATATTCTTATTGTGAAATTCCACATTATTTTGGCCTAAAGTATTTCCAACATTAACAAAATAATTATTAAATATATTACTAATTTTTATAGGGTCTGCTATCACTTTCCCATCCCTCTCCAGACAAATATTTTTATGCGTCTTTGTTCCTGATTTTTGTGACTATTAATGATTTTCCACATTGTTTTAATTTTGTTTTCTGAATTTGTAATTTTATTTGCATAAAAATTTACTTTGCTTTTAATGCCAATCTGTAGTGTTTTTTATATTCATTATACAGTTGTTTATATATGTCTAGCTTTGTGTCATTATAAGAGTTATGCATATCGTTAACTTTATTTCTCAAATAGCTTACTTCATAGCTGTTTGTCTACGTTTAACATTACCACCATGTCTTCTAACTTGTTTTGTCTTTGGACGCACATTTAGGTAGTAGTTAAGTATATTAAAAAAAGCACTCCATTTTTCTTCTATACTGTCTGCACTTAACACATTTGCCCAGTCTTCCTGTAGTAACATTTTATTTAGCTCATTTATTTTATTTTCATTTGTGTCCCTTACCCATGCGTAATACTGTTTTTCGCTTTTAGGCTGGCAGTTCCAAAAATCTATTATTTGTGCTGTGTGATCAGAAACATTAAATTCTTCATTTATTGTATTATAATTACTTTCTTGCACGTTAGTTACAATATAATCCAAAGTAGATCTTGAATGACTTGTAATTCTGGATAGGATATAGCATCATATAGGTTAAAACTTTTTAAAAGCATAGTTTCCCACATCTATGTTTAGATCCCCTAGAAGAATAACATTTTGATTGTGCTCAAGTATCTCGTTTAGTAGCCCTTCAAGCTGAGTAAGGAAATTTCCCACTTTTGATTTGGGTGATCTATAAATCCCTATTATAATTATACTCCCAGTTTCTGTGCTTAGTTTAACTCCAAGTCCATCTCCATACTAAAATTTGATAGTTTATTTATTGGTTTACATTTGATTGCACTCCTAGTATAGATGGCACTTTTGTGTAATTTTCTACAGAAAAAAGAGCCGAGGTTATAATTACTAAAACTATGTATCTTTAGTTCATCTTCCTTTAGACAATGTTCAGAGAAAACCATTATCTGAGGATTAAGTTTCACTAATATACTTTCTATCTTATTACTAATATATTGTGTATTTTGGTGTAAAATTCTGAGCACTGAGGCATTTGATTTAGTGCTATCATCGGGCGAGTTTAGAGTATTTTTTGGGAAAACACCTACATCCAATGGAACACTATCCATACAAACTGGAATTACAGAATTGTTTCCTTTTCTTTTTAATGGTTTTAATTCATGCATTAATTTAGTTGATAGATACATTTCTCCTTCTTTGTTCAGATATTTTGAGGTTACATCGCTCATTTTCAATGTTCGTTTTTTGTCAGAAAGGAAATTACCCTACATAGCACATTACCCAGTTTACCTGACCCCTTCCTATTCATGTGCAAACCATCTCGTCTCAGATCCCAGTTGCTTATCCATGAGTTGTCATCTACAAAAGTACAGGAATGCTTCTTGCATACCCAGTCAAGAGTCGAATTTACAGCACTTGCATATCTTGAATCTTCGTCTCTGCAATACAGTATTCCACTGACTCCCAATTTTGTCCTCAGAAAAAATGTCCTTGCAGTTTTCACTAGATCCTCCACTTTCACCATGATTTCTTCTGGGGAAGTTGACGAATGAAGATCATTGGTCCCTACATGAATTATTATTGCATCTGGATCATCACTATTTTCCACCAGCTTTCTTTCCAGTTGCTCAATTCTAATCCCAGGGTAGCAATACACCAGAGTGTCTTCATCCATGTACTCTGCCACATGTTATACCACCAAGCACTACTGCAGATTTCTTTTCATACCATACCCTTTACTCAAAACTTGATTTTATTGAGTAAGTAGGGCTGAACTCTACGTCCTCTTCTCTTTCTGAAGTGAGTTCTGGAGTATTTCTATTGAAAGTATTTGTATAAATTTTTGTGTTAATTTCAATAGGATCTCCATTAAGTATTTCAAATTTATTCTGAAGAGGGATGGAGATACTATTTTTCCGCGCCGTACAGTATTCCAGCATTCAGCATTTCTCACATGTTGCGAACGTTTCTGTTGGCTTTTGTTTTCATCTTTAAGATTTAGCTTGTAGGTTAATTTCCAATTTTCTTCCTTCAATCTCTGTATCTCTTCTCTTAGCTTGGATCCTTCAGTAACTGCATCTTGTAGGTCCTTTGATAGTATTTTGATGACCATACGAAGCGAAGCAATGCTTTCATCTGCCCTGCATGTCTGGTCGTTGATTATTCATGGCTGTCTCTCATTTTTCTTATACACAACTTTATCCACATTTCCAATGTTACCTTTTTACAGTATATCACTATAACACTTACAAGATGAGAAGTCAACACTTATTCTCACTATAAATTGCATTTTTGCGCTATCACTTTCCCAAGCATCTCTACTCGGTGCCATCTTAACACTTTCATCTGCCCTGCACGTCTGGTTGTTGATTATTCGCGGCTATTTCTCATTTTTGCTATACACAACTTTATCCACATTTCCTTTTTGCAGTATATCACTATAATGCTTACAAGATGAGGAGTCAACACACTTATTCTCACTATAATTTGCATTTATTGCACTATCACTTTCCCAAGCATCTCTACTTGGCGCCATCTTGTGAGGGCGAGAGAAAATCTTTAATAAAACAAGGAGCCATGGAACTAAGATGAATAAAAATGAATTGGAAACAAAGTAGCTTACAAAATATTACTCAGGACATATGTCTCCAGCACTGTATATTTGTGGCTGAGTAGCTTTATGGACACTTTATTTTATAGTTCTCAGAGTCCCATCTATATTGGGCGTGAAAGATTACCAAATTTTGTTTTAGGCTCTCTATGAGGATTGTCCTTTACTTGCCTCCCAAGGAAGTCATGCAACCATCTCCAGGCTACTGCATACATGTATCCATCCTGCTGGGACTTCAGACAGCTTAAGTGCTTCATGTACAACACTTATTTGTGCAAGTACATGTATGTACTTATTTCCAAAAGTTTACTTTAAAATGAATCTGGGAATTTGTTGAAAGGTTTCCAAATCCTGCAAGAGCAACTACACACTGATAAGTGTGAAGCTTCAGACATGTAGAAGAAGTTCAAAGTGTTTAAAATTTTGATTCATTGTTAAATGATTCCATTCAGATTTGATGTAAGACAAGAAACATTCAAGGAGACCAGTTTTAACAGGAAATAAACTAGAGGAAGTTCAGAACAATCACATCGAACATTACTAAATAAATTAGTTCAACAAACAGGTGTGTCTCAGTCTTTTGTGAGAAATGCAACATGTGTTTTGAAGCACTATTATATTCCTATGCTGCCGACGTTTCGTAAACTGTACTGCATTTCGTTTATTTTGTTGTTCAGATATTTTCTTGTTGCCATCTGAGGTCAAAATCACTGGGTGCTAAATAATTATTCTGTGTGCTTTAGTTAAATATAAGGGTTTTGACTTTCTCTCTGTGATTTTGTTCCTTGTAAACAAGTATCGTGGTGATGTGTTGATTTTCTTGGTTGTGAAACCAGAAATTGTAAAAGAGGCTCTCATAAGCAAGGAAGAGAGACGCTCTGAGACTATTCGTAGTTGACTGTGACTTGTGTCGCACATGTTTCCTATGCTACTGCGCATGCACTTTAAGTTTAAGCAGCAAGATACAAATTGACATCATCTGACTGAATCTGGACGGAAAGTAAATATATTTTCCATCGGAAACAAAATAAAATTGCAAGAGAGAGAATTTTTGCATCAATGAGAAGCACTAAATTGCACTACTGAATTCTTGAACGGATTGTAAAGTACAATCAAAATAAATTACATTTCTGCAAAACGAAATATCATGTTATCAAGAAATTGTCTACCCACATTTATAGCTGGATCTAGAGCCCACAAATCCCTGAGAGAAAGGTCTCACAGCTCGCGCCAACGTACCAAGCCCTTATTAATATCCAGAGAAAACTATTGCTGCCATTTTCTACTTCAGTCTTGAAACTGAAACATTATCACTATACAAGTACAAACAAATGTAACTACAAGTGACTGAATTACTGCAATTGGTATGTCCAGTCTGTACAAAGTAGTTTCATTGATCCACAGCGTTTGTTTTTCACACATGAATCTTGATTCCACCTAAATGGACTCACAACAGTCAATATTGGACCAGAAAACCTGGTTTTTGGATGAAATATCTTAGTATGGCCTCAAAATTGAAGTGTGGTGTGTGATGAGTACTAGAAAAAAAGTTTGATGTGTTCCATTCACATGACATTCTCTAAATCTCTACAATAAATTATTGTTAAAAAGTGAGAAAAAATTAGCAGAAAGATCTTATTACTTGCAAAATAATAGAAGTGAAATAAGGGAGTACCATAGGTTAAAGCGATAGTCAAAAGCTGGTTGCTATGTGACTGAAGTTCTTTTGTTTGTATGGACAGAAGTTGACAAAAGTATATGTATTTTAAAGCTGAAATTAATAACAAGCAATATTTCAAAAACAGTCAACTCCACAAAAAAAAATGTAACTAGCATAAATTGTGTGTTTTAACGAGATATACATTTTTGTTAAGCAAGTTTTCGCCTATCTCTTACGATTTACCACTTACGCAAAATTCTGCAAAATTCATCCAGAATAAACATGTATTCAGAGGCTATTCCCAGAGAATTCAAGATATACATTTTATTTGTCTGTAAATATCTTAAATATCAGAGATTTTAATCAAAATCGTTAGAGCCATTTTTGAGATAATCAATATTTTCAACAATTTTTCCATGTTGGGGGTGGGGAAATTTTTTTGAAAATCGTGTCGCATCCTTGGAAGATACCGAACCTAAATACCAAGTTTGGTGTTTAATGATCTTTTCATTTTTGAGCTATGCTGCCCATAGAAACACACACATAGAAATTTTCCTAAAAATGCTTTTTTGGATTCAGGTGGTCTCAAAACACGCATTTCTGGTGAAATCTTGGGTATTGAATTTTTGGGTGCAATACAATATTTTCTCTAAACACTATGTACATAGTACATGTACAGAAAGTAAAAATCTGATGTGTTATACTCACATGACTTTCTCTAGCTCTTCTACAAAAACATTTCTTACAAAAGATTGTTTTTCTTTCTACACAATGCTAATCAAGATAAACATTAGCAGAATGTTGTTATTACTTAGTTCCTTATAAGTAGAAGGCAACTAAAGGAATGTGCTATGGTAAAGTGATAGTCAAATGTTTTAAAAGCTGTCGTTATGCAATTGTCATTGCAAATCACTTCTTTGCTTGAGCAGGAGTAGAACAAAAGGAAAATGGATGCTTCCTGTCTGAGACAAGTATGAGTACTTCACCATTGAAAGCAATAACAAGGAATATCTTGGAAACTACAACACGGATTGAACCTGCAACCTTGGGAACTAGAGGCTAGCATGTAACCTAGACCACAGAGGACTTCTCTTACAGCTGGCTGAAATACTGCAGTTTAACGCAATGTTACATGAAATGCTACTCAACAAATTGCAGAAATTTGGTATACAGGGTATTTAAGTCTTGTTTAGAAAACAGGAACTCAATGCACATAAACCTTTCAGAAAAAGATTATATTTACAAAAACATAGTACAAAGGAATTTAGCAAAATGCCTCAATACAAAACAACTCATATCAACCTATTAGAGAACAATACATCCACATCTAGAATATGACGTTGAGGTGTGGGCTAGTACTTTTTTAATGAACATGAATAGACCGTTAGTGTGGCAAAACAAATGTATAAGATGTATATACAATGTAAATAGGAGAGAATTATGTAGAAAACAAAATACTCAGTGTTATCTTTGTATGTTCATAAAGTAATATGTTTGTACTTAGTAAAGATGGACTAGATATGTTTCAAGGGCAATTGCCCTCTTCTTCAGTTGAAGTCCGACTGATGGCTCCACCGTAATAGACCACAGAGCACAAATTCCAGCCATCAGTCGGACTTCAACTGAAGAAGAGGGCAATTGCCCTTGAAACATATGTTTTGAACATAATTACATATAAGTGAGGTGAGTGTTACTATTCCGACTCATTTTCAACTATCACATTGATTAAAACTTCACTTGTCTCAAACTTCTGAGTTATTTAATTAAAATGGACTAGATAATTTAAATAAGGACTAAACAGACAAAGATTCCTTTACAATGGGCAAAATATTGTACAATAAACTACCTACCATGTTCTTTGAAAATAGAAAATGGAAAAATTTTTGAACATGAGCTAAGGAATTTCCTAATCCAGAAATGCTTAGATGGGCTGGACAACTGTATATAGTAATTCATAATTGTATATTTTTTATTTTTAAACCTAATGATGTTGTGACATGTAATGTTATTTATGAATGAATGAATGAAATAATTCTCCTGAACCACTGTCACAGTTGCATTGTAACTCTACCTGTACTATTGTGGCAGTCTTGCTATAACTAGTGAGACCTATCCCCTTCTTCAGCTCCTGGCATATGCACGGATAAAGGCTATTTATTTTCCAACTATTATTTTTAATCTTTTAAAGAACATTGAAAAGACCAACTTTAAACATTTCTTTTATTTAAAATTTAAAAGTAAGTACATTTTATCTATTCTGGGCTGAGATGAATCCTGATTACAAATTGCTTCCCTTACCCAAAACCACTCTTCTCTGGGCAGCTAAAACTCTTCTCAAATAAATTGTTGAATCAGTTCTCCATAGTGATTTGCCAACAAATGCTATTGCTTGTTATATTTCCCTGGTTACTAACAAATGAATAACCCCTTTTTTACAGGAGGTTGGCCATGCCTGCATTCTTCTGTTTTTTTCTTTCCTATTTAATTTCCTAACCTCACAACGTAATGGGCAGTAATTAACACATTAATAAGGATGAGCAATAAAACATGATGAATGCCATTAATTAGTCAATTTCACAGCAAACCTAGCTATTTGGTTAACACCTAAAATATTAATTAATATAAAGCCAATGATTAGTGAACATCACTGCATTTAATTGTAATTCTGTGGTGCAAAGCCATAACTTGGTAAGTGCATTTTTTAAACTTTTTGCTTTTCACTTTTATCATTTTCTTTAATCTGTTGAAAGTTGATAAGGGTGTGATCAGAAATAGAGTCACACCTTGACATCTCAGATATCTCATTTATGAACAGAAGTTGATGTCTGATATCTATCAACTTTGGATTCCCAACCACAAAATTACTTTTAATTAAAGTTACAATATATGGTGCAATGTTGAGACACAGATTGGTTCATGGCCCCAAGTGCGAGAAGAGTATAACTGTAATGGATACAGCTACAAAAAATGGATCCAGAGCAGAAATAGTACATAAGAAAATACACAGAGCCAAAAATAGAAAGGCAATAAACGAGGTCAGCACACTCTTCCAAATAATACAGAAAGCAACATTTTCAGAAAGCTCATGTATCACCAAACAGCTTTCTAGAAATTCCAGAGGATCTTTAAATGACACATCATAATTTTGGTCCCAAAAAAACAGCTATTCCATCAAAAACATATTGAAATTGAAATTAAAAGATGACATTCCACAGGAAAACAAGCAAGGAACATATCAGATGCAAAGAATGTGAAAAAAAATGTATATTTGGTAAAGTAAAAGAAACCTCAAAACAAGAGCATAAAAATATCTCAAAAATATAAACAAAACACAAATCAGCAGTAGTGCAGCACTTTTGGAAAGACAAGCACACCATAAATGGAATTCTGAAAATACAAAAAGGTTAAAGTTAACAGTTTGAGAAAATATTTACATATTGAAAAAGAGTGCTGCAGAGGGATACGGTCAACCACTGACATTTAAAGAATAGTAAGTGATTTTGGACATAGCTACAGAGAATGGATTTCGGGCAGAACTGGTGTACAAAAAAGTTAATAAAGCCAAAAATAGAAAGAGAATTAAAGAAGTCAGCACACTCACTCAAAACC
The DNA here is from genome assembly GCA_030762935.1 of Hymenopus coronatus. Taxonomy (NCBI): domain Eukaryota; kingdom Metazoa; phylum Arthropoda; class Insecta; order Mantodea; family Hymenopodidae; genus Hymenopus; species Hymenopus coronatus. Next base: position 62,378,912 of record CM060889.1, read on the forward strand.
AGAAAGAAAACAAGATCTACAAGAAGTTCACATACCACCCTACAACTTTCTACAAATTCCAGAGGATCTTCAAAAGACATAACATCATTCTAGCCCCTAAAAACAATTACTCTATAAAAAACATTTTAAATTCCAAATTAAAAGATGATATCCCACAAGAAAACAAACCAGGAATATATCAGTTCAGCTGTAATGACTGTGAAAAAATCTACATAGGCCAAACAAAAAGAAATATAAAAACCAGGGCAAAAGAACACCACAGAAATATTAAACTCAAACAAGAAGAAAAATCTGCAGTAGCTTGGCATTTTTGGAAAGAGAAACACACTATAAATAGAAGCCCAAAAATCCTCAAAAACATCACAAGGAAGACAGAATTAAAAGTTTGGGAAAACATATATATTTGGAAAAACAAGAACCGGGTTTTCAATTTTGAAATCCCGCCAGGCGATCTACTCATCCAGAAGTTCATCAAACCACCACCAGGGACAGAGACAACCACCACAGCAAGCAATGCCGGTAGTCGACCAAAGGAATTGACAATGGAAGCACATGGCTTCTGAAACATGTTTTCCGAAATAAAAAAGCAAGTGATGTAGTGTTACAAAATCGACTCAACTAAATTTTAAGTGATGTGGTGTTACTAAAATCGACTGAAGAAACCAGCATTGCATTCATTTGCCCAAGCTTATAAAAGTAAGACTTACCAGTTTTTCTGAGCGCTCTCCAGAGGGCAATCTGGCTACGGTAGCGTCTGGAGAGTCCTCAGGTGGAGGAGGTTGTGTTATCCAGTTGTATTCCCTTTTTTCCACTGGCAGACCCCAACGTTCATACTCCAGAGATTGTGTACGCAAAGTTTCGTAACAATCCAGACAAACTACAGCGAAGTCGCCGTTCTCCAAGAGCAAGCTCTGTTCTGGTTGACGGTGATACTTGAGGAACGGGAAGTCCTGCAACCAACAAGAAGTCCTTAACGCTCTTTAATCTGCTTAGTCATATTGGACAATCAATGAATTTGTGACATGATGTTCAAATGTTCTCAGGGTCCATGGACCTTAAAGTTACTCAACATTCATCTTCTCAGGCAAAACCTTATCTGGGTAACTCACCCAAAGTGAGTTTTGAATTCGCAACTTATTGAATGTAATGCATATGCGCTACCCAGGTGGGTTCCTTTGTAAAGCTACGAGGGGCATACTGAAAGTCACGAGCAACCCATTGTAAAAATTTAAATTTCAACAATGTAACAAAACAAATTGCAGGATCGTAATCTACAGACTTTAAGCCACATGTTGACATATTGTGACGTCATTAGCTTCTATCACGTGACCACAGACAGTGTTTGAAAAATGGCTGACATTGATGTTTCGTTTCGACAGCGTGCTGTCATTGAATTCCTTGTGAAAGAAGGAAAATCTGCTCCTGAAATTCATCTCAGACTTCCATGTGCGTATGGAAGTGTCTGCATGGGTGCTAGCAGTGCTAGAAGATGGGTGAAACATTTCAAAGATGGAAACACGAGTCTGCAAAATGCGCCTCGTAGCGGGCGTCCTCGAACTGCCTCTACAGAACGCAACAAGGAAAGAGTTGATGAGCTCATTACAGGAGATAGGCGTTTCACTGTGAATGAAATTGCTGCGCAACTTGGAATAGGACATAGTGCAGTGCAAGAAATGATCCACAGCTTGGGTTATCGAAAGGTCTGTGCCCGTTGGGTCCCCCGTTTATTGACTGAGGACCACAAACTTCAGAGAAGAACCATTGCACAAAACCTTCTTCAGAGATTTCATAATGAAGGTGATGAATTTTTGATGTGTATTGTGACTGGAGATGAGAGATGGTTCCATCACTATGAGCCAGAAACGAAATGTCAGAGTATGGAATGGCACCACTTGAACTCACCATCGAAGAAGAAAGCGAAGACAGCGCAGTCTGTAGGAAAAGTTATGGGAAGTGTCTTTTGGGATGCACAAGGTTGCATTCTGGTTGACTTTCTTGAACCTGGACAAACCATAAATTCTGCCCGCTACATCGACACTTCTGAAGCTCCGTCGGGCTTTCCGTGATAAATGCCCTGGAAAGAGGATCATCCTTCAACAAGATAATGCGCGTCCGCATACTGCCCATGCCACTATGGAGAAGATCAGGGCATTAGGGTGGGAAACTTTTCCACATCTTCCCTACAGTCCCGACTTGGCACCCTCCGACTACCATCTTTTCGGTCCTGTGAAGGAGCAGATGCGTGGCCAACGCTACGAGACGCTGGAGGATATTCGGAAAGCAGTGCGTCAGGGTCTGCGGGCAGCTGGAACAGAGTTCTATCACAGGGCATTTTTAAACTTGTAGAATGATGGGAAAAATGTGTGCAAAACAATGGAGACTATGTCGAAAAGTGAAAGAAAGTCTGTAGATTATGATGATGTATTTGGTTTGGCTTAAAAATAAATATTAAGATTGTAAAACAGTGTTGCTCATGACTTTCAGTATGCCCCTCGTACATTCACAATGAATGCAAGCACAGATGCAATATAAGAGCAAGAGTTTAGACTCATATTATTTAATGTAAGCATTCACATAGAAACACGCAAGACGCAATGCAACGCAAGAGTTTGCAAATTCCAAACTTTATTCTTGTGTTGCATGCAGAGAGGTTGAAGCCTGCTCTTTTCTCTATGTTTTGCCTATGAATTCAATAACAGAGGATCGCAAAAGGCCTGCTGTACATGCATGCTCTTCTATTTGGCCATCTCTAATCTCCCTCAAGAGGTTATCACAGTCACTTTGATTTAATGGATGTGACTATCATCTGTGTGTAGATTTCTTGCTTCTCATAAATTGAAGATGTAGAGAGATAATTCATAGTTCATTAAATGTGTAGCTTTATCACTTTCTGCAATCTCTATGCTTGTACTATTTACAAAAATGTTGAATGAGCAAGTTATTGTGACGTCACTGCCTAAGCGTCAGTTGCTAGTATGTAAGATTTTTATAACATATTTATTTGTAAAAAGATTGAATGAATTTTCTTAAGCGTATTATTGGTTATGTTATTCAATTTGTAACTTGCGGTGTGCTTGAAAGATATCCGTATTTAATTTACAGATCCAGAAACCTGTGCCAACTTCTTGCGTTACACTTATGATTACATTGTGAATGGTGTTCCCTTGCGTTTGCATCTCATTGTGAATAATTAACATTACTCTAGAACTGCCATCTTACAACTGCTTAAACAGTACGGTTAAACTGTTATAACACAGAGTAAAGTAAGTCCCGATAAAGAAAACAAATACATCACTGAGTAAGAAATATTTATTGCAATAATTACATAGATTCACTGGTTACATAATCATTACCATTGTTGAGGCATTTATTGTAACATTGTACACCCAAGTGATAGGAGTCTGCCACCAGAATTTCTTCATGACTGGAGCGAGGTCGGGCAGTCGATGGTCTCCCATCCAAACACAATTTGTATGGCGTTGGCTGCATGTGTCAACATCCCATGTCTCTTGTTCTGGATTGCCCTCTGGGGTACAAACTCGCAGAGGACACCATATTGATCCCAGAAGACAGTGCACATGATTTTTTGGACCATTAAATTGATTGGCATGTGCCATCCCAGTAAAGATGTTGAGAAACTCATCACCTTTCTCTGCATACCATTGTAGGAATGTCAAGACGTTTGGTTTTGTGTTCATCTGTCAGTGGGAGAGCAGCCATTTTCTCCTAGCACTGCCATCATCTCTACTCCTGTACATGTAAGTTTCTATCTCTGGATGACACCAGGTCTTTCTTTCTGCATGCATCTCGTAAAACTATACTTTAAACCTAGCTAACCTCCTTTATAATACTCACCTAAGTCAAATACTTACATTAATTTAAGAGTATTAAGTAAACCAACAAGAGTCAACAAATGACAACTTAACACTACCTCAATTACATCAATTTGACAGCATAAAAATGTTATAACACCTGCAATAATTTTTATGAAAATATTGAGCATAAAGGAGAAACTCCATTTTTGGGTATAAAATTGAATGAAAATCTAATTTGACAACACCTACATATATTAACAACTAAACTTAACTCTTGTTAAGTGATTAAATGCCTTTAAAGTACACTAACCCTATAAAAATGTATAATGTATAATTAAAAATGTATATGTATAAATGTATATTTTGCCCATTTTCAAAGTTGCTTAAAACATGAATTAAAATTTTAGGGAGGAAAAGGTGAAGAGCGATCAAAATCCAAGAGGGTAATATGGATTAAAAGTGGAATATACATGATGACTCAAAAATACTTTTACACAGTTTGGGGACAGGTTGCTTACGTCAAAACAAGAAAAAATGTTCATATAAACATTTGTCCCAAAACCCTTTATTCTCGATTTATTGAGGTTCAAAATGCTATTAATGAAAACATTTTAAAATAACACATTATTCCATTTTTGAGTTTGTTAGGAAATGCCACTTATGGCAAATGATCCAAATGTCCTCTTACATGCACTCATCAAAGTATGGAATGTCAAATACTTACAGGTGGTGTCTATGATTTCACAGGCACACAGATAAAGAGTTTCTTCATCTAGGATTGTACCAGTGGTTTGAGGTGCCCCCAAAACATTAAAATCCAAAGGATTGAGGTGCAGGCCATGGAACTGGTCCCCCTCTACCTATCCATTTGTCATGCTAGATACCAGCCAATGCATCTTGAACAATGAGAGTAAAATGTTCTAGAGCCACATCATGTTTCTTCTTGGATAGGTAGAGTCAGACTGAAAAATTCAATGTTATAAGCTGGGATTTGAAGCACGTATCTTCCAGTCTCTAACCAGTTGCTCTACCACTGAGCTGTCATGACAACATAATTAGCACTGAATTTCTCAACTGACTCGCAATGCTATGCCGACATGTTGCCATGATAGCTCAGTGGCAGAGCAACCAGCGAGAAACCAGGAGATCCATGGTTCAAATCCCAGCTATATCATTGAATTTTTCAGTCTGACTCTACCTATCCAACTCCTGTCCTACAAACGGCTAGAGACCGGGAGATCCGTGGTTCAAATCCCAGCTATAACATTGAATTTTTCAGTCTGACTCTACCTATCCAACTCCTGTCCTACACACGGCTTGTGTGAAAAAACAATTAAACCAATGTTTCTTCTTATTTGCAGAGGCACATTTTCTAATAAGTCTGGCAGAGTGTTCTGAATGACAGCGTGCTGGGGGAATGTATTACACAAGTAGCCAACTCTGCAGGGTAAAATGGGTCAAAGCCTTCTATGAATGAGTGCATAGATAACTGAAGTTATCAGGTTGGACCTGGAAAGCCTTTGAAGGTGACTTTCATTAATAAATTGGTAGAGTGAAAACAAAGCATTTTAGAACATATGTTTATATGAAGCTATTTTCTTGTTTCAATGTCAGGAATCCATCCCCAAACGTTGTACAGGTATTTTTGAATCACCCTGTGTAATGCAGGTCATACTATAGAAAACACAAATACTGTCATTAGCCAGTCTCTTTACAGCAGAAGTACTTGACCATGTTAACAAACAAGATATAAATATTGATATTCACAATGTTCTCAATGTTCAGATGTGCAGCACACAAGTCTCACAAATATATCTATTAAATCATATAATAAAATACCAGCAAAAATAAAAAAAATTTAACAGAGAAATTAAAAACTTTCTATTACAACTTAGTTTTTTTACAGTAATGAGTTAGGTAAATAACATATATTTTAGTCCATATGTAACATATTTCTAAATGAACTAACCTTTACGGGAAGCGCACGTACACGCTTCCTATAAGTTGTAATCCCACAAACATAACAGCAATAATCGTGAGTGTTATACTCTCTTCTGTCAGGTGGCATGACTGACGGAGTTCCCTGCAGCTGCTCGTAGCGCCTCCATTGCGCCAACAGTGAATGGTAACAAAATGTGCACACTAAAGCAGATCCATCTTCTCTCAGCTGTTCTGCATTTGGTGGAGAAACATGCCTCAGAAGTGCTGGGAAAAATGGAGCATTTCGACCCTGCAAACCATCAGTCCAGAGTTATATATACATTCACATCGCTTTCTCTACCCTCTATTGTTTAGTAGTGGCTAATGAAAAAGACTTTAGACGATTCCCGGGAAATTCAAAATATACATTTTATTTGACATTTAAATATCTTTGATATATAGTATTTTAACCAGTCAGTCTGCTTACTGTATAGAGCTTGGTCATATTCACCTGAGGTCTACCATAAAGGACGCGAGCTACAGTTAAGTCGGAATGCAGTCCACAAAGAAAGCAGTAGATGGAGCTGCCGGCAGCAGAACACTCGACTGAAGACGACACGCTCATTCCCACACCTGGAGGAGTTATTGCTTGTGATACGGCTGTTTGAGAAGCATCTCCGTTCCAGCACGACATCGCCACAGAGGACCCAGCCACGCTCGGACTTGGAACATCGTACCTGAAAATATCAATCACTACAGTTGTGAAATAACTTTCCTGGTCTCTCAAGATGAGCCATCCTTCTATCTTCTAGCAATGAAAATCCTCCAACAACCCAAAAACTTCTAATGATGCTACTAACAAATGAAATAAGACAGAAACAAAACATAAAACAAATACAAACTTATTTTCTACCATCCATTGGGTCCTATGCTCTTCAAAATTTAAACGTTTGCTGTTTTTTTCTCTCCTGTTTTAGAAATTAGTATTAATTATTAACCCATACTATCCCCTGGGGCACGGACCTCTCTCCTTGGAGAGCTGGCTTGGACTGGCTAGCCATTCTATCAAGGATCTTAACTGCTCCGGTAATTTGTTCTGAATAACATGGTATTCCCTATTATAGAGTACACCATTCTTTTAACACTTAATTTAGCACATTTTTTGGTCCATTGTATGGGCTTAAACACTTAGGTCTTTAGACTTTTTTTTTGGCACTAACGTATTTGTATTCCATGTGGCCGTCTTGATCTGCTGCTGAATGTTTTCTTGAGATCGTCTGACGTTCCGTTCTTCTTTATCCTGTCCTGGGTTCCCTGTGGGTCTTGACTCATGATGTAGCCCGCCCATCTCCAGGTTTGGTAGCTGCTGGTCTGTTGGTTGTGTTTCTTCCTAATTCTGTCTCTCCATGGCAAGTTTGTGAGCTTATGTCAGGGTAGATAAGATGCATGTGCCTCTTGATGCTCAGATTAAACTTTCAGAAATAAAGACTGTGACGTTTCACATAAATGCTAACTGTAACAAGGGGTCACTCACATTAATGTTGCAGATTCAGCTGCAGTTTTTTATACTAAACAAAATAGCTTTGTCTTGGCTTTCTCTACAACAGGGTCTTCCTATTCAGTGCAAAAAATTATAAAATTGAAAATTGTAACAGCTCACTTCAGGTCTGTCTTCTGCTCAACAATAAGCTGTCTGGGGCTACAAGACCACATTAAACATAACTTACAACAATATTTCATGTTCAAAAACAAATTCAATCACAATTATATTTAATTTTTTTCTCAGTAACAGGTACCTCCGACAGAGAGAGAGAACTGAAGAGAGAAAAATTAAGTCATTTTTGTAAGTTTATATTTTTAAACACTGATGAATGCAAAGAATTAAATATTACTACTGAATCATTATAATTTATTTCTAGGCAAAATAATGTTTAAGCAAGAAAACCCAGATACAGGTACTTTGTTTTTGATTTACTTTCACCAAAACATATATTACACCTACCTTCTGCGTTCAAGAGGAACTCTCTCAGCTTCTAGACTTTCCCACTGCTGGGCGAGATGGTTAACACAGCGTGTACATGCCAGCACTCGACCATGGGAATCCATACAAGCATTTTCTGAAGTTCTGACCACACTACGCAGACACGGAAAATGCATAGCATGTGAATTCATTCCTTCAGGACTAGTAGATAACCACTCCATCTGACTCCGTGAAAACAAACCTGCAATTCAACAAACCAGACAATAATCTAATGTTGTAACTACTGGGCTTCATCAAGCTTTGTAAACAACACAACTTCAACCCTTTTTTATAACTTAGGAGGGCTGTCCCAGAAGTACCTCATCTGACGTATAGATAGCGGTTATTGTTTCAAACAACAACAACAATGGTAAACAGTACCAACTTTAGAAAGCTAAATTTGAAGTTTGATGATTTACATTGTTTAGCAGCCACCATTAGTGAATGCTCTCAGCAAATTTGTAAACATGGATAAAGCTGGTCTTAGTCCAACAAATATTAAAGCTGAGCTAGGTTCTACTTTGGGGGAGTCTGCTCCTTCGTTTACAACGGAAATATTGGGTGGCAGGGTTTATGCGTGGCCATACGAGCTACCAAGACAAATATCGCAGTGGTCGACCACATGAGGTTACCAGTCCAGAAATTGTAAAGAAAATCCACAAAATGGTATTGGATGACTGTCAATTGAAAGTGCATTAGCATTTCAAATATATCATCACATACTGACTGAAAATTTAAAATAAAATTGATTACATTAACAGAATGGAACTCTTACTTCAAGGTGAAGATTACAAAAACATTGATATTAACCCTTTAAAATCCTGCATTTCAATTTATAATACAACCCTTAATGAAATTAAAAGTATTACAAATAAAGAAAAGCAAATTATAAAAATCAGTAATCCAATTTTACCCAGAATATATGCTCTTCCCAAAATTCATAAACCTGGAAATAAAATGAGACCGATTTTGTAAATTGCATAAATTCACCTACTTACAATCTAGCTAAATGGTTAAATAAAAAATTCACTAATTTTAAAAAAATTGAGAGTTTAAGTATTAAAAATTCTTTCAAGCTAGTCGAAAGGATCAGCAATATTACATTATCTACTAATGATAAACTTGTTTCTTTTGATGTAACTGCTTTGTTTCCAAGCATTCCTAGAGAAAAACTTTTGACATTTTTAAAAAATGGTTAAGTTCTATAGAACTGAATGAAGATTTAATAAATGATTTTGTTATCCTTACTAATCTTTGTTTGGATCAACATTTTTTCAGCTTTAATGACAAATTCTATCAACAAACTTCTGGTTTAGCAATGGGTAGTCCGCTTTCACCTTTTTTTGCTGATCTTTTCATGAGCTATTTTGAAATACAGGTCACTAAAGCATTCCCTCTAATTTTTAAAACTTGGTATAGATATGTAGAAGATATATTTGCTATTGTTCCTGATAAACATGTAAATGATGCTTTAAAACTTTTAAATTTACAAGATAAGGCTATAAAATTCACATTAGAAACTGAAAGTGACGGCTATCTCCCTTTCCTGGATTTGAAAATAATAAAAAAAGACAATAAATTGCATTTTGGAATATACAGAAAGCAAACCCACACTGATAATTATATAAAAAATAATGGCTTTAACACTATTTCACATAAATTTGCTGTTTTTAATAGTTTAATTTATAGGTTAATTAATTTACCCCTTAATAAAGATGAATTCAATAAAGAATATAAACTTCTAAATGCTTTAAGAGTGTGTTAAGAGGGAAGATGAAGAAAGCTTTACACACCTGCACAGATGTAACAGCGGTAATTTTGCTGGCTTCCAGTCGAGGGCGTCGCAGAACTGCCTTGTGTTCCCGAACCATTCTGATCTGGTAGATCTGGAGGCACCATTGCTGAACTTTGCTGCATTTCACTTCCTGAGGAAACCTTTCGCATCGGTGCTGAACTTGGGGAAGTTTTCGAACTGCCGCCGAGCTCATATGGTTTAAAGCGTATGTCGCTGCCACTAGCGCTGGCAGGTCTGGGAGAATGTCCCTGCTTCCTGTCCATGTTATCTTCTGCCATTCCTCCCGCACCAAACACCTGGTGCTTCTGAGGAATAGACTTGTAACAGATTGAACAAACCTGCAACAAACAACCTTTTCTAAAACTCTTTTATGTAAGTGTGAAAACTGATAATCTGATAAGTTCATTGCTTAAACACAAAAAGCTGATGTGTTACATTCACATGACTTTCTCTACCCATCCTTCAAAAAAGTTATTCTTCTATCTACTTTGCATAATGATAATACTGCAATTACCCAAATGGAGTACGGAGGGTAGCCAGGAAAAGTATAGGGAAATACTGGCATAGAATCCAACAAATATTGTGCCTGAAGGCACAAGAAACAGCAAACTGGGATAGAATTGAAGGGGATTGTATGAGAAACAGAATGGGAGAGGTACAGACAGATTAAGTTTATGGAATAAGGTAAATTGATGGTATAGAGAAACAGAGAAGGGATAAGACCTCTGGTATACTACAGGAGTTTTAAAAAAAGACTAGGGCATTGATGTATGTGAGCATCTATATCCCCACCACTTGGCAGTTTTGTTGCCTTCACATAATAATAATAATACTTTATTCATCACATGACCTTACATATTGAGCTAATGCTCATAAATTGGTGATTCGTCAGATATAGTAGTGAATTGTGAATAAAAATTGCTATATACAATATTTACAAGTTCACAGTTCGTCTTCCACGTACTTCTTGACTGAGTAATATACTTTGTTAACAAACAAATTTTTTATTGATTTTTAAGTGATTTTGGTTATATATTTCTCTAAGATTTTATGGTAATTTATTATATATTTTAATCCCCATATAATACAGATTTTTTCAAGCATTGCAATCCTCTGTATGTCGCTTTTACGTGAATACAATATCTCAACTACTGTACACATTTGTGCTTCCACAATGGATTATTAGCATTCTCCTATCAGCATTTCAGTTTATTTTATCAGTGAAGTTAGACATTTCTCTTTGCGTTGAGAATAGTACCTGGTGTCTACCACATTCCTTGTGAAAGCAGTGCAGTGAACATTGGCCAAACAGGACGCACTATTGCCACACGCGTTTCTGAACACCAAAGATCAATAAGGCTTATGCAACCCGAAAAATCTGGACTGCTGAACACTGTATAGAACAAAGCCACAGAGCTAACTTTGCCAACACCAAGATAGTGGCTAGGTGTTCGAACTACTGAGAAAGGAGAGTAAAAGAAGCTTTAGCCATCTCATCTGAAACAAATAATCTAAATCGCAATTCTGGCCTACAAGTAAGTTCGGCATGGACACCGATGTTAAAGAGCCTTAACACCTAATCCTCTATCTGCAGTCTTCCAAGGCTTGTTTTCTAGCAGGTCCGTACACAAACACAAAACATTTGCCGTATAACTGCTATAAATGGACATATCATGGTGAAGAAGAGACAGCGCCGAACCGCCGCTGCTACGGCAGCACTCACCACTACTCCCCCGGCAGTCACCGAGGATGCAGTACCTCCGTCTCTGTCGGCTGAGGCAAACTTCTTTTCGCCGCCAGCGCAGCTTTGCCGCAACTGCAGCCACAGTTGCCAATCTCAACATCTCCGTCTCCGCTGAGCTTCACACCGCCGCCCTAGTTCAGTGCCGTGGTATGGGGGGTCCCTCGGGACCTTTCCACCCGGCATCTGCTCACTGCCGCGCAGTCGCGGTGGCCTTCATGCTTGAGGGCCACCCGCATTTACTGTGACCGGGGGCCAACTATGTTGGTAAGAGTGGAGCTTCAGGACCCGGTTGACCTTGAAGCTGCTTTGACGTCAGGGTTGCCGAGGGACGGGCGCACCTCTCTGCCGCAAGAACAATCACCGCAGATCCACCACCCAGACGCCACACCACCTCCAGCTTCTACAGACGCAGCGACGCAGGATGCCATACAGGACCTTCATGTGGAGATCCTGAATATTGGCGCTCGCTTAGCTGCATTAGAAGAGGCCTTCACCAGCGTCATCACCGAGAAGCTGCAGGACATACAAGCTGCCACCACGGCCGCCATCTCCACTCTACAGTCCTCCACCGCTGAGCTGTCCAACCGGATAGCCAGTGTCCAAACGCAGCTACAGCAGGACCACCAAAATCAGCAGCACCATTCCGCCGACAGGTTTCCATATAACACCCCATTATACGCAATTCCAATTTCAAGCGACGCTTTATCCAGGCTCAGCAAGGACTCCGACTCCGACGACACCACCAGATCCACTCAGAACACTGAGTAAAATTCACCGGAAATAACCACTCATTTTCACCAACCACTTCTCCAGAGGGGCACTCAGGGCACAAGTCATGTGTGTCCACTGGCTAATTTCACTATCACTCACTGTTACTGCCACTGGCAGCATTAATCATCACCAGAAATGCGCAGGTGCTTTATGCGGTACTGCAACAGAGAGGCATGGGCCTCCTACTTCTGGTGGGGGTTTTTTATGAGTAGTGGCACCCTGGGGTTAGGGCATTAGCTGCCTTTTCCGCCCCATCATCAATAAAAAAAAAAAAAAATGCTATAAATAGTTTTCTACGAAGTCTGTGCACATGTCTTAGTCATCTTAAATACCAGGCCATAATATCACGCGAACCAGTCAGATGTTAGCTTCATTCCAGCTCTTTTAAATACCAGTCTCCGCAGGCTCAATCCATCAGTTCACCCTGAGGACGAGGAAGATGCACTTCTTTGAAACGTTGGTATCAAGCCAACTTTTTACCTGGTTAGAAGCCCGAGAAGATTTTGAATTAACAAATTCAATGTTTCATTTGTTCCCCTATTTACTTCTCCGTCTATCTCATGGTCACATTTGATTTTCAAAGCAAATTCAAACTAGCTTAAAGTTTTTACGATGTGTTATATTAAGTATATTGTCATATCCATCATCGTCGTTACAGTTATGCTGCAGCCCATCACACATACTCCTCTCTCTCACACTCAAAATGTGAATTTCCGCACAAATTTGAATTATTACCTTAGGTGAAGCTTTTTACAATGGTGTTTATACTAGGGATGTTGTCCAAATAGAAAATCTTATCAGTTATCATTGTTTCAGTTGCAATGCCACTATCACTTTCTTTGAAATTACATTTTATTTATGGGTGCTCTTTAACTGCCGTGGTTCTCAGCATCCCATTCTATACTGGGCATGAAAGATGGCTTATTTTGCTCAGAGGCTTCTCTATCACGCTTGAGGTTCTTTTACATGTCATAAATCTATGACACAGGACCAACGGCTTTACTTCCTTTCCAAAGGAAGCCATACTAAGGATTTTTATGCCCAAAAAAGTCCACCCTCCACCGCCAGATTTGAACCCGCGACCTTGGGTATATGAAGTTAGCATGGTAACCATTACACCGCGGAGGACAATACCCTCTTTGATCACACACACCAGTATTGGTATATAACTTCTGTTGTCTCTCCTACCACCATGTGAATTTTGGCAGAAGTTCAAATCAAGTAAACAAAAGGACTTAATCAGATTAAGTCCCTTCATTTGTTCAAAATGAGTGACAAAACTTTAATTTGTACTTAAAAATTATGCCATAATGTGTTCTTTTTATACAGAAGATGCGCTAAATTCCAAAATTAAGTTCTGAAAAAAGGGGATCATCTTTTATTCGCATAAATATTGTATATTATTAGGAGTAAAACTCAAAAGTGCACATGACAGTAATATTTTCAATTAACAGCCATAATAATAATTGTTATTATGTATTACTTATGTATTTCTTTATATGTAACTTGGAACATGAGAGAAAGGTGCATTATTTACTAACAACTCTTAGAACATTGCGAACAATATACCCAACCTAACATGAAAAAGTGACAATTGCTGTTCCTTTATTTTAGTTTTCGTAAAGCTGAAGATCACACACCTGAACCATTCCTTGAGGTGAAATTGGACTCGCTCCTGGAGGTGCTTTTAACGAACATATAAACGGAAAGTACGCCTCCTTTTCTGGATTTGGCCAACAATATAGAAGACGAATAGACGAAGAGGGATATTCTAGGGCACAAGTGTAGCAAATAAAAGTTGTAGTATCTATAGATGGCGCAGGTCTTTTCCTTAATGCATAGTTCCGTTCTCCGTGAGGAATGCCCTGAGCTGAGTATGCATGCCACTGCTGTAAGAGATGGCGCTGGCATGCACTGCACGCTTGAACCTGCAACAAACATTCATTTTATTCACTTCCACAAACATATTTAGTAGTAGACATAGCATTTTAGCATTAAACTTAACATAAAAAACATGAAACATTTGAAAGTTTAAAGGTAACAGCACATAAAAGCACTTTTTTCTTTTTAATGATTTATTTTTGACCAATCAGCAGCGTTGCTTTACAGACCACTGAGAACAATTACCTGCTGAGCCTAACTTATAAGACGCCTCTATCATCTTTTACATGTACACTGATGCGTTCAATAATATACACTTATAAGTAATAATGGATAGGGCAAATTTAATGCATGGTAACAAATTAAGCAATGGAACTAAAGGTATATGTACAAAACATGTAACATTTGCTGTTATTATTTATTCAAGGTGGGAAATGTCGCTGTTATCGGCTTGGCTGAGTAAATGGAAATGGTGTGTTATTTATGGACGCTCTTTAACTGCTGTGGTTCTCAGCGTCCCATTCTATACTGGGTGTGATGAACGACTGCTTAATTTTACTCAGAGTCCTATCAGGCTTGAGATTCTTTTACGTGTCATAAATCTACGTCATGGGACCAACAGCTTTACTTCTCTTCCGAAGGAAGCCATGCTAAGAATTTTTTCACCCGAAAAATTCATCACCCTCCGCCGGGTTTGAACCCGCGACCTTGGGTATATGAAGTTAGCAAGTTAATCATTACACCACAGAAGGCGACTTGACTGAGTAGACAGGTAATTTCCTTTTTAACCTTGTTTTCTTACAAAAGCATTTTGAATTACAATTATTAATTTAATAACATTATGTAATAGATTCACAAAAAAAAAAAAAAAAAATCAAGAAGAGATCGCATGTAGAATATAACAAGGAAAAATTACAAAAGTATAATTTATAAAATCACTTATACCTAGGTATAATATTATGTCAACCTAACTTATCTTTTAAAAATAAACTTTGATGACCTGATGATATACCAGAGGGAAGGGTATGTCTTATCTCTTTCTGCTTTTTGCGATGACACTAGTGATACATGGAGTGAAGATGGAGCACTGGTGGAATGCGATGGCAGGGGAAACTGGAGAACCCGCCCCTGTGCCACTTTGTTCCCCACATGCATTGCCTGGGATCCAACCCAGGCTGCCTTGGCGAGAGGTCTAAGCACTCGGCCACCTTTCTGTCTTCATTCCAGCTCCCTACTATCAGTTTCCTCGTTGACTGCCGCTCTCATGCCATGCTGTACTGCTATCTATTTTCTTTGTTTTCCCAAAATATATATTTTGCAGTCATTTGGTAAATACCAGATAATTTTATTGAATAGTAAATTGAAATGTATGAACTTTGAGATTCCCAACTCACACAGGCCCTGGCAGTTGATGATGGGATGACAGGAAGCTCCCAGAAACTAACTTTGGAGAATTTGCAAGTGTTTTTAATTTTCAACTCTGCTTTAAATATTTTATCTACTTCCATTTCAAAAGCAGGCCATTAATTGAAACTTTTCTATTGCAAAAGCTTCTGTTTATTTTTGTCGTTATGTATTTTCACATAGCAACGTGTTACAAAGCATTTTATAAATTATGACATGATTCTTAAGAAATAAAACATTTCCCTTTGCAAGTTTTTAGTATATTGTTTCCGAGTAGAAAAAGAGAAGACATTCTTCTACTGATTATTGTGAACTAATAATACATGAAAACAAATGATAACTTTTAGGTTATGTTTGAGTAAACTACACAAGAAAATTGTAACGGATGATTATAGTAATGTAACAATTTGTACAGTTTTTAACATTGACTTGAGGAGCCATAGTATCACATGAACTTCTGGTTACACTATCACATTCAGCAGAACCAGACTCTGCAGAATTTGATACAAATCATCCATAAATTTAACCATTATGGAAAACAGCAATTTACAATGGTTACCATAACAACAATCAACTTCACAAAACATGAATAGTAATAGAATAAAAATTGTTCACTGATATAAGATTTAATATGCCATATTATAATTATTTGCTTTTAGCTTCATTAACTCATCAGCTATTTACAAGCTGAGCTAGATACTGACCCTCCCAGCAGAATCCATTGGGCGCGAGCGACTTGGACGAGGATGAAGCATGAGAGAGGGGAAGAATGGCGGCGGCGATGAGCGAGCATGTGGTGATGGAATTGGCTTGGCTGCAATGTGGCTGAGCGACCCACGTTTGTATTCATCTCCACACACGTAGCACACTTCAGTTGCAGAATTCTTATCAGGCATGCTGAGATCCAAAATGTCCATGCCAGGGTTCCCAGGGCCATGGTAACTACCTGCAAACACAAACAGGAGTGCAGGCTGACAACAGCTAATGGTCTGGGCGCCATGTAGCAAACACACAATTAAAATTTGTACATAGTTTAGGTTAGAGTAAGAAAAATGTAAAATCTATATAAAACAAGTTGTATAAATAAATATTGTTTCAGGAAGGAAGGCGTTTACAGTAAGCAGTAAATTCCAGCCTGATTGGGCTTGCAGACGCTGTTAACAGTTTCACAATGAAGTATGTTGGTGTCTAATGTTGTTAGTAAAGCCATTCACTCTCTTGCATTCCAGTGTTTTAATGTTATCTTGTTTAAGTGTACAGAGGAGATCTCACTCTACCAGTCATGGCCTGTTAGGAGTCTAAAAGTTGCTACACACCATTTTCTTGGTAATGTAGTGATTCTGGTCATTCCCATGGTTTTCCTTTTGTTTGTGATACATTATCTTCTTTATTATATGTTGATATAATGATAGAGTGATAACTTATTGGATCAGATGTAATTTTACTACCTTTCTTGGCTAGAAAATTAGCTGTTTCATTACCCTGTATTCCACAATGTGCTGGTATCCATTGAAGTATTAATCTTTTATTTAAATTCATTAGTTGTTTTATGATTTTGTGGCATTCTGCAACATTTAAGTTATTAGGTGTTACATCAGATGTTATAGCTGCTTTAGAGTCAGATAATAAGACAACTTTTTCAAATTTATTTATATGATATAGTAGGTTTTGTAAGCCCTGAAGTATTGCCAAAATCTCTCCACCAAAATTTGTGGTATTTAAACTTAATCTTTTGTAGAAAGAGAAGAGAGGGCATATTACACCTGCACCAGTACCACATAATAAAACATTGCAGATAAAGTTTCAAGATGAAGTTATTGTTGTTCATTCCCAACATTTTCACTCACTAAATAGTACAGTAATTAACAGTGATACATGCTGTAAAGATCTCCAAATACACTTCAAGAAATGATTTCCGGGGAATTAAAGGTTCAGTTGGAGCTATTCTATTACCTTTAAGCTGCAAATATGGACAATACAGCTGGAGGTTATTGATATTGTAAATACACGCATACAACGTCCTGGAAGTAATTACTCTCTGTGCAGTGTACAGTATCTGAATTGCAGCAAGAATAAAGACAATGTTCGCAATACTTACATAAAGTTAACAAAGCGCTGAACAGTCTTCTATTAGACTTGCCTGATCTAAAAACGAAGTGACAGCACTGCAACCTGCTACAATATTAATTCTATTACAAGCAGATTAATCTGTAATTTAGTGTTTTAAAGCTCAGAACTTTTGTTCCGTGATAGCATAATCTATTTTCCTTTATGGAACATTAAGTCTCGTCTTTATTCACTCCTGTGCAACATCAGTCTCAGTAGCCTGCCAACACAGGTCTATATGCTACTGCTGACAGAAATTTAACTAGTCTACCTGAGAACTTCTATTTTCTATACATAAATAAATATAAAAAATTAAATTAAAATACTGTATTTTATACGAGGTGTGTTCAAAAAGCAACCAAATTTTTGAAACAGTGTGCCAACTGAACGTGCATAGCAGCAAGGTTAGACACACTCGGACAATTAGCAAGGGAACCACAGCTGCTGAAGTACAGCCTGCTTGTCGGATTAACATCGTGCAATTGGGGAGAACTGTATAAGTTGCATACAGTGGGCATCCTTCCACACCAACATGTTCATACTATGATTCAGGGAAATTGTCGTTTTTACTGTTCGGGAAGTTGGGTATCAGCATAGCATCATGCCATCTAATTTTTAATGAAAAACTAACAGGCGTGGGTGTACGGCTATGATGCAGTCATCGCAGTGGGTGGGCAAAGGGTCACTTCGTCCAAAAAAAGCACACACGAGTTGGTCAAATGTCTAGGTGATGTTGGGGTACCAGGGAATCCTGGTGCACATGAGGGATGTTGTGCGCAGAAAGAGGCGGAATTGGATGTTCCATCTCTCCTTGTCTACAGCTATCTCACAAAACATCACATTCCCGTTGTGCCCAAAAAAAAAACCAACAACAACAACATTGGAAGAACATCGTTTCCAAACCATAGGGGAGATTCAGGACAATGAGACAAGAGACCTGTTCACAAAATGTGTTCCAGAAGGCATTCCAAGAATGGAAGAAATGATGGGAATGGTGTATTCCAGTAGAGGGGACTATTTTAAAGGGGACAGTGCTTAAAATGTTGTACAATAAGCAATAAAGCTGATAAAATGAAAGTTTGCTTTCTTTTCGAACACACCTCATATAGCAGCTTCATTACGTATGTATATATTTCATCAATTTTATATTGCATCAAATATGGGCCCTAATAATAACTATCCATCCTCAAATTTTACTATGTTTTATCTAAGTACTTCCTAGTGGTATATACAAAACTAGTTTTTGTTACTAAAAAAAATCTGATGCATTCCATTCATATGACTTTCTCTAGCTGTTGCACAAACTACTTTCCTTATAAAAGCTTATTCTTCTACTTCATGCTAACGGAGACAGACAATAACAGAAATTGTCTTATTACTTGCTTCCTTGTTAGTAGCAGGCAAACAAGAGAATACACTAGGATAAAGTTTTGTTCAAATCCTTTAAAAGCTGGTCTCTATGCGAAACAATTGAAGGTTGGTTCGCTTTGCATGGCCTAGGGTAAAACTAGAGAGATGAAACAAGATGTTACTTTCCGTTTGAGAAACATAGTTTAAAATTGAAACATAACAAGGAATGTCCCAGAAATGGTCAACTCTATATAAAAAAAGTATGATATAAATTATGTGTTTTAATGAGACCTACATTTTTATCTATCGCTTTCTGTTTAACCGTTATGCAAAATTCTGCAAAATTCATCCAGAATAAAGAGCTCTTCAAAGCTATTCCCACAAAATTCAAAATATGCATTTTATTTGTAATGTAAATATTTTAAATATACAGTATTTTAATAAAAATTGTCAGAGCCAGTTTCAGAAAAACATAATTTTAAAAAAAAATTTCCATGTAAAGGGTAGCTTGTGATGGGGGAACTTTCTTGAAAATCATTGTGTCACATTCTTGGAAGACAACAAACTTAAATTTTAAGTTTGGTATTTAACAGTCTTTTAGTTTTTGTGCTATGCTGTACACATGCATGCACATGACGTGCACATGCAGACGTTTTTCTAAAAACATTTTTTTGGACTCAGGGAATCTCAGAACATACATTTCCAATGAAATCTCAGTATGCAATTTTTGGGTGCAATACAATACCTTATCTATACACTATGTACATAGTACGTGTAGAGGAAGTAAAAAGTGAGTCACTGAAAGATACTGCACTTTTTATCACATTGAAATGGCTGCCAAATCCAATTGTAATTTGTTTTGGCAACATGTAAGCTTACTTGTGGGGGCTGGAACTGGAGAATCCCTGGAGGCATGTCGCAGATCAAGAGCTGCATCTGTTGTACATACATCAACACCTGATGGAGGAGGAGCAGCAGCAGATGTGGAGACTGGTGGTAGCTTAGCAGCAGCAGCAGCAGCAGCGTCCTCTTGTGGTGGAGGTGGAAGTGGACATGGCACAGGCTCTCTGAAATCAAACATTTGTATACCTCTCAAATACTAGCAATTTCCAACACAACAACATTTTTCAAATACTTTCACTATTACACTAATAATAAATATAAAGGAGGTGACCAACACAGAGCAGAACATTTATGCAGTAAAAACAGAACACTTCAACAGAACGTTGGTAAGTTTTATAAGGCAGTAGATTCTGAAATGTCAAAATTATGAGCCATGGTTCAATTGAATGCTGAATAAATTAATGATGTTGCATTGGAGATATGCGACTGTCATTCAGAAATGATTTCCAATTACACTTTTTTAAAACACTACTCATCCTATAGGCAGATTCTATTTAGGATGATGAAATGACACACTGTGCAACACAAAACTTGTCCTTTTTATGGAACAGGTGTATAAGGTACATTGTTTAATGGTAAAATGAGTCTAATTATATTTTGTTATTCACATTTTTTCAAAAACTTAAAGATGAAAGATCTTTACAAACGTTATTTTAATATACATATTATCACAGCAGTTAAATCTCCCACTTTCCACATACTACTTCAATTTTGTGTTTTTTTCCTTAGGATATACGTGCTGATAAATATTACAACTAATACATTATTATCCCACCCTGTGTTGCTATCTGTATTTAGCATTTTATAACTTCATTTATTTTCAGTTTGTTGTTGGTGTTTAAGGAATGAGCAAGTTTTATAAAAATTAATAGATAAAAAAATCAAAAAATTCAAACAACTAGAAATTAATCACAGAAACTACAAAAATTGAGCCCCGCAATAGATAAACTTTGCTTCAAAAAGTTTACTTATCACCCAAAACTACACCACAAGTTTCAAAAAACATAAAATCACACTTCCCCCACCTACAAAAACTGTTCTGCAACAACCAAAAAGACCAAATCCCAGAACAAAAAAAATCAAGAATCTACAGAATAAATTGCAACAAATGTTACACTGGTAATACAAAAAGACACCTTGAAACAAGACTTAAAGAACACGTGAGAGCTGTAAAATACAAACAAACTGTTGCAACACCACTTTTGGTCTACTAACCATGAAATACACCTTGTAAAACCCACCAGATATACGGCAGAGCTGGAAGTCCGGGAAAAAATCCACATCATTAAAAACCAATATTCAACTTTCAATTGCCGCCACAAAATATATTGTGGAGATTCGTCACTCAGCCACCAGGGACCAACACACCATCACACCAACCGAGTTTCCACACCCTGTGGAAACTCGGTTGGAAACCATTGACAATGAAGCCCACATGGCTTCGAAACCGGTTTGGAAAAACTATACGTAAGTGATAATTAAGTGTTACAAAGCCAACTCAGAAATATTCTATTCATAATCCTACTTCAGAACAGTTTGAAGGATAGTAAATATACTATGATGCCAGGTGAGTGTAAAATTCATGCTAACGTTTTTTCTTATATATGTGGAGAACTAGGTCGTCTCCTTAGCGTGGTGGTAGCGTTGCTGCTTACCAAGCGGGAGACCTGGGTTCGATCCCCAGTACCGGCGTGGGGATTTTTCCCCCGCTGGGAGACCTGGCCCGGGGTGCACTCAGCCTCGTAAGGTCCCTGGGGGGCCAATTGAGGAGCTACTTGATGGAGAAGTAGCGGCTCCAGGTCATGAGGACCGCATTAACCAGCCGGGGGGACTCGAGGCGCTGACCACGTCTCACCCTCCAATACTGCACCCCATCCATGACGTCTGTAGTGGACCGAGATGGGGGACGCAGCAGCCGGGCGGTAGGCCAAGGTTCCCCGTGAGTTGTCGTGCCATGGAGTTATTATTATGTGGAGAACTAACTTTCAAGAGCAAAAGTGTACATTTCCACTTCTAGTTTGAAAGGGGCAGGTACTGCACCTCACACATGCTCTAGAAGTTGGCTACAATGTAAACGTAATGGTGACAATCTTGGGACTATGTAACAGACTGTTACTTCTGTTTGGTAGATAAAATCCAAAGGGCAGAATCCTGTACACTAATTTACCTTGAGCAATGCGACCAGTTCCTCACAATGAACTACAGCAGCACGCGGTTTCAGAAGAACGTCTCAGACTGTAGCAGTTACTCTACCCTAACATCTCACCTCAACGCGTGTGACGGACTTAAACCTTTCCAAACGTCAAGCACAATTATTTGGATTCAGACTTCAAGAACAGAATCTTTCAGATATCCATGTTAAAATAACTTCATTTACAAAAAGGGAATCTGCAGTACTGCTTGTCTATCAACTTGCGACCTCCAAGAAACATCGATTCTGGCTGATAGTCACTGGTAGGCTTTTTATTATCGGAATTTTTGTTTACCTCATAAAATATTAAATTGTTTTCATTCAATAATATTCCTTTTCCAATTATATAATGCCTCTTCAGTAGCTTCTGTTTTGATTAATAAATTTATCTTTCGTATAAGCATTGCCAAGCGTTTAATTTATATTTTAATTTTCACGGATTCTTTTCTCATGCGATTAGTACAAGGAGTAACTTGCTACTGAGTAAACAAGATAGTTTGAGAATTCAATAATAATGTTTTCTTTCACTGTCGATCTTAGATAAACAAAAATTTAATTAATGTAACACATATCTTCTTAAATAAATGTATTTGTTTAAGAGATTAGTTATCCTCTCCATATACACTATGTACCATTGTGGTATTCAAAGATGTTGCACTTATGTACATTCCTTCTCTTTCTTTTCCATCTCCAAGCAAATTTTTTTAAACAAAAAAAAATAAATATTCATATACATTTGATCATCGTTCTTTGTTTATACATAGAACATTCTTTTTAACCATTAATAATACAAATTAAAAGTAATAAAATAACACAATAATTTCCCGTTGCAGCACATAACCTTCCATGAACAGCAATGACACACAGGTCTTGGCTTCCAAGGGACTTCACACAAGCTCAGAAGGAGAATAGAACCGAACTCTGTCAAATGAAGATCCAGACTTTTCAGAGAAACTAGTGTCACTACCCTACATGGAAAAAAATGCAAATCATAAAAGAAATATTTGGGGACCCAAAAATGTCAAGCTGTTCCATCTGCACTTGAGCAGATGGACTCTGTGACATACTGCTAACTGTCACACTCTTACATGATTCAGTTATAAAAAGACAGAATGTACATCAGCAATGTCACATCACTGTGCCACACCCACCATATTCACCAGATATTGCTCCGTCTCATTATGCTCTATTTGACAACATGAAGGACAAGCTGTAAGGTAAAAAGTTTGCTAACAATAAGGAATGTCCACGAATAGGTTATGTAGTACCCCATGGGTGACAGCAGTGTATTGACGTTGGTAGGGAAGATGATAATCTTCACTACTAAAATAATTTCCAAATGGTCGTCACATATTTGTAACAAAGTTGGTATGGTTAAGGATGAGTGTAGGAGTATGTGTAATCTAGGCCAGTGATGCTAAGGACGGAGAGTAAAACAAGTGAAGACAGAGAAAATGGTTCAGCTAAAAGAGGCCTTTAAACTGATGTTTGGAGCTGAAAAAGAAAAGTGGAGGAGAGCTTGTGCATGAAATAGAAACTAAAATAGTTTTACAAGAAGAACAGTAACATCTCAAAAGTAGGTCAGGATATAATATGAGGGAATACATATACAACAATAATTACAGGATGTGATAATGGTTCCAATACACAGAAAGAATGGAGACAACAGGGTCTGGAAGAAAAGGCAACAAACTTTTACAACAACTTCAAATATGGCAGATAGTTAGAAAATGGCCACAATAAACCAGAACAATGGCTGAGCCATTGTTTTGAAATGGAAGATGGGATCTAGCAAACAGACCTTTTTCAATGACAAAATTCTGACACAGGTAGCAAGTTTTAAAAGAACAAAGCGGTAGATATGGATCACCTGCCAGAGAATTATAAGTTGCAAAGACTCCATGTTTAACTACACTTTTGAATAGCAAGAAGAATAAATCTATCCCTAGAGTTGGAAGGTGGCAATATTTCAGGTTATTTATTATAAAGGAAAGGGATGATCTTAACAGAGGAATGGCATTGCTGTCAAATTTGGGAAACAAATGCCAAACTGGGCAGAAGGGCACCAAACAGTGTCACCATTGCCAACAGCATTCAAGAGGGGCAGAGGACAGGGGACGATACAAGGGCTATGCCAAAAGTTTTAGCAGAGATTCCAAGCCCTCTTTAGGAAGGTCTTCAGATGAAAAATGCTGCAGGAAGAGGAAGAAGTCACATCCTTGTCCTTGTTCTGTGTGACAGAGGTGAAGAAATGGCCACCATCTTATTTCCAGAGCTCCTACTTCTCTGAAACTTTGTGGCTGTTTGCTCACCTGCGCAGCGCCACATTTTTCAAGCATAAAATGATACTCCACTCTTATGCTTCTGTCAAGGAAGTAGCAGACAACGGGCACATCTCTTGCTGAGACTCAAATAGTTCTTAACAATAGTGCAGTGCAGTTGATCAACTTACACCACTGCCATTGCTGGGCAGCCATCTTCAGAGTCCAAACCCCTTGAAAATTCACAAAACTAATTTCAGTGGTGGTCCTAAAAGGGGAAGAATCAGCAAAAACAGGCACTAGAGAAGAGTGGCATTTAACTGCTTTTTGCAGTCCTAATATATATCAGTGCATGAGAATCCTGATGCGACAGATGTATCTTGTACTAGGCCTGCATCTTAGCTCACAGTTTGCAGCATTATGGAAAATCCTGTGGTGGGGGAACCACCTTGCACACACTCAAAGGTCTTTAAAACTAAACCAATCCCATTATTGAGATAACCAGTCTAAGAGCTGCTAAAAACTTTTGGCACAGCCCCCACTTTACAAGATGAATACCCACAAGTGAAAAGAGGCAGGTTGTATGCAATATTTTTGAGAAAGCAGTAATAAAATAAGAATGACAGCTGAAATTACACAGAACTGAGGGCTCACTCAGGGCTATAAATTGAGACCAATTTTCTTTAATTTATATATGGATGACATTATGGCCAGTCTTAATTTGGCTAATATACACATCCCAGATACTGTGAATAGCAAAAGCCCAGGTCTATTGCATGCTAATGATTTAATGCTCTGATCAGTATCTGAAATTGGATTCAGTTATATCATAACTGAAATAGAGAGAAATTGTAAGGTATGAGGTCTTAAAGTGAACCAAGCAAGACAAAAGACAGAAAAATGGCTTATGAGATTCAAAAGTGGACAACTTCAAATATTTGGAAATCAAATTAAACAGTAAACCAGAAGAAATGGCAATAACCAAAGGGATATCAGTAATTGGATTGTCTATGCTTAACTTCATGATGAAAGGCTGTATGGAGGGGAGTGGGAGACTCGCGTAGAACTGCCAGATAACTGGGTCCTCAGACACTGGTCAGAACTTGTGGGTTGAGTAAAAAGGGAGCTGCACTCCAATTTACCTGTAGATGGGAAACAAAAGATGGCTTCTAGACACAAATTCAAGAAGACTGGAATCTTGTCCACATTACTGCAGACATTTCATTTTTTTTTTTATTTATATAGCCTTCTTAACCTCTCAGCCATCAGAATGTTGTTCTGTTCCCTGTACTCATAAGCCAACTACTGTCAGTAACTCATTTTATTCATCCTTTACATACAATTGTTAAAGGACACGTCAGCAATACATAGAACTCAGTTACTTAATTTATTGCATTTACTGTTGATTTTTTTCTTGAAAACCAAATTGCCACTCTGATATAACATCCAATTTCTTAAAATAGTAACATGGGCACTGTACAGTTATTTGATGTGCATTGTGAATACAGCTTTTATGAAGATACTCGAAGGCTCCATGGGTGTACGACACACAACCTGAAGCATGTACCAGATGCCCAGTCACTGGCTATGGGTGAAGTACTTCATCCGTTTTTTCGCTGCATTCTGCCAAGTGTAAAGATTTAGTGCAGGCAGAGCATGAGTCATCAACAGCTGTTTGTTATAGTCCAGGTGAAGTACTGCATTGTCCTTGCTATGGTTGTTGTTACAGATAGTGGTGGTCACACAAAACTCCAGAACAGCAATACCTTTACACAGCTTGTTGTGCACAAGTCACTCTTCAGCTGCACAAAAGACAAATACAACTAGACAGTTTAGAACAGGCATCACCAACTGCTTCCTTTTCGCTCATCTACTGTGCACTGTGACAGCTTCAAGTACATGAGAATTTATTGACTGAAATGAAATGGCATGTTACTTGTGGACACTCTTTTAACTGCTGTGGTTCTCAGCATTACATTCTATGGATGTGAAAGACTGCATAATTTTGCTCAGAGGCCTCTTTATCAGGATTGAGATTCTTTTATGTGCCATAAATCTACGACACGATACCAACGGCTTTACTTTCCTTCTGAAGGAAGCCATGCTAAGCATTTTTACACCTGAAAAAATCCATCGTCCTCAGTACCAGTATGTAACACTTTGATTTGAAAGATGTGATGTGCATTTTATAGGTTATTATACCTATTATATATTCATCATTGGTACAATAACTACTCTATTATATCTCTTACACTATATTTCTGATATGTAAATATTGTAACAAAATTGTTGTTTATTGGTCAAACAAACAACTCTTATTTCTTCCAACTGGTTGCAATAAAAATCTGTTTATAATGTTTTTTGTAACAATTTCACCACAGTTTTCTTTTAACGTCCGATACGGTGGCTACAACTCTTAGCTCCAAACTTCCCATTGAACTCTGATGCTACTTCTTTCCTTTTTATAGTTGTTGATGATGTGGCAAGAAACTTCCAGAAAAAACCACTGCAGGTGCATCAATGACAATTAGTTTGTAACTTAACAACTTTCATATTTATAGTAGCGAATATGAGCAGGTAAATAATATAAAATTCAGGGAAATTCACAGCACTTTAACAAATTACCTGTGAACATTTTCTGCAGTGTTGAGACCCAACACCTGGGCTGCATATTCACCCTGCATGCTCATCTCTGCTCCAGTGTAAGGTCCATTGTCACACCTCTTGAGCCAGTACAGGCGCCTGAAATTATAAACTTGTAATTATCAAATCTCTCCCGTGCTATAAAGAGCACATGTTGGGGGAACATATGGCCAGGTTCAGCAGTGAAAACAATGCTCACATCAAGTGGTTACAACCATTTCAATGCCACAGCTGGGGTTCTCCTGCTCTCTTATTAATAATAAAATTAGCCTGGCACAGTTAATATTGTCGCCCTTCATATACCCAAGGTCACAGATTCAAACCTGGCAGAGGACGATGGATTTTTTTCCAGTGTAAAACTCTTTAGCATGGCTTCCTTCAGAAGGTAAGTAAAGCCATTGGTCCTGTGTCATACATTTACGGCACACAAAAGAACCTCAAGCCTGATAAAGGCCTCTGAGCAAAATTAAGCGATCTTTCGTGCCCAATTTAGAATGGGACACTGAGAACCACAGCAGTTAAAGAGCGTCCATAAATAACACACAATTTACATTTAATATTACCTGGATACTAAGTGCTTACGATGGTAAGTTGCCATTAAGGTGGTTTTCTGAACTGAGACATACTGACTCAATGGTTAGAGTAACCACATGGAGAACCGTCTTCAAATCCC
Source organism: Hymenopus coronatus (assembly GCA_030762935.1). Classification (NCBI taxonomy): domain Eukaryota; kingdom Metazoa; phylum Arthropoda; class Insecta; order Mantodea; family Hymenopodidae; genus Hymenopus; species Hymenopus coronatus. The sequence continues at coordinate 62,406,389 of CM060889.1, forward strand.
AACTGTAGCATTGAATTTTTCAACTGGTTCTAATTATACTAACTGTTACATTACATTAAAATAAAACAATTGAAATGTTGAAAACATATTTAGCATTGTAACAGGTGACAGAAGTATGATACAGACACTAACAGAGTGAAGCGCATGAGAAGTGTTGGCAAGAGGGTGATCTGTTGCTTCTTCTCAGCAAGTGGCGATATTGTGACGATTCCACTTATAGCCAGATGTTACACAACAAAATGTTTTAAAAGCTATCGTTATGCGATTGTCATTGCAAACCGCTTCTTTGCTCGGCCAGGAGTAGAACAAAAGAAAAATGCACACTTCCAGTCTGAGAAAAGTATAAGTACTTACTATTGAAACTAATAACAAGGAATATCTTGGAAAAACAACAAAAACACTTAAGACATAAGCCTTAGGAGCCTGACACTGGCACAAAACTATTCTGCATTTTCTTTTTTCTTGTAGTTGACAGTTTTTGATATATTCATTTTACAGTTTTGAACTACCCAAGGTTTCTCAAATGCAACCATGCAAAGCAAACCAAACCTCAATTGTTGATGCAAAATGACCAGCTTTTAAAAGATTTGACTACCACTTTAGCGCAATATATTCACTTATTTCCCTTCTACTTACAAGAAAACAAGTAATAAGACAGTTTCTGCTAATGTTTATCATGAAGTAGATAGAAGAGTAAACTTTTGTAAGGAAAGTTTGTATATGCAACAACTAGAGAAAGTTGTGTGTATGGAATACATAAGATTTTTTTAAAAAGCACCAGAATATGCAAAATAAAATTGACTTTATTTCAGTACAATTTTTAAGTACAAATATTTGTTAACACTTCTAAAATAATACTCTTAAAGTAAAGCAAATTAGTTGTCTACATATCATTCTTATCATAAAACAATAAATAATGGGTTGAAAACAAATCAATAATAAACATTTTAATAGTCCATTTTAGAATAGCATGTTTCTGATAGTTTTTAGAATACCTTGTGATACCTGGCAGATACTTTCTAGTGCTTTGTGAGATGATCGCTGTTAGTTTGTTTGATTTGCTCTAATACTTAAACATTCATGTGTTCATCCAAGAATGAATTTTGCTAAGGAACATCTCTGGACTATGACATTTTATGATTTTAAATCAACAATATACAATAACAATATACAGATTGGCTTAGAAATATATTTGGTGAAGAACAATTTATAATTGGTACAGCAAATTCTATAAATGTTGGTTTTTTCTTAGTGATGAATTTTGTGAAGCACAACCAAGAAAACATTGTAACTGTTCAAGTAATCCTTAAGGATAGTCAACAACCAACATCTTATGCATTTATTCAAACTACACTGGGCATTGATATGAGTCAAATTCAAAACATTTTACATCAACAATTACACATGAAAATAACTTTCTTCTCAATGGATTCCATACAAACTAATTCATTATTAAAACATCTTCCTTACAGTGTTAAAGAGCTTAATCACAAAAAATTTAGAACAGCTGTTAAGAACCATCTCAAAAGTCATTTACCACTCACTATTAATGAATATTTCAATCAGAAACTCTAACTTGTTCCACAGAATGCAAATTAAATAACTATAAATCATCATTATTTATCATCTTTGCGACCATATTTCTCTTGTGCAGATACTGCCGCTTTTTCTTTGTCATTACAGATCCCATTCTGCAGCAGTAGGAAGGAGCCTGGCGCAGGCAGAAAACTATTTTGGATTATTCTTTTTACAATTTCTGTATATATTTAAACTCAAATGTAACAAAAATTTGTCATTATATTTTGATGATGCCATATCCATTTCTGTATATATTTAAACTCAAATGTAACAAAATTTTTTCATTATATTTTGACGATGCCATATCCATCCATCCATCCATCCATCCATCCATCCATCCATCCATCCATCCATCCATCCCTCCCTCCCTCCATCCATCCATCCATCCAACCATCCATCCAACCATCCATCCATCCATCCATCCATCCATCCATCCATCCATGTTTTCATTCACATGACTTTCTCTACATCTCTGTAACAAATTACAGCTAAAAAGCTTACTCTTCTATCTCCTTCATGCTAATCCAGATAAACAAGAGCAGAAATGCTTCTTGTAAGAAGAAGGGAAATAAGGGAATACACTAGGCTAAAGCGATACTCAAATCTTTTAAATGTTGGTTGCAATGGGACTGAAATCTGATTCTTTGCATGACCAGGATTGTCAAATTCCTGTATATGAAAATTTTAAAGTATTTTAAAACTCAAACCAATAGCAAGGAATATTTTGAAAATGGTCAACTCCATGAAAAAAATGTATATGACCTAATTGTATGTTTTAACGAGATCTACATTTTTTGTATAGTAAATTTATATCTATCTCTTACGCTGTACCAGTTATGCAAAATCCAGCAAAATGCATTCAGAATAAAGGTCTTCACAGGCTATTCCCAGAAAAGTAAAGATATACATTTTATTTACATGTAAATAACTTTCATATACAGTATTTTAATCAAAATCGTTAGAACAATTTTTGAGAAAATCAAAATATTCGTAATTTTTTCCCATGTAAAAGGTAGTTTGAGGTGGGTGAATTTTCCTCAAAATCTTTGTGCTACATCCCTGAAAGATACTTAACTTAAATAATAAGTTTGGCATTTTACTGACTTTTTGTTTTTGAGTTATTTAGCAACATATAACCGTGCTACTACTGCCAACTTGCGGCTGTTAACCTGTTGGATTCCTTTGGCACTGTGCGCTCAGTTCTAGAGCAAGTTTTCAATTTCTAAATTTGGTATGGTTTTGCGGCATTGCGTGGCCAACTGACCCTTAAACGGCAACATTACTGTCTTTCACGCCCAATTTAGAATGGGACGCTGAGAATCACAGCAGTTAAAGAGCGTCCATAAATAGCACATCATTTACATTTTTTTCTCTCCTCTATTGTGGCATTAATCCCGCTTCTGACACCAGGGTAACAAAAACTCTTTTTTCTCCTACAATTCTTTATTTTTACAGAAACTAATTACAATCCACTCACAAATATCTGTCTTTCGTAACAATTCTGCTATATAATTTATTTTCGACATTCTCTGCAATGAGAATACAGCTCGCAACAAAATCCCCATCGAATTTACTGCAAAACATTCCCAATGAAAACTGAGTGCTGGGCAGTGATTCGTTGTCCTTTTTATATATGTTGGTTATGTGACTGCAAATTTTCAGAAGCCGCCTAACGTGCAGTACCACCACAGCAGTCACAAACTCACCCATGCTTAATAATGTGCAACTTCTTCCAACTGAACACGTATCCACATGCACAGCTGCGATGTCAAAAGTACTTGCTGCTGGTACAGGTGTCCACTAATGCAGATGTGTGTAACAATGGATGCCACACACACATTCAGCTGCAGGGCGCAGTCACAATTATAATGCATATTTTGTGCTCTTATTGTTCAAATAATATTTATGATAATTCTGCTACAGGCTACTGTCATCCTCAATAATACATATATACAAATATTGTGACTGCAATACTTGAGTGAAAAAGTAATGTAGACAAAAGCAACAAATTTTATTGTTAGGCAATTTGAAAAC
>CM060889.1:62412500-62425000 GCA_030762935.1 Hymenopus coronatus
GCATGTGTGTCTGCATGTGTGTCTGCATGTGTGTCTGCATGTGTGTCTGCATGTGTGTGTCTGCATGTGTGTGTCTGCATGTGTGTGTCTGCATGTGTGTCTGCATGTGTGTCTGCATGTGTGTGAGCATATGTGTCTGCATGTGTGTGAGCATATGTGTCTGCATGTGTGTCTGCATGTGTGTCTGCATGTGTGTCTGCATGTGTGTCTGCATGTGTGTCTGCATGTGCGTGTGAGCATGTGTGTGTCTGCATGTGTGTGTCTGCATGTGTGTGAGCATATGTGTCTGCATGTGTGTGAGCATATGTGTCTGCATGTGTGTCTGCATGTGTGTCTGCATGTGTGTCTGCATGTGTGTCTGCATGTGTGTGTCTGCATGTGTGTCTGAGCATGTGTGTGTCTGCATGTGTGTCTGCATGTGTGTCTGCATGTGTGTCTGCATGTGTGTCTGCATGTGTGTGTGAGCATGTGTGTGTCTGCATGTGTGTCTGCATGTGTGTCTGCATGTGTGTCTGCATGTGTGTCTGCATGTGCGTGTGAGCATGTGTGTCTGCATGTGTGTGTCTGCATGTGTGTCTGCATGTGCGTGTGAGCATGTGTGTGAGTATGTGTGTGTCTGCATGTGTGTGTCTGCATGTGTCTGAGCATGTGTGTGTCTGCATGTGTGTCTGCATGTGTGTGAGCATGTGTGTGTCTGCATATGTGTCTGCATGTGTGTCTGCATGTGTGTGTCTGCATATGTGTCTGCATGTGTGTGTCTGCATGTGTGTGTCTGCATGTGTGTGAGCATGTGTGTGAGCATGTGTGTGTCTGCATGTGTGTGTCTGCATGTGTGTGTCTGCATGTGTGTGTCTGCATGTGTGTGAGCATGTGTGTCTGCATGTGTGTGTCTGCATATGTGTCTGCATGTGTGTCTGCATATGTGTCTGCATGTGTGTCTGCATGTGTGTCTGCATGTGTGTCTGCATATGTGTCTGCATGTGTGTCTGCATGTGTGTCTGCATATGTGTCTGCATGTGTGTCTGCATGTGTGTGAGCATGTGTGTGTCTGCATATGTGTCTGCATGTGTGTGAGCATGTGTGTGTCTGCATATGTGTGAGCATGTGTGTGTGTCTGCATGTGTGTGAGCATGTGTGTGTCTGCATATGTGTCTGCATATGTGTCTGCATATGTGTCTGCATATGTGTCTGCATGTGTGTCTGCATGTGTGTCTGCATGTGTGTGAGCATGTGTGTGTCTGCATATGTGTCTGCATGTGTGTGAGCATGTGTGTGTCTGCATATGTGTCTGCATGTGTGTGAGCATGTGTGTGAGCATGTGTGTGAGCATGTGTGTGAGCATGTGTGTCTGCATATGTGTCTGCATGTGTGTGTCTGCATATGTGTCTGCATGTGTGTGAGCATGTGTGTGAGCATGTGTGTGTCTGCATATGTGTCTGCATGTGTGTGAGCATGTGTGTGAGCATGTGTGTGTCTGCATATGTGTCTGCATGTGTGTGAGCATGTGTGTGAGCATGTGTGTGTCTGCATGTGTGTCTGCATGTGTGTGAGCATGTGTGTGTCTGCATATGTGTGAGCATGTGTGTGAGCATGTGTGTGAGCATGTGTGTGTCTGCATGTGTGTCTGCATGTGCGTGTGAGCATGTGTGTGTCTGCATATGTGTCTGCATGTGTGTGAGCATGTGTGTGAGCATGTGTGTGTCTGCATGTGTGTGAGCATGTGTGTGAGCATGTGTGTGAGCATGTGTGTGTCTGCATGTGTGTCTACATATGTGTCTGCATGTGTGTGAGCATGTGTGTCTGCATGTGTGTGTCTACATATGTGTCTGCATGTGTGTGTCTGCATATGTGTCTGCATGTGTGTCTGCATGTGTGTGAGCATGTGTGTGAGCATGTGTGTGTCTGCATGTGTGTGTCTGCATGTGTGTGAGCATGTGTGTGTCTGCATGTGTGTGAGCATGTGTGTGTGAGCATGTGTGTGTCTGCATGTGTGTCTGCATGTGTGTGTCTGCATGTGTGTGAGCATGTGTGTGTCTGCATGTGTGTCTGCATGTGTGTCTGCATGTGTGTGTCTGCATTTGTGTCTGCATGTGTGTGTCTGCATATGTGTCTGCATGTGTGTGTCTGCATGTGTGTGTCTGCATGTGTGTGTCTGCATGTGTGTGTCTGCATGTGTGTCTGCATGTGTGTGTCTGCATGTGTGTGAGCATGTGTGTGTCTGCATGTGTGTGTCTGCATATGTGTCTGCATGTGTGTGTCTGCATGTGTGTCTGCATGTGTGTGAGCATGTGTGTGAGCATGTGTGTGTCTGCATATGTGTCTGCATGTGTGTCTGCATATGTGTCTGCATGTGTGTCTGCATGTGTGTCTGCATGTGTGTCTGCATGTGTGTCTGCATGTGTGTCTGCATGTGTGTCTGCATGTGTGTGAGCATGTGTGTGTCTGCATGTGTGTCTGCATGTGTGTGAGCATGTGTGTGTCTGCATGTGTGTCTGCATATGTGTCTGCATATGTGTCTGCATATGTGTGTCTGCATGTGTGTCTGCATGTGTGTGAGCATGTGTGTGTCTGCATGTGTGTGTCTGCATGTGTGTCTGCATGTGTGTCTGCATGTGTGTGAGCATGTGTGTGTCTGCATGTGTGTGAGCATGTGTGTGTCTGCATGTGTGTCTGCATGTGTGTCTGCATGTGTGTCTGCATGTGTGTCTCCATGTGTGTCTGCATGTGTGTGAGCATGTGTGTCTGCATGTGTGTCTGCATGTGTGTCTGCATGTGTGTGAGCATGTGTGTGTGAGCATGTGTGTCTGCATGTGTGTCTGCATGTGTGTGAGCATGTGTGTCTGCATGTGTGTCTGCATGTGTGTCTGCATGTGTGTGAGCATGTGTGTGTGAGCATGTGTGTCTGCATGTGTGTGTCTGCATATGTGTCTGCATATGTGTCTGCATGTGTGTCTGCATGTGTGTCTGCATGTGTGTCTGCATGTGTGTCTGCATGTGTGTGAGCATGTGTGTGTGAGCATGTGTGTGTCTGCATGTGTGTGTGTATGGTGTGTGTGTCTGCATGTGTGCGTCTGCATGTGTGTGTCTGCATGTGTGTGTCTGCATGTGTGTCTGCATGTGTGTCTGCATGTGTGTGTGAGCATGTGTGTCTGCATGTATGTCTGCATGTGTGTGTCTGCATGTGTGTCTGCATGTGTGTGTCTGCATGTGTGTGTCTGCATGTGTGTGTCTGCATGTGTGTGTCTGCATGTGTGTCTGCATGTGTGTGTCTGCATGTGTGTGTCTGCATGTGTGTGTCTGCATGTGTGTGTCTGCATGTGTGTCTGCATGTGTGTCTGCATGTGTGTGTGAGCATGTGTGTCTGCATGTGTGTCTGCATGTGTGTGTCTGCATGTGTGTCTGCATGTGTGTGTCTGCATGTGTGTGTGAGCATGTGTGTGTCTGCATGTGTGTGTGAGCATGTGTGTGTGAGCATGTGTGTGTCTGCATGTGTGTGTCTGCATGTGTGTGTCTGCATGTGTGTGTCTGCATGTGTGTGTGAGCATGTGTGTGTGAGCATGTGTGTGTCTGCATGTGTGTGTATGGTGTGTGTGTCTGCATGTGTGTGTGAGCATGTGTGTGTCTGCATGTGTGTGTGTATGGTGTGTGTGTCTGCATGTGTGTGTCTGCATGTGTGTGTCTGCATGTGTGTGTCTGCATGTGTGTGTCTGCATGTGTGTGTCTGCATGTGTGTGTCTGCATGTGTGTGTGAGCATGTGTGTGTCTGCATGTGTGTGTGAGCATGTGTGTGTCTGCATGTGTGTGTCTGCATGTGTGTGTCTGCATGTGTGTGTGAGCATGTGTGTGTGAGCATGTGTGTGTCTGCATGTGTGTGTCTGCATGTGTGTGTCTGCATGTGTGTGTCTGCATGTGTGTGTCTGCATGTGTGTGTGAGCATGTGTGTGTGAGCATGTGTGTGTCTGCATGTGTGTGTCTGCATGTGTGTGTGAGCATGTGTGTGTGAGCATGTGTGTGTCTGCATGTGTGTGTCTGCATGTGTGTGAGCATGTGTGTGTCTGCATGTGTGTGTCTGCATGTGTGTGTCTGCATGTGTGTGTCTGCATGTGTGTGTCTGCATGTGTGTGTGAGCATGTGTGTGTCTGCATGTGTGTGTGAGCATGTGTGTGTGAGCATGTGTGTGTCTGCATGTGTGTGTCTGCATGTGTGTGTGAGCATGTGTGTGTCTGCATGTGTGTGTGAGCATGTGTGTGTCTGCATGTGTGTGTGAGCATGTGTGTGTCTGCATGTGTGTGTGAGCATGTGTGTGAGCATGTGTGTGTATGGTGTGTGTCTGCATGTGTGTGTCTGCATGTGTGTGTGAGCATGTGTGTGTCTGCATGTGTGTGTATGGTGTGTGTGTCTGCATGTGTGTGTGAGCATGTGTGTGTCTGCATGTGTGTGTGTATGGTGTGTGTGTCTGCATGTGTGTGTGAGCATGTGTGTGTGAGCATGTGTGTGTGAGCATGTGTGTGTCTGCATGTGTGTGTCTGCATGTGTGTGTCTGCATGTGTGTGTGAGCATGTGTGTGTGAGCATGTGTGTGTGAGCATGTGTGTGTGTATGGTGTGTCTGCATGTGTGTGAGCATGTGTGTGTCTGCATGTGTGTGTCTGCATGTGTGTCTGCATATGTGTGTGTATGGTGTGTCTGCATGTGTGTGTCTGCATGTGTGTGTCTGCATGTGTGTGAGCATGTGTGTCTGGATATGTGTGTATGGTGTGTGTGTCTGCATGTGTGTGTGTCTGCATGTGTGTGTGAGCATGTGTGTCTGCATGTGTGTGTCTGCATGTGTGTGTGAGCATGTGTGTGTGAGCATGTGTGTCTGCATGTGTGTGTCTGCATGTGTGTGTGAGCATGTGTGTGTCTGCATGTGTGTGTGAGCATGTGTGTGTCTGCATGTGTGTGTCTGCATGTGTGTGTGAGCATGTGTGTGTGAGCATGTGTGTGTCTGCATGTGTGTGTGAGCATGTGTGTGTGAGCATGTGTGTGTCTGCATGTGTGTGTGAGCATGTGTGTGTCTGCATGTGTGTGTGAGCATGTGTGTGTCTGCATGTGTGTGTGAGCATGTGTGTCTGCATGTGTGTGTGAGCATGTGTGTGTGAGCATGTGTGTGTCTGCATGTGTGTGTCTGCATGTGTGTGTGAGCATGTGTGTGTCTGCATGTGTGTGTCTGCATGTGTGTGTCTGCATGTGTGTGTGAGCATGTGTGTGTGAGCATGTGTGTGTGAGCATGTGTGTGTCTGCATGTGTGTGTGTGAGCATGTGTGTGTCTGCATGTGTGTGTGAGCATGTGTGTGTCTGCATGTGTGTGTCTGCATGTGTGTGTCTGCATGTGTGTGTGAGCATGTGTGTGTGAGCATGTGTGTGTGAGCATGTGTGTGTCTGCATGTGTGTGTGAGCATGTGTGTGTGAGCATGTGTGTGTCTGCATGTGTGTGTGAGCATGTGTGTGTGAGCATGTGTGTGTCTGCATGTGTGTGTCTGCATGTGTGTGTGAGCATGTGTGTGTCTGCATGTGTGTGTGAGCATGTGTGTGTCTGCATGTGTGTGTCTGCATGTGTGTGTGAGCATGTGTGTGTGAGCATGTGTGTCTGCATGTGTGTGTCTGCATGTGTGTGTCTGCATGTGTGTGTGAGCATGTGTGTGTCTGCATGTGTGTGTCTGCATGTGTGTCTGCATGTGTGTGTCTGCATGTGTGTGTCTGCATGTGTGTGTCTGCATGTGTGTGTGAGCATGTGTGTGTGAGCATGTGTGTGTCTGCATGTGTGTGTGAGCATGTGTGTCTGCATATGTGTCTGCATGTGTGTGTCTGCATGTGTGTGAGCATGTGTGTGTGAGCATGTGTGTGTCTGCATGTGTGTGTGAGCATGTGTGTCTGCATATGTGTCTGCATGTGTGTGTCTGCATGTGTGTGTCTGCATGTGTGTCTGCATGTGTGTGTCTGCATGTGTGTCTGCATGTGTGTGTCTGCATGTGTGTGTCTGCATGTGTGTGTCTGCATGTGTGTGTCTGCGTGTGTGTGTCTGCATGTGTGTGTCTGCATGTGCGTGTGAGCATGTGTGTGTCTGCATGTGCGTGTGAGCATGTGTGTGTCTGCATGTGTGTGTCTGCATGTGTGTGTCTGCATGTGCGTGTGAGCATGTGTGTGTCTGCATGTGCGTGTGAGCATGTGTGTCTGCATGTGTGTCTGCATGTGTGTGTCTGCATGTGTGTGTGAGCATGTGTGTGTCTGCATGTGCGTGTGAGCATGTGTGTGTCTGCATGTGTGTCTGCATGTGCGTGTGAGCATGTGTGTGTCTGCATGTGTGTCTGCATGTGTGTGTCTGCATGTGTGTGTCTGCATGTGTGTCTGCATGTGCGTGTGAGCATGTGTGTCTGCATGTGCTTGTGAGCATGTGTGTGTCTGCATGTGCATGTGCTTGTGAGCATGTGTGTCTGCATGTGTGTGTCTGCATGTGCATGTGCTTGTGAGCATGTGTGTGTCTGCATGTGCATGTGCTTGTGAGCATGTGTGTCTGCATGTGTGTGTCTGCATGTGCATGTGCTTGTGAGCATGTGTGTGTCTGCATGTGCATGTGCTTGTGAGCATGTGTGTCTGCATGTGTGTGTCTGCATGTGCATGTGCTTGTGAGCATGTGTGTCTGCATGTGCATGTGTGTGTGAGCATGTGTGTGTCTGCATGTGCGTGTGAGCATGTGTGTGTCTGCATGTGTGTCTGCATGTGTGTCTGCATGTGTGTCTGCATGTGTGTGTGAGCATGTGTGTGTCTGCATGTGTGTCTGCATGTGTGTCTGCATGTGTGTCTGCATGTGCGTGTGAGCATGTGTGTGTCTGCATGTGTGTCTGCATGTGTGTCTGCATGTGTGTCTGCATGTGTGTGTGAGCATGTGTGTGTCTGCATGTGTGTCTGCATGTGTGTCTGCATGTGTGTCTGCATGTGCGTGTGAGCATGTGTGTGTCTGCATGTGTGTCTGCATGTGTGTGTCTGCATGTGTGTGTCTGCATGTGTGTGTCTGCATGTGTGTCTGCATGTGCGTGTGAGCATGTGTGTGTCTGCATGTGTGTCTGCATGTGTGTGTCTGCATGTGCGTGTGAGCATGTGTGTGTGAGCATGTGTGTGTCTGCATGTGTGTCTGCATGTGTGTGTCTGCATGTGCGTGTGAGCATGTGTGTGTGAGCATGTGTGTGTCTGCATGTGTGTGTCTGCATGTGTGTCTGCATGTGTGTGTCTGCATGTGTGTGTCTGCATGTGTGTGTCTGCATGTGTGTGTCTGCATGTGTGTCTGCATGTGCTTGTGAGCATGTGTGTCTGCATGTGCGTGTGAGCATGTGTGTCTGCATGTGCTTGTGAGCATGTGTGTCTGCATGTGTGTGTCTGCATGTGCATGTGCTTGTGAGCATGTGTGTCTGCATGTGCATGTGCGTGTGAGCATGTGTGTCTGCATGTGCTTGTGAGCATGTGTGTCTGCATGTGCTTGTGAGCATGTGTGTCTGCATGTGCTTGTGAGCATGTGTGTCTGCATGTGCGTGTGAGCATGTGTGTCTGCATGTGTGTGTCTGCATGTGTGTGTCTGCATGTGTGTGTCTGCATGTGTGTCTGCATGTGTGTGTCTGCATGTGTGTCTGCATGTGTGTGTCTGCATGTGTGTGTCTGCATGTGTGTGTCTGCATGTGTGTGTCTGCATGTGTGTCTGCATGTGTGTGTCGGCATGTGTGTGTGAGCATGTGTGTGTGAGCATGTGTGTGTCAGCATGTGTGTGTCTGCATGTGTGTGTCTGCATGTGTGTGTCTGCATGTGTGTGTCTGCATGTGTGTCTGCATGTGTGTGTCTGCATGTGTGTCTGCATGTGTGTGTCTGCATGTGTGTGTCTGCATGTGTGTGTCTGCATGTGTGTGTCTGCATGTGTGTCTGCATGTGCGTGTGAGCATGTGTGTGTCTGCATGTGTGTGTCTGCATGTGTGTGTCTGCATGTGTGTGTGAGCATGTGTGTGTCTGCATGTGTGTGTCTGCATGTGTGTGTCTGCATGTGTGTCTGCATGTGCTTGTGAGCATGTGTGTCTGCATGTGCGTGTGAGCATGTGTGTGTCTGCATGTGTGTGTCTGCATGTGTGTCTGCATGTGTGTGTCTGCATGTGTGTGTCTGCATGTGTGTGTCTGCATGTGTGTGTCTGCATGTGTGTGTCTGCATGTGTGTGTCTGCATGTGTGTGTCTGCATGTGTGTGTCTGCATGTGTGTGTCTGCATGTGTGTGTCTGCATGTGTGTGTCTGCATGTGTGTGTCTGCATGTGTGTGTCTGCATGTGTGTCTGCATGTGCTTGTGAGCATGTGTGTCTGCATGTGCTTGTGAGCATGTGTGTCTGCATGTGTGTGTCTGCATGTGCATGTGCTTGTGAGCATGTGTGTCTGCATGTGCATGTGCGTGTGAGCATGTGTGTCTGCATGTGCTTGTGAGCATGTGTGTCTGCATGTGCATGTGCGTGTGAGCATGTGTGTGTGCATGTGCTTGTGAGCATGTGTGTCTGCATGTGTGTGTGAGCATGTGTGTCTGCATGTGCATGTGCGTGTGAGCATGTGTGTGTGCATGTGCGTGTGAGCATGTGTGTCTGCATGTGCTTGTGAGCATGTGTGTGTCTGCATGTGCGTGTGAGCATGTGTGTGTCTGCATGTGTGTGTCTGCATGTGCGTGTGAGCATGTGTGTGTCTGCATGTGCGTGTGAGCATGTGTGTCTGCATGTGCTTGTGTGTGTGCATGTGTGTGTGTCTGTGTGTCTGCATGTGCGTGTGAGCATGTGTGTCTGCATGTGCGTGTGAGCATGTGTGTCTGCATGTGTGTGTCTGCATGTGCATGTGCGTGTGAGCATGTGTGTCTGCATGTGCATGTGCGTGTGAGCATGTGTGTCTGCATGTGCGTGTGAGCATGTGTGTCTGCATGTGTGTCTCTGCATGTGCATGTGCGTGTGAGCATGTGTGTCTGCATGTGTGTGTGAGCATGTGTGTCTGCATGTGTGTGTCTGCATGTGCATGTGCGTGTGAGCATGTGTGTCTGCATGTGTGTGTCTGCATGTGCATGTGCGTGTGAGCATGTGTGTCTGCATGTGCTTGTGAGCATGTGTGTCTGCATGTGTGTGTCTGCATGTGCATGTGCGTGTGAGCATGTGTGTCTGCATGTGCGTGTGAGCATGTGTGTCTGCATGTGTGTGTCTGCATGTGCATGTGCTTGTGAGCATGTGTGTCTGCATGTGCATGTGCGTGTGAGCATGTGTGTCTGCATGTGCTTGTGAGCATGTGTGTCTGCATGTGCGTGTGCGTGTGAGCATGTGTGTGTGCATGTGCTTGTGAGCATGTGTGTCTGCATGTGCGTGTGCGTGTGAGCATGTGTGTCTGCATGTGCGTGTGAGCATGTGTGTCTGCATGTGCATGTGCGTGTGAGCATGTGTGTGTGCATGTGCGTGTGAGCATGTGTGTCTGCATGTGCGTGTGAGCATGTGTGTCTGCATGTGCGTGTGAGCATGTGTGTCTGCATGTGCGTGTGAGCATGTGTGTCTGCATGTGCTTGTGAGCATGTGTGTCTGCATGTGCGTGTGAGCATGTGTGTCTGCATGTGCGTGTGAGCATGTGTGTCTGCATGTGCTTGTGAGCATGTGTGTCTGCATGTGCATGTGCGTGTGAGCATGTGTGTGTGCATGTGCTTGTGAGCATGTGTGTGTGCATGTGCGTGTGAGCATGTGTGTCTGCATGTGCGTGTGAGCATGTGTGTCTGCATGTGCTTGTGAGCATGTGTGTCTGCATGTGCGTGTGAGCATGTGTGTCTGCATGTGCGTGTGAGCATGTGTGTCTGCATGTGCGTGTGAGCATGTGTGTCTGCATGTGCTTGTGAGCATGTGTGTCTGCATGTGCGTGTGAGCATGTGTGTCTGCATGTGCTTGTGAGCATGTGTGTCTGCATGTGCATGTGAGCATGTGTGTCTGCATGTGCGTGTGAGCATGTGTGTGTGCATGTGCTTGTGAGCATGTGTGTCTGCATGTGCATGTGCGTGTGAGCATGTGTGTCTGCATGTGCATGTGCGTGTGAGCATGTGTGTCTGCATGTGCATGTGCGTGTGAGCATGTGTGTCTGCATGTGCATGTGAGCATGTGTGTCTGCATGTGCATGTGAGCATGTGTGTCTGCATGTGCTTGTGAGCATGTGTGTCTGCATGTGCATGTGCGTGTGAGCATGTGTGTGTGCATGTGCTTGTGAGCATGTGTGTCTGCATGTGCGTGTGAGCATGTGTGTCTGCATGTGCGTGTGAGCATGTGTGTCTGCATGTGCGTGTGAGCATGTGTGTGTGCATGTGCGTGTGAGCATGTGTGTGTGCATGTGCATGTGCGTGTGTGCATGTGCATGTGCGTGTGAGCATGTGTGTCTGCATGTGCATGTGCGTGTGAGCATGTGTGTGTCTGCATGTGCGTGTGAGCATGTGTGTCTGCATGTGCGTGTGAGCATGTGTGTGTCTGCATGTGCTTGTGAGCATGTGTGTCTGCATGTGCGTGTGAGCATGTGTGTGTGCATGTGCGTGTGAGCATGTGTGTGTGCATGTGCGTGTGAGCATGTGTGTCTGCATGTGCCTGTGAGCATGTGTGTCTGCATGTGCATGTGCGTGTGAGCATGTGTGTGTCTGCATGTGCGTGTGAGCATGTGTGTCTGCATGTGCTTGTGTGTGTGCATGTGTGTGTGTCTGTGTGTGCATGTGTGTGTGTCTGTGTGTCTGCATGTGCGTGTGAGCATGTGTGTGTGCATGTGCGTGTGAGCATGTGTGTGTGCATGGTGTGTGAGCATGTGTGTCTGCATGTGCGTGTGAGCATGTGTGTCTGCATGTGCGTGTGTGTGTGCATGTGCGTGTGAGCATGTGTGTGTGCATGTGCGTGTGAGCATGTGTGTCTGCATGTGCGTGTGAGCATGTGTGTCTGCATGTGCGTGTGTGTGTGCATGTGCGTGTGTGTGTGCATGTGCGTGTGAGCATGTGTGTCTGCATGTGCGTGTGAGCATGTGTGTCTGCATGTGCGTGTGTGTGCATGTGCGTGTGAGCATGTGTGTGCATGTGCGTGTGAGCATGTGTGTGTGTGCATGTGTGTGTCTGTGTGCCTGCATGTGCGTGTGAGCATGTGTGTGTGCATGTGCGTGTGAGCATGTGTGTGTGCATGTGTGTGTGTCTGAGTGACTGCATGTGCGTGTGAGCATGTGTGTCTGCATGTGTGTGTCTGCATGTGTGTGTCTGCATGTGCGTGTGAGCATGTGTGTCTGCATGTGCGTGTGAGCATGTGTGTGTGCATGGTGTGTGTGTCTGCATGTGCTTGTGTGTGTGTGCATGTGTGTGTGTCTGTGTGTGCATGTGTGTGTGTCTGTGTGTCTGCATGATCTTGTGTGTGTGTCTGTGTGTGTGTCTGTGTGTGTCTGTGTGTGTCTGCATGTGCTTGTGTGTGTGCATGTCTGTGTGTCTGTGTGTGCATGTGTGTGTCTGTGTGTGTCTGCATGTGCTTGTGTGTGTGCATGTCTGTGTGTCTGTGTGTGCATGTGTGTGTGTCTGTGTGTGTCTGCATGTGCGTGTGAGCATGTGTGTGTGCATGGTGTGTGTGTCTGCATGTGCATGTGTGTGTGTCTGTGTGTGTGCATGTGCGTGTGAGCATGTGTGTCTGCATGTGCGTGTGAGCATGTGTGTCTGCATGTGCGTGTGAGCATGTGTGTGTGCATGGTGTGTGTGTCTGCATGTGTGTGTGCATGTGCGTGTGAGCATGTGTGTCTGCATGTGTGTCTGCATGTGTGTCTGCATGTGTGTCTGCATGTGCATGTGTGTGTGTCTGTGTGTGTGCATGTGCATGTGTGTCTGCATGTGTGTGTGCATGTGCGTGTGAGCATGTGTGTCTGCATGTGTGTCTGCATGTGTGTGTGAGCATGTGTGTCTGCATGTGCGTGTGAGCATGTGTGTCTGCATGTGCTTGTGTGTGTGCATGTGTGTGTGTCTGTGTGTGCATGTGCTTGTGTGTCTGCATGTGCTTGTGTGTGTGTGCATGTGTGTGTGTCTGTGTGTGCATGTGTGTGTGTCAGTGTGTCTGCATGTGCTTGTGTGTGTGTCTGTGTGTGTCTGTGTGTGCATGTGTGTGTGCATGTGTGTGTGTCTGTGTGTGTCTGTGTGTGTCTGCATGTGCTTGTGTGTGTGCATGTCTGTGTGTCTGTGTGTGCATGTGTGTGTGTCTGTGTGTGTGTCTGTGTGTGTGTGTC
Source organism: Hymenopus coronatus (assembly GCA_030762935.1). Taxonomy (NCBI): domain Eukaryota; kingdom Metazoa; phylum Arthropoda; class Insecta; order Mantodea; family Hymenopodidae; genus Hymenopus; species Hymenopus coronatus. The sequence continues at coordinate 62,424,797 of CM060889.1, forward strand.
TGCATGTGTGTGAGCATGTGTGTCTGCATGTGCGTGTGAGCATGTGTGTGTGCATGGTGTGTGTGTCTGCATGTGCATGTGTGTGTCTGTGTGTGTGCATGTGCGTGTGAGCATGTGTGTGTGCATGTGCGTGTGAGCATGTGTGTCTGCATGTGTGTGTGAGCATGTGTGTCTGCATGTGCGTGTGAGCATGTGTGTGTGCAT